>CM064902.1:28624805-29187305 GCA_030347415.2 Decapterus maruadsi
CTGGATCATAACTGGAGGTCTGGACCCAAGGAGGAGGTCTAGACCAGAGCTGGAGGTCTGGATCATAACTGGAGGTCTGGACCCACCTGGACCAGGTCCAGTTCTGACCCCCCAGCTCACATCCAGCTCAGACCAGGACCGCAGTGTGAACTCTGAACGTCTGATGAACTGAAACCTTGTAAATATAAATATGTCACTTCCTGTTGTTCCGGGGGGGGGCGGGGTCAGAGGGGTCAGAGGGCCGGAGGTGGAGGAGGTTTCCCAGCATCCTCTGCTTCACAAACAGAAATGTTTCTGTGGTTCATTTATTGTAACAGGTAATTAATCCTGATCCTGATCCTGATCCTGATCCTGATCCTAACACTGATCCGGTTCCCTTTAACCCCCCAGCGGCTGCAGTTCCTCTCCCGACCACTAGAGTGAGTCAGCGTGTTTACAGCCGGGTACCGATCACTTCCTGTTTACACCGTCTACACACCAGTAACGGTGTGGCGGTCTGAGGGGGGCGGGGCCTATTTGTCCGCCCATATTTGGATTGTCTGAGATTTGGGGGCGGAGTCAGATGGTGGAGCAGCTCACTCTGTGGGAGGAGTTTGGGGTCAAAGGTCAGGACACGTGAAGACAATCCTTCAACAGCATCACTTTGTTTTCCTTTAAAGAGGCAGCTTTACAGTGGACTTTTATTTTGGTAGAGGACCTGAAGACTTCCTCCACCACTGCCCCCCCCCCCCCCACCCCCCCCCACCGGTCCCAGTGTCAGACTGGAGGATGTTTGGGAATCTAATGGTGCTTTAACACTCTCACATTAAAACACAGCGACACTGGTTTTGTTCCCAACGCTGGCGCCGTGGATCAGCTGTTTGTCGTTCAGGGTGCGTTCGCGGTCGTCGTGTCGTTAGAGGTCGAGGCTGATGAACGTCATGTGACCTCATGATGTGACCTCATGAATGTTGATGGAAAATGTGAGTTTAGTTGTTTCAGTTTTACTGTATGAAGGACAAACGAGTAAATGTCTGATTCATCGTAATGAAAAATACTGTTTATGCATTTCTACATTTATAATCTGATTTATTAAAGATGTCGTAGAGTCGTAGATCTATTTGTTACCTGATTAACATCAGTAAATATATGTAAAATACATTTGATTAACACAAATATAACATCTTGACAAATTAATACTTCAGCACATGTTGGAAATAATGTTGGAATAAAGGGAATCAATATTTGTAAAGAAATAAATCTACAGACATTTGAATAAATAAATGCAGTGAATGCAGAAATAAGGTTTGTAGAAATGCATAAATAAACAGAAATAACATTTCATTACTTAGTAATAATAAATGAATGAATTTATTTATGTTTTTAACTATGAAATTCTTCTTTTATGTAAGTTTTTATGTATTTATATCTATTCATTCTCAGAAACCATAAAACACTAGTGAGCCCTCGAGTTAATTTGATTCATGAACAGTGATGTCACAGGAAAAGTAGCCCAATCATCTCCATAACATCAGACTGTAGGAATTAAAAATAGGAACGATGAATCAATCAATCAATACCTCATCTGTGGCACACGCTGCTAAAATCTATTGGTGACTTCTCCAACCAATCAGAGAGCTCATCACAGCACCACAACAAAGCTAACAGGAAAGTAAATGAATTATAAATACATTTTTACAGTTGTTAAGTCTTAGTTATTTATTAGTGGATTAATTGTAGATTTATAGATTTTAATTTAAAATCTATTGATTATGTTTCCTGTGACATCACCGCTCCTCCATTGAAGACTTTCTTGAAGGTAGCGTAGCGCCACCATCAGGTCAGTCGGATCGTTGATGCTCAGTAGCGCCACCGTCAGGATTAGCGACGCCAGCTGACAGTCGTCTGTGTACGTTTTAAAAAAAGAAAAGAAAAGTTAGAATTGATCAAAGATTGAAGAAGTGGGTTCAGTGAGGACTCAGATGTTTGGCGCCACCTGTGGCCACAGCTGGTAACTGCAGGTCACTCCCGTCACATCTGGATTGAACTCGTGGCGTCAAAGGACTCGTTCTGTTTCTTGAGTCTGAAACTCTTCTTCTGTGGATTTTGTGGCTCGTTCACTTGTTCACTCGGAGACGTGAAGACAAAACAAACAGGTTGATGTTTACAGACTGAAGCTTCACCTTCGTCCGCCGCTCCTCGTGTTCCACTCGTCTGTCAGGAGGTCGTGTTTTTATCTCCACCTTCATCTCTTTCTTATGAAGAACGCTGTTCGACGTGACGTTGCACTGAGCTGAGAGAAGCTTCATTTGAGGATTTTATTTTGAAAGTGCAGGTGTTTGTTTGATGCGTGGGTGATCAGCTGATCTGTCCTCTTTACTTTGGGTGGTTTTTTTTTTAGAAAAAGGGCTGCTTTTTAAGACGAATCAAGACTGTCAAAATAAAACGCTGTCTGTATCCCAGAGACGTCCGACTGCTGTCGTCTTTTAAACTTTTAAACATCCAAAATATTCACACGAGTTGAACATATGAACTGACATGGTTTCATGCATTTCTAAACGTCACGACCTTCAGACCTTAAAGGGATATTCCGGCGTAAGTTTAATTTATGGTACAATGCATCGTAACACCGAGTTAGACCCCCCCTTCAAGAGATGAAGGCTGCTAACCGCTAGCTTCTCTAGTTGTAGCGACGTTAGCAATGACCACACCATAACAAACAGCGTAGTGTATGGATCCACGCGCAACGGATCAAACAGCCACTTACAGCCACAAATAATGCTCAGAACAGCACCAAACGCCATCAACAGAACAAACAGGGTTTCATGTCGATGGGCGCCATCAGTTTGAGACCGAGTTTACTGAAGACAAGCTGAAGGAGGGAGCGCTGCGGTGGAGGCTACGTCCTGGAAATGGAGGCTAACAGTGACAGAGGGAGAGAGCCGGTGGAGTCTAAATGCTGGAGCTGGGGGAATCAAGTGGTCAGTGCCTGTCGGTGGCCGCTGAAACCAGATGTTTGTGCTGAAACCAGATGTTTGTGCTGAAACCAGATGTTTGTGCTGAAACCAGATGTGTGAGCTGAAACCAGATGTTTGTGCTGAAACCAGATGTTTGTGCTGAAACCAGATGTGTGTGCTGAAACCAGATGTTTGTGCTGAAACCAGATGTTTGTGCTGAAACCAGATGTTTGTGCTGAAACCAGATGTTTGTGCTGAAACCAGATGTTTGTGCTGAAACCAGATGTTTGTGCTGAAACCAGATGATTCTTCTGCCAGTAGAACTGGAGCAGAGTGGGTGAGTTGTTTTCGTCTCGTTTCAATAGAAACCAGGCTAAGCTAACAGCTGTTTGATGTCTCGTATTATGGGATGGGAACCTGTTTGTACTGTTGATGACGTTTGGTGCTGGTCTGAACATTATTTGTCGCTGTAAGTGGCTGTTTGGTCGGTGGCTAGTGGAACCGTATGCTGCACTGTTTGTTATGGTCATTGCTAATGTTGCTACAGCTAGAGAAGCTAACTAGCGGTTAGCAGACTTCATCTCTCGAGGGCGGGTCTAACTCGGTGTTACAGTGCGTTGGACCATGGGTTAAACTTACGCCGGAATATCCCTTTAAGTTTCTGAAGAGCTGTTTCATGAACACAAAATATATACAAATCATTATATTTACACAAATCACCAACACAATCACAATCACTACAACATCAGAAGACACAATAAACGATACGTTGTTGCCATTTTGACGTGGCGCTCAAAAGATATTCACATTTATCGGGGCGTCACGCGGTGCGGTGGTTAGGGCGGGCGCCCCATGTATAGAGGCCATTTACTGCATGTCATTCCCCCTCTCTCTGCCCCGTGTCCTGTCTGTCTCACACGTTGTCTTCAGGGACAGTTTTCCATCAAACAGTCTCTGTATTTACCTCTCAAACAGCCCTGTCTGGTAAATTAAACCTGGGGCTCTGCACAGACGACATCAGATGCCTTCACACCGACACCGAGGGGTTTGTTCACTTCAAGAAAAATGACATGTTTGTAAACGGAGCTGGAATATGAAGTCTTGCACGAGAATCAAGTTGAGGCTCAGCATGTTTACAGACATAAACAGGCTCAATAAGAAAAACATGAGCTTTAAAAATGGATGTTTTTATCATTCCTCAATGAGTATTTAGACGTTCATATTCGTCTATCAATAATCAATGTAACATGAAGAGACTCAATGACTCATCAGTTTATTAATTTATTTCAAGGTGATGCACATCACCATCACGTTATAATGGAGACAGTCTTGAACAGATCCTGCTTTTAAAGAGACTAAACACTGGTGCGGTTGGGTTTTTTTCTGGGAAGATTATTTTTTTCTGTTTCTGTTCAGGAGCTTTGTAACAAAAGATCCTGTGGGGATCAACTGTGGCCTAATTGTGATCCTGATCTATCACATGTTAAATGCAGGTTAAACAATAAGCAGTTAATTATACCACACCCAAACTTCATTTGCATATTTAATTGTTGCCGCCCAGTTCGTTTTAGGCGTGTAATTACAGTAAATTAGGCCACACCCAAAATTAATTTTCATCTTTCAGCTGCTGCCAAATTAGTTTTGTGCCCGTTGAGTTCCACCTGCACAGAAACCCAGAGGCCTAATGTTGATGACGTGGAACTCTTTTGTCTGAGGGCTTTTCATCTCCTCATGTGACCTTTACTCACCGACCTGAACTCAACTTTTCAAGACTGGAAAAGGACAATAGCTCAGAGCTGCAGACCGTCATCTACTCAGTCCATCCTGGTGGTTCAGTGTCACCTTCAGCAGGGACGAGGTGGTGAGAGTCTGGACACTGTGTACAGTGATCAGCATAAATCTATGAGTCTACGCCCTTTAAAAAGTAAGATTATAATCAATATCTCAATGAACACAAGAGCAATTTGCAAAATCCTGAAAAGACTGAGTTTTATAAAACATTTGTTTAACTCAAAATGAAAGTAAGGTTAATAATATTACTTACAAAATCTTTAGTTTTACTTAAATTAGTTGACGCAAACATGAATACATCCCACAGCAAAAGGTCTGCACGTCTTTTATGGGTGAGTGACTTCCCATACCGCTAACTGGTCCCTCATGACTGTGACCGCGGACCTCCGTTACAAATGAAACATCTTATCTTATTAAATCTATATGTTTCTGTTCTTCAAGAACGACCGCCTTCAGGGCCTGGATGCTGGAAGAGATGCTCAGTGTGTGTGCAAATTTACATAATTGTGTTTTCAATGTAGCACATCTTTTGTGCTTTTCTTCTCTTCATTTCATTAGTGTAAGCTTTTCCTTATCATTATAATTTGTATTTTATTTTAACTTTTTCCTCACTCTATGTAAACTTACGGGTGGACCCCAGCAAGATTAGCAGCTGCTAATGGGGATCCAATTAAATAAACAAATGAACAAATTTTTAATAAACTTGTTTCAGTTTTTGCTGGAATGTGAAACCTGGTGCATGCCTGGTGTCTTTTCTTTCTCACTCGCTTGCTCCCAATCTGCAATTTTAAATGACACTTATTATACATTTTCTTCGTCGTATTATTTGCACATCAAATGATCGAGGGGGCGGAGCTTCTGGGCTCCTGACATAAAAGACCCCTCGTCTGGATCTTCAGCAGCAGGATCTTCACAGCGACGCGGTGAGTAGCTGCACTCCTTCATCCTCCTCATACGACCTGCGCTGCTTCATCCAGATCTGAATGATGTGAAATAATTTGTTCATGTTTCCACTGTCGGGTGCTCGGTGACATCATCACTGTTCCTATCTGATGTTTTGCAGAAAAGTGAATGTTTGATGTCTTTTTTAATGATGCTGAGAGAAAAACAGAGTGTTGGTGTTTAATAAGATGAATGTGACTTCTCTTTCTGCAGGTTTGACTTTTTCAAGATGAGACTTTCGTTCCTTCTCCTCGTAGCTGTCTCCATGGGGACGGCTGGTAACTATTCATCTTTCCTTTGTGTCGTTATTTGATCCTCTGACACTACAAATGCACATTTTATGTTTAGTTTACAGGTGAATGATCTGTGACTCCTGACAAACATCTGTTCTTCAGACAGCGTCGCCATCAAGACTTTGGTGTTTCCCACGCAGACGGACACCAGCGTCGTTGAGTTGACTCCTCTGAAGCCGATGAATCTGAGGGCCTTCACCCTGTGCATGAACGTTGCCATGGAGATGGACACCCCTCCAGGGCGAGACATCATCCTCTTTGAATACAGGACTCCAGACCAGGATGTGCTCACCGTGTGGATGTTAACAGACGGCAGGTAGATGTCCTCTCTCCACACAAGGCCACGATCAGACTACACAACCTTTTTGTCTTTACCCGATGGCCTCCTGGTGAAAATCAGCCTGAACTGGTGTAGTCTGATCCGGCCTTGCAGATGAATGGTTGTTAACACAAACGTCAACACAGCTTTGAGGCCAACACATGTCAATGAGTTTGTCCTCGTGTTCCCCAGATCCTATGATCCCTGATCGGGGAACATAGGACCCTTTTTCAGTAAAAGGGTCCTATGTTCCCTGATCGGGGAACATAGGACCCTTTTTCAGTAGGGTCCTATGTTCCCTGATCGGGGAACATAGGACCCTTTTTCAGTAAAAGGGTCCTATGTTCGCCACTGTTGCTGATCCATGGACTCTTTCTACTTATCTGGGGTCTCATTTATAAACCTTGCGTACGCACAAAACGGGGCTGAAAGTGGCGTACGTGACATTTTACGCCAAGGTTGTGATCTATAAAAAACAAACTTGACGGGAGAATGTGCGCAGCTCTAAGCAAACTCTGAGCCAGGCGTACGTATGGTTTGGAGGAAAAGGAGAATTGGCGACACAGACGGTGTAGTGGTGAACTGAGTCAGACTGAAGAAATGTAGAGTGAGAAGAACCATTATGTTTTTATCATCGACGTCACACATTTAATTTCAACCCGTATGTTAGATCCACGTTGCCATGGTAATTTAATTCAATAGCGCTATTTTGCATGTTTTTTTCGGAAAAAAAAACTTCATAGAACTAAACTTGAGATTCAAAATCTAAATTCCTTCTCTATATCAGCAGCATCTCTGTCATATTGTCCCCTCCCAGAGCGCAGGAGGAGGAGAGGACGGCGCTGCTGCATGGAATAAACACATGGTGTAAATAACTACATGTTCCTGTTACTGTGTGAACATACAGTATGATCCAGAGTCAATTAAATCTCAATGCCTGGAAAAATAATCCAGTAATCGTTTGCACCATTGTTCCATTCTGTATTCTTGTTATCAAGAGAAGTGTAAAGTTTGATCATCCCTCAGAATGTTTACAAGTGATTTCAAAGTTTTATCGATCGGTCTAATTACTGTAAATGCATAAATCCAGCGGTGAGCCCCGTGTGTAATTCTGCACCACGGCACCGCTGGAGGAGAAAGGAGGGAGAGGGAGACCGTGATAAAGGTTAATAACTGGTTTCAGATTGGAACTGTTGTCATTGTTGTAACTACAGTATGTGCCGAACCGGGTCCAGCGCTTGAGAGGCAGCGCACTGAAACTCTGAGCCGCTGACGCCGTTAACAGCTGCAGCAACGTGTCGCGGTGCCACTTCCACACCTGCAGCCAATTTACAACAGCGACGGAACAAGAGCACGTCAGGCTCATTGACATGTAGATCGCATTCATGTGGTGGTTTGCATTGACCATCTACGGTTAAAACTGGGCGTGGACAGGGCGGAACGTGAAGCAGATCTAGGAACTCTGTGATTTATAAAGGGAAGTTTGCTTGCAGGGTTTTATAAATCTGAATATTTCTTGGCGCACGCAAAACTTGGCATTTGGACGTACGTACACTTTTAGTAACGATCCCACGCACAGTTTTATAAATGAGACCCCTGGACTCTATCTGGCCTGTCTAACCTCTACCTGGTCTTTTTTTTACTAAACTTAACCAAGTCCTTTCTCCATTGCCTAAACCCAACCAATGGGACAAGTAACACTTCTCACTCAGGCATTAAAAGCCACAAAAATATATACCATATACAACTTATATACTTTACAATACATCACAACTCCACTTCCAGGTAAGGGTACAAAAATTGCATCTTCCTCGGGTCCTTTTGGGGAAAAGCGGGGAACATAGGACCCTTCTTTAGAAAAAGGGTCCTATGTTCCCCAGTTCCATACAAAGTGGGGAACATAGGGATGATCCCGTCTCTATCTACGATCTGTAACTGATGAAAAGCCTTTGAGTACTTTCATGTCCATGTGTCCAGGTTGGCCCTCTACCTGGAAGGAAATGGTGCTCCATTCGCACTCCCTCAGCTCGGGATCCTAGAGACTCACGTGTGCCTCACATGGGATTCCGAATCAGGTGCAACTTCCTTCTTCCTGAACGGGAGAAAGAGCGTGACCAAAATCTACGGGAAGGGTCTCGAGGTCCAGTCTGGAGGGAAGGTTTTACTCGGTCAGGATGCTGACAGCGGCTATGGAGGTTTTGACATCAACCAGAGTTTCGTTGGGGAGATCTCCGACCTTCACATGTGGGACTATGTCCTTCCAGCCAGCTCCATCCAGGGCCTGTACTCTGGGATGAGGGTGGAGAGAGGAAATGTCTTCGACTGGGAGAGAATCGACTTGAAGGCGGATGGGGAGGTGGAGGTCCTTACTCGTGAGCTGTAGGTTTAAAACCTGAGGCCACAACATAATCCTGTGACTTTGTTGAGTTTGTTGGTTAAACTGAAGTCAAAGCTGTTGATCTGATGAACTCTGAAAAGTCCAATAAAAACTTGCATTGAAAAAGATGTTGGTGGTGTCTGTGAAATACTTACTGATGAACCAATTTTAAATGTGTCAACTGTAGTGTGACTCTCAAAAGTCATTATTATTATTCCATACGGTATAGATGTAGATGTTTGTGTTGTGTTGTCTTCACTCCACAGATCTTTCATCAGACTGATGAGTTTCTGTCTTGAAGCTTGACTTCAGACTTGAGGACTTGGGTCCGGATCAGGATCAAAGTCCAGTCAGCTGGAACATGAACAGTGTTGGACACAAACATGAATTATTATTGCTTGGATTGAGCACCTACAGATGTATACAAGCGATGTTGGAAACCATGGACATATTATTTGCCGTGACTGTGAATAGGCTTCATGCACAGCTCCACTACTTCCTGAAATAAACCAGCTCCTTTATTTCCTGTCTTACATTATTGGACCAACTGATTAATCCAGAGAGAGAGAGAGATGTGAGTTGTATTTATTTGTTTAATCAACTATTGATGCTTTGGCAACATAGTTCTCGTAAATCCATGCCAATAAAGCAAATTTGAACTTTGAACTTTGTTGACGGGTATTTGGCACACCGGCTTTATTTCCCAAACAGATCAGGAGAAGCTGAACTTTACCCCCCCCCCCCCCCCCCCCCCCCCCCTCGAAAAGTGTCCAGCAGCAGCAGCTCCAGTTTTTTTTTTTTTTTTGAAAAACTTGAACTTGCAGTTTTTATTTATTTATTCATTCATTTATTTATGTATTTTTTTTTTTACATAGTGCAATACAGGTGAAAAACACAACAAAACAAAACAGAGACAAAAGAAAACAAACATACGTAACAGCACAGGACGAGATGTTAAATGCTAATATGTCAAAGTATGCAGTGATGACCAATCAAATGAAATAACAAAGAAACAAACAAGGCAAAATAAAACAAACAAAAAAAATGCAAAAATTTATTTTAGTTTATTTTTTATTATATACTATATATAAATAGGTCAAAGGTCAGTGATGCTTCACAAAACACTATTTAGCCATAACGGAGCACGTCATATCCAGAAATGATCTTTTCTCTGATTAACTGGAAGCGAGTGCTGGAGGACACGAGACTCTGGACTCGTTTCCCGTTCATCCTTCTCTCTGTGTGATTTGGCTCCGATCCCTCATGTGAAGCCAACACTTGGCACCGTCTGGTTCAGTGAACTGAGTCTGGCCTGTTGTTCCTCTCAAGCAATGCATGCTGGGAAATCTGTTCAAATGCTGGTTTTGTCTTGTTCATCATTTAAAGTCAAATGACCTAAAGTCAGAACCAGGACCTCAAATAATAACATGTTTACATGATGTTAGGAGAATATTAGTTTTTCTAAAAAGTATGAATGTTTTCATTTCACCTCTTTTTCAGTGACGCCCTGATTACAAAAACACACACTATACAAATACAATCAAAATCATAATCCACAATTACATCCAGGCTGTAGAACATTTGATAGTAAGTTCTTAAAGCATCTAAAGAAAGGAGATGATCCCGTTTCAGACAGCTTTGTAAATTATTCCAGAAGTGAAGGGCAGTCTTCCCTAATTCTGTCCTGATGCTGGGAATTCGTAAAACCAAGGAATCTTGCGAACGAGTGTGCATGTTACAAACTCTAAGTGAGATTAAACTGGTAAAATAAAGAGGTAAGATGTAGTAAAACCATGCCATGTTGTTCCCTCCTCCCAACCTGGTTATAAAGAACACAGTGATGGGTTCAGAACACATCTCCAATCACAAAACGGAGAGCGGAATGATAAAGAGCATGAAGGGGTTTCAATGTAGAGAGGGCGGCGTGCATGTGAATGACATCACCGTAATCAAGTGCAGATAAGAACATGGCCTGAACAAGTTATTTTCTACATTCTATCTTCTGACGAGCTCTATTACGATAAAAGAAAGATCATTTTCCCACCGTGTAATGCCAAGGATGAAAGCAATCTTGTGAATATCATATATTTTGTCGTTTTTGGATTAAGTGTTAATTTAAGGACAAATAATCGTGTCGTCAGCGTACAGGTGAGGTTGCTGACCTGAGAACACTTCAACCGGGTCAGTGTCCCGGCTGCCTGTTGACACATCCAGTTTAGGGTAAACAGCATCATCACAGACTGATGGGAAATCAACAGGTGTTCTTTGCACATTGGGTGGAGCGAGGGGGCGGAGCTTCTGGACTCATCACATAAAAACACCTCTCGTCTGGATCTTCAGCAGCAGAATCTTCAGCAGCAGAATCTTCAGCAGCAGAATCTTCAGCAGCAGGATCTTCACAGCGACACGGTGAGTAGCTGCACTCCTTCATCCTCCTCATACGACCTGCGCTGCTTCATCCAGATCTAATCTCTACTCTCCTGTTTCCACTGTCGGCTGCATGATGACATCATCACTGTTCCTGTCCTGATATTTTTGCAGGAAAGTGAATGTATCCCTTTAATGTTATATGCAAAATCTGTCATGTAGTTTTGCATATTAGAAATTGTACAAGTATGGCGGCCATCTTGAAATCTGTGACCTTCAAGTTGCTAATCTGCTTCTCTTTTTTAATGATGCTGAGAGAAAAACAGAGCAGTGTTGGTGTTTAATAAGATGAATGTGACTTCTCTTTCTGCAGGTTTGACTTTTTCAAGATGAGACTTTCGTTCCTTCTCCTCGTAGCTGTCTCCATGGGGACGGCTGGTAACTATTCACCTTTCCTTTGTGTTGTTATTTGATCCTCTGACACTACAAATGCAGATTTTATTTGTAGTTTACACGTGAATGAGATTGTGACTTATGCCAAACATCTGTTCTTCAGACGGCGTCACCATCAAGACTTTGGTGTTTCCCACGCAGACGGACACCAGCGTCGCTGAGTTGACTCCTCTGAAGTCGATGCAGCTGAGGGCCTTCACCCTGTGCATGAACGTGGCCATGGAGGCCGACACCCCCCCAGGAAGAGACATCATCCTGTTTGCCTACAGGAGTGTATCTACTGATGAACTCACCGTGTGGCTGGAAAAAGACGGCAGGTAGATGTCCTCTCTGCACACGAGGCCGGGTTCAGACGACACAGTGTCTTTATCTTTACCTGATGGCCTGATTCGTGTTGTCTGATCCTACAATTATTAACACAAACATGAACACAGCTTTGAGGCCAAGACATGATGAGTTTATAAATCAGGTCTGTAACTGATGCCCATGTCCGTGTGTCCAGGTTGTCCCTCTACCTGGCTGCTGGAGACGGTGCCTTTTTCTCCCTCCCTCAGCCGGGGGCTCTGGAGACTCACCTGTGCGTCACCTGGGACTCCAACTCAGGTGCAACTTCCTTCTTCCTGAACGGGAGGAAGAGCTTGGCCAGAATCTACAGGAAGGGTCACAGGGTCCCATCTGGAGGGAGGGTGTACCTCGGTCAGGATGCTGACGAAGGCTTAGGAGCTTTTGAGGCCCATCAGAGTTTCGTTGGGGAGATCTCCAATGTCAACATGTGGGACCATGTCCTCCCCGGCAGCGCCATCCAGGACCTGCACTCTGGGAAGAGAGTGGTGAGAGGAAATGTGTTAGACTGGGAAAGAATCGACATGACGGAGGCCGGAGAGGTGGCGGTCCTTACTCGTGAGCTGTAGGTTTAAAACCTGAGGCCACAATATAATCCTGTGTTTTTGTTGAGTTTGTTGGTTAAACTGAAGTCAAAGCTGTTGATCTGATGAACTCTGAAAAGTCCAATAAAAACTTACAAAACGTTGTCCGTGGTGCAGAAATACTTTACATGATTTAGCCAGTGTTCAATGTGTCGACATCCCTAACGCTAACCCTATACTTTGACTCTCAAGAGTCATTATTATTATTCCATACAGTATAAAGGTAGACGTTTATGTCATATTCTGTCATAAATTGAATTCATATGTGGCAAGGTGAAGAGGGCCCGGGCAGGCTTCGAACCCCAGACTCCCGAGTAAGAGTCATGCGTGCTAACCACTTGGCCAAAGGAACATCCTCTTGGCCAAGTAGCCAGGGCACATGATCGATTGGAGGCATAGTGACAGGAACCTCAACTGTCACACATAGTCTAATCTAACCCCTCCCCCGTTAGACCCAGTAGGTGGATGTTTGTGTTAAAGCTCCATGCAGTATGTGCAATAGGCCTAATTTTGATTCTGATCAATCACATGTTGAATGCAGGTTACACAGTGACAATACCACACCCCAACTTCATTTGCATATTTAATAGTCGCTGCCCAGTTTGTTTGTAGGTTAAATATATCATGAGGTGTGTAATTACATTAGGCTACACCACACCCAAACTTAGTTTTCATCTTTCAGCTCCTGCCAATTAGTTTTGTGTCTGTTGAGTTGCACCTGCACAAACACACAGAGGCCTAGAGTTCATGTTGATGAAGAGGAACACTTGAGATAAAACTTTTTTTTCTTGTTTTTTGTAGCATATTGTCATGTCTAACTGGTGAATCATGTTGTCTTTGTTCCACTGATGGGGGCTTTTTATCTCATGTGATCTCTACTCAACTCATCTTTTCAAAATTGGAAAAGGACAATAGCACAGAGCTGCAGACTGTCATCTACTCAGTCCATCCTGGTGGTTCAGCTATCACCTTCAGAGGACACAACTCAACACACTGGACCCCACAACATCTGGGCGACCCTGAAGCACGGTGCTGAGCAGCTGGGGGAGGTACTCCAGCAGCTGTTCCAGACCTCCAAGGACTGCAGCACAGTCCTCTGGAAGTGGAAACATCCCATGGTCATTCCCATCCACAAGAAGGGCCCCACTAAAGGCGGGTACACAACTACAGGATTCCTCAGTCACAGATTAGGACTCCACACGCTTGATGGTGATGGTAACAAAAAGACAGATCTCACAAGATCTCAGTCTGATATCCCACCAGTCCGACATCCCACCAGTCTGATATCCCACCATTCCGACATCCCACCAGTCCGATATCGGCCTCTAATTGTCTAAATAGCAACATTTAATTTTCTATCAAATGTCCCGTCATTCCGACAATTTTTTTGCCTCCTATGGTCGGAATGATGGTATTTTTTCTGTTTTTAAACATCCTGCCTTTCCGACAATTCCTATAATAGGGTATTTTTCCCCAAAAAATTTTGAGCTGGTTGGGTTTAGGCAACAAAGAAAGGAGTTGGTTAAGTTTAGTAGAAAGAGCAGGTGGAGTCCAGACTGGCAGAAAGACGGGTTAGCCTGTTGAGGAACGCACATTTCCTTATATAGAAAGCCTTGTCAGAACGGTGGGACGATGGCATGTTAGAATGATGGTACTGTATGTCCAAATGGAGGGATGTCGGAGTGTTGGGATGTCGGAATGACAGCATATAACCGTGTCGTTTGCAAACAGACAGAGCACAGATACAATGAGACAGACCCATTACATGCAGATTATTTACAGGTTTTGATTGACAGCAGGTTCCGGCACAAGTCACTGGTTATTCAATAATCATTATAAACACGGGTTGCATAGTGCTTATATCCAACATGTCACTGTTTACTAAGTCAACATTTAGTCTTAAAAAAATAAAGTTTATGCAGTGCCTGGGTGGGGCTGGCCTGCTGACAGATATGCAGCTGACAGATGTGCAACAGCTGGCAGTGACTTTCCTCATCACTAAACTTATTCTGTCAATCAAGTCCTCAAAACTTCGGCAAACGGGAGATCTATAAGTAACTCCATAGAGAAATAAAACAGACAGAGTATAGATGCAGTGAGATCCATTACACACAGGTTATCTACAGATTTTGTCATCACTGTTTCTTTGGCTCTGGGCCTGTTGTTAGTCTTATTATTTTTACATCAAGCGATCGAGGGGGCGGAGCTTCTAGGCCCATGACATAAAAAACCTCTGGTCTGGATCTTCAGCAGCAGAATCTTCACAGCGACGCGGTGAGTAGCTACACTCCTTCACCCTCCTCGTACGACCTGCGCTGCTTCATCCAGATCTGAATAAGAGATAATTTGTTCATGTTTCCACTGTTGGGTGCTCAGTGACATCATCACTGTTCCTATCTGATGTTTTCCAGAAAAGTGAATGTTAGATTTCAGACACTAACAAAGGGCGACATCATCGTGTTTTAATTAATAACCAGAGTCACAGTAACAGATCAGTTTGGAAAGGCAGAACTTCCAGCTCAGGTAATGTGACTTCTCTTTCTGCAGGTTTGACTTTTTCAAGATGAGGCTTTCATTCCTTCTCCTCGTTGCTGTCTCCATGGGGACGGCTGGTAACTATTCATCTTTCCTTTGTGTTGTTATTTGATCCTCTGACACTACAAATGCACATTTTATTTTTAGTTTACACATGAATGAGATTGTGACTAATGACAAACATCTGTTCTTCAGACAGCGTCGTCACCATCAAGACTTTGGTGTTTCCCAAGGAGACGGACACCAGCGTCGTTGAGTTGACTCCTTTGAAGCCGATCGAGCTGAGGGCCTTCACCCTGTGCATGAACGTTGCCATGGAGATCAACACCCCCCCAGGGCGAGACATCGTCCTGTTTGAATACAGGACTCCAGACCAGGATGTAATCTCCATGTGGCTGGAAAAAGACGGCAGGTAGATGTCCTCTCTCCGACTCATGATGTTTTTATCTTTACCTGATGGCCTCCGGATGAAAATCAGCCTGAGCTTGTGTAGTCTGATCCGGCCTTAAGATGAATGGTTAACACAAACGTGAACACTGCTTTGAGGACAACACATGTCGATGAGTTTGCCTCTGTCTATGATATGTAACTGACCCTCTCAGTACTTTCATGTCTATGTGTCCAGGTTGTCCCTCTACTTGGATCCAAAAGGTGTCTTGTTCGCACTCCCTCAGCTCGGGGCTCTGGAGACTCACATGTGCCTCACATGGGAGTGCGAATCAGGTGCAACTTCCTTCTTCCTGAACGGGAGGAAGAGTGTGGCCAAAATCTACGGGAAGGGTCTGGCGATCCCAGTTGGAGGGAAGGTTTTACTCGGTCAGGATGCTGACAGCGGCTATGGAGCTTTTGACATCAAGCAGTGTTTCGTTGGGGAGATCTCCGACCTTCAGATGTGGGACTATGTCCTCCCAGCCAGCGCCATCCAGGGCCTGTACTCTGGGATGAGGGTGGAGAGAGGAAATGTCTTCGACTGGGAAAGAATCGACTTGAAGGCGGATGGGGAGGTGGAGGTCCTTACTCGTGAGCTGTAGGTTTAAAACCTGAGGCCACAATATAATCCTAATCATAATAATCAAACTTTGTTGGGTTTGTTGGTTAAACTGAAGTCAAAGATGTTGATCTGATGAACTCTGAAAAGTCAAATAAAAACTTGCATTGAAAAAGATGGTGGTGCAGAAATACTTACTGATAGACCAATTCTCAATGTGTCAACTATACATGGACTCTCAATTTCATGAACTCCCCAGAGCACAGAACTGGTGGACACAAATGCACAACAAAGAAGGTTCAGAAAAATAGTAGGAAGCTTACTGGCAGGGGCCTGAGACAGGCCTGCTCCAGTGGAATTGGCTCGGTAGATTCCAGTTTTTAATGAGAGATTAGGCCACAGCAGGTTGAAAATTGACAGTTGATAGGTATTTCCCACGCTGACAGGTGAGGTACAGTAAAATCACTCTTGGGGAGAGGTGAGTCTACAGATACCCCGTCATTAAACACCAAGGCACCCCTCACATCACAGCCTGGTGATAAGGCCAACATCTTCTGCCAAACCTTTTGCAGAGAAGTGCACCCTGCCTGGTGCCTCCAAGACCCCTCTGCCACAGTTCCCAACTTCTATCGGCCATGTCCACTTCAGACCCAAAGACATTAGGAACATCCTGCGCAACGTGGACCCAAAGACGGCATTAGGGCCTGACGAAACTCCAACAAGGGTCCTCAGAAAGTGTGCCATGTAAAGCCCTTTGAGACAAACTGTTTGTAAAAATGGGTGATACAAATAAAATAACCTTGCCTTGCCTTCTCTTGAGGTTTATTCCTAAAACAATCGAGAACTGCTTGTGTGATTCCTATCCACAAAAGGGACTCAAAATCAGACCCCACTAAATACCATCACATATCCTTGCTCACTGTAATGTGATGGAATCCTACACCACGTCCTTATCTCCGGACCATCATCACTAAACCTATTTTATCATCTGATCCTCCAGCTTTTTAAAAACATTTTTAATCAATATCTCAATGAACACAAGACCAATTCGTTTTATAAAACATTTGTTTACGGCTTACAGTTTCCAGTTACAACACCAACATTTATCTCAAAAAGAGAATTAAACAAGCCGGCGGTAAAACTTAAAGAACTAGTTAGTAAGTTATCAGCTCGAATTCTCCCCCGGGATGACGACGCAGTCTGCCGTGGTCATTTTTAATTCCCAAATGTTGTTTTATTTTCAGGTTTTCCGTCTTAGTTTTGAAACAGATTAACAGAAAAACAGACCCATTGTTTTCGTTTTGAAATGGTAAAACAAAAGATGGATTGTCGGGTTTGCGTTGAATTAAATCCAGTTAGCCTAGCCTACTGTAGCTGGGCTAGTAGGTCAAGCTAGCCAGAGTTCCTGGTGTGGGATTTGCTCAACAATTACATGTCTTGATAAAATGTGTGAGACCTTACACAATTATGTGACCTTTGCTTGCCCCATGCTACGATAGAAAAACAGGAACTAATTCATGAAGAAAAATGCACTGTGTTCTGAGGAAGTCTAGAAAACAGCAGAAGTTCAGATGAAGTGCAGATGAAGATAAACTTGTAGGTTGTGAAAAAAACAAACAAAAAAAAAACTTGCAGGTTGTGTCACCATATAAGGAGAGAACATAACGAACATGTAATTATAAGGGGCAGAGAAAGGTCATGTAACGGGAAGATTGTGTAAGAACTAAAGTGGGATACAGATTGGGCAAGACCAGGAAAGATAAAAACCCTGAGGAAGTTGGGCTCATTCAGGGCACAGGGGGCTTCGCGTAGACGCAGATTTTCTCTGTATTGTGTTCTCCAAAGATCTTTGCTAATAAAACTTGGTGATATATCAACTCTGCTTCCCTCGTGCATCGTAGTTCTTTCCTTGCATCAACCAACCGCGGGGAAGTCAGGATCGGCTTCAACACTGGTTTACCTCGGTCGGTGGTGAATGAAGTTGAAAGGCTTGCTGTGCGATCGACAAACTCAGCCAGCACACAAACATTGCCTGCACACACGACTTAAGATGGTAGCACTCTGATAAAAACACACAACAGACGACAAAACAAAAAACATGTACAATAGGACTATGTTCCCCGCTGTTGCTGGTTGATGACCGCATTACTGCAACCGCTGCACCGATCCGCCTGTCAATCTCGCGCTCCATCCTTCCCTCACTCGTGAACAAGACCCTAAAATACTTAAACTCCTCCACCTGAGGCAGGAACTCTCTTGGTGGGACCGCCCCAGTGCATGCTGAAGGTCCTGGCTCGAGGGAGCCAACAAGACCACATCATCTGCAAAAAGCAGAGATGAAATCAAGAGGCTCCCGAACCGTACCCCCTCCGGCTCCTGGCTGCGCCTAGAAATTCTGTCCATAAAGATGATGAACAGAACCGGTGACAAAGGGCAGCCCTGCCGGAGTCCAAAACGCACCGAGAACAGGTCTGCCCTATTGCCGGCGATGCGAACCAAGCTCCTGCTCCGGTTGTACAGGGTCCGTACAGGCCTCAGCAGAGAGCCTCCGATCCCATACTCCCAGAGCACCCCCCACAGGATGCCACGTGGGACACAGTCGAATGCCTTCTCCAGATCCACAAAACACATGTGGACTGGTTGGGCAAACTCCCATGAGCCCTCGAGCACCCTGCGGAGGGTATAGAGCTGGTCTGTGTTCCACAAACAGGACGAAAACCGCATTGTTCCTCTTGGATCCGAGGTTCGACTATCGGCTGAAATCTCCTCTCCAGCACCCTGGCATAGACTTTCCCCGGGAGGCTGAGGAGTGTGATCCCCCGATAGTTGGAGCACACCCTCCGGTCCCCCTTTTTGAAGAGAGGGACCACCACCCTGGTCTGCCATTCCAGAGGCACTGTCCCCGACTGCCACGCGATGTTGCAGAGGTGTGTCAGCCACGACAGCCCCACAACATCCAGAGACTTGAGGTACTCTGGGCGGATCTCATCCATCCCCGCTGCCTTGCCACCGAGGAGCTTCCTGACTACCTCAGTGACTTCAGCTTGGGTAATGGATGCATCAACCTCTGGGTCCTCAGCTTCTGCTTCCTCAATGGAAGGTGTGTCAGTGGGATTGAGGAGATCCTCAAAGTATTCCTTCCACCGCCCGACGATATCCCCAGTCGAGGTCAACAGCTCCCCCCCTCCACTGTAAACAGTGTTGGTGGAGCACTGCTTCCCCCTCCTGAGGCGTCGGATGGTTTGCCAGAATTTCCTCGGGGCCGCCCGGTAGTCCTCCTCCATAGCCTCCCTGACCTTGTCCCAGACCCGAGTTTTTGCTTCCACGACTGCCCGGGCCGTCGCCCGCTGTACCCGTCAGCTGCTTCGGGAGTCCCCCAAGCTAGCTAGGCTCAGTAGGACTCCTTCTTCAGCTTGACGGCATCCCTTACTTTTGGCGTCCACCACCGGGTTCGGGAATTGCCACCGGGACAGGCGCCGGAGACCTTACGGCCACAGCTCCGGACGGCCGCATCGACAATGGAAGTGGAGAACATGGTCCATTCGGACTCAATGTCTCCAACCTCCCTCGGAATCCGGTCAAAGCTCTCCCGGAGGTGGGAGTTGAAGACCTCCCTGACAGGGGATTCTGCCAGACGTTCCCAGCAGACCCTCACGATACGCTTGGGTCTTCCAGGTCTGACCAGCTTCCTCCCCTGCCAGCGGATCCAACTCACCACCAGGTGGTGATCAGTTGACAGCTCAGCCCCTCTCTTCACCCGAGTGTCCAAGACATACGGTCGGAGGTCAGATGATACGACTACAAAGTCGATCATCGACCTCCAATCTAGGGTGTCCTGGTGCCACGTGCACTGGTGGACACCCTTATGCTCGAACATGGTGTTTGTTATGGACAAACTGTGGCTAGCACAGAAGTCCAATAACAAAACACCACTCGGGTTCAGATCGGGGAGGCCGTTCTACCCAATCACACCTCTCCAGGTAACACTGTCGCTGCCCACGTGAGCGTTGAAGTCCCCCAGCAGAACGATGGAGTCCCCGGTTGGAGCACCTTCCAGCACCCCTCTCAGGGCCTCCAGGAAGGCCGGGTACTCTGCACTGCTGTTCGGCGCAGGGAAACGACCCTCTCGTTAAGCGGGGAGAACTCCAACACATGGCGGCTGAGCTGGGGGGCTATGAGCAAGCCCACACCAGCCCGCCGCCTCTCACCATGGGCAACTCTAGAGTGGAAGAGAGTCCAACCCCTCTCAAGGAGTTGGGTTCCAGAGCCCAGGCTGTGCGTGGAGGTGCCTCTACCTGGTCTTTTTACTAAACTCTTTCTTCATTGCCTAAACCCAACCAATGGGACAATTACACTTCTCAAGTCACAACTCAACTTGTGAAAGACAAAAATATGCCAAGTCACTCACAACTCCACCTCTGGGTATGGCTACAAAAACTGCATGTTCCCCGGGTCTTTATGGGGGAAAGCGGGAACATAGAATCCTTTTTCTAAAAAGTGGGTTCTATGTTCCCCGGCCCGGTCCCATACAAAATGGGGAACACCATGGAAACATAGGGATGATCCCTTTAGCCATAAATGAGGACTTCACACAGAAATGATGATAAATTTAACCCTTGAACTCTCTGGATCCTGTTTGTCCGTCACTCTGTTATTTCGCCTGAACCTTCATGCAAAGATAAAACCTTCACACCATCCGGTTCTACGTGTGTAAACAGTAAATTGAGTAAACTCCCTGATCTGTTGTAATTCTCAAGAAAAGCATTATTGTTTGCACATCAAGCGATCGAGGGGGGCGGAGCTTATGGACTCATGATATAAAAACCCCCTCGTCTGGATCTTCAGCAGCAGGATCTTCACAGCGACACAGTGAGTAGCTGCACTCCTTCATCCTCCTCATACGACCTGCGCTGCTTCATCCAGATCTGAATAATTAGAAATAATTTGTTCATGTTTCCACTGTCGGGTGCTCGGTCACATCATCACTGTTCCTATTTGATATTTTGCAGGAAAGTGAATGTTTGATTTCTGACGCTAACGAACAGATCAGTTTGGAAAAGCAGAACTTCTTGCTCAGGTATCTGTTCATAAAAGACATCAACCACTTAGAAATTCAAGATGGCTGCCATGTCTGGTAAAAATCTGTTGAATTTGTTGGGCAAGCATAATGATGACCTGGATGAATGACAATATCCACAGACATCTGGTAAAAATAAACGACTGATACATTTTTTTTCAGCTATTTTTTAAGGACAAAAATGACTTCTGTAAAACAAATGAAAGTAAATTTTTACAAAAATATGATTTGTTGATGCTAGCAAGCTAACCTAGCAAGCTAATGTTAAGACAAGTGACACTATAGTCACTCGCGGTTAATAGCAAAATCTGTCATTTAGGTTTGCAAATTAGAAATTGTACAAGTATGGCGGCCATCTTGAAATTTGAGGATTTCAAGTTGCTAATCTGCTTTTTTTTAATGACTCAGAGAAAAACAGGTATTTACTAAGATTAATGTGACTTCTCTTTCTGCAGGTTTTTTCAAGATGAGACTTTCATTCCTTCTCCTCGTTGCTGTCTCCATGGGGACGGCTGGTAACTATTAATCTTTCCTTTGTGTTGTTATTTCCTTCTCTGTGACTGTAAATGCACATTTTATTTGTAGTTTACAGGTGAATGGTCTTGATCTCAAATGTCTGTTCTTCAGGCAGCGTCACCATCAAGACTTTGGTGTTCCCATCGCAGACGGACACCAGCGTCGTTGAGTTGACTCCTCTGAAGTCGATGCATCTGGGGGCCTTCACCCTGTGCATGAACGTGGCCATGGAGGCCAACACCCCCCCAGGGCGAGACATCATCCTGTTTACCTACAGGAGTGAAAAAGATGATGAACTCAATGTGTGGCTGGAACACGACGGCAGGTAGATGTCCTCTCTGGTTCAGACTACACAGTGTCTATATCTTTACCTGATGGTCTCAGGTCTGACCCTGCCTTAAAGCCCTTACAAGGAACTTTTAATTGAATATGCACAAGTCTCTTGTTTATGCTGATTTCTCTGTGTGACCTACAAAATTAAATGAGGCCAACCAAAGTTATTTGCTTTAAACTGCTCACAAAAAGGTTAAGTCTGGAGCCAGATGAGCATCTTTACAACAATACGCGCTAGAGCTCCTGGGAAACGCAGTTTTCATTCCAGAAAAACGCTACGGCTTCTGTCCAGAGGGGTCGCCAAAGTCATCACGGAAGCTGTTTGTAGGGGCTTTAAGGAGAAACATGTTGATGAGTTTAAGGTGAAATCAGGTCTGTAACTGATGCCCATGTCCATGTGTCCAGGTTGTCCCTTGTCCTGTCTGGAAGTGGTGTCGTTTTCTCCCTCCCTCAGCCGGGGGCTCTGGAGACTCACCTGTGCGTCACCTGGGAGTCCAGTTCAGGTGCAACTTCCTTCTTCCTGAACGGGAGGAAGAGCTTGGCCAAAATCTACAGGAAGGGTCACAAGGTCCCATCTGGAGGGAGGGTTTTCCTCGGTCAAGATATTGACGGCACCTTTGGAAATTTTGACATCAACCAGAGTTTCGTTGGGGAGATCTCCGACCTTCAGATGTGGGACTATGTCCTCCCAGCCAGCTCCATCCAGGACCTGTACTCCGGGATGAGAGTGGAGAGAGGAAATGTCTTCGACTGGGAAAGAGTCGGCATGAAGGTGAACGGGCAGGTGGCGGTCCTTACTCGTGAGCTGTGAGGCCACAACATAATCCTGTGACTTTGTTGAGTTTGTTGGTTAAACTGAAGTCAAAGCTGTTGATCTGATGAACTCTGAAAAGTCCAATAAAAACTTGCATTGAAAAAGATGTCGGTGGTGTCTGTGAAATGCTTAATGATGAACCAATTTTCAATGTGTCAACTATAGTGTGACTCTCAATATCATGAACTCTCCAGAACACAGAACTGGTGGACACAAATGCACAACACAAAAGGTTCAGAAAAAAGGCAGGTTTTAATTCCAGGCAGGGTTCGGTACGCAGACAGGCAGAGGTATCCAAAATTGAGAGGCAAAAAGGCAGGTCAAAGGGGCAAACAAGGTCGTACACAAAGCAGGCTATGACATAGAGTCTCTGGGGGGGGGGGTGAGGTTGTTTGCCGTTGGGGAAGAGGAGCCCAAAGGAAGAGGTGGAAGTGACAGAGACTTACATGCCAGGGCTCTGTATAGGAGCCCACAGCGGATCAGAAATCAACCCAGAAATGTGGATACGGGTGGCTGAATAGTAGGAAACTTACTGGCAGGGGCCTGAGACAGGCCTGCTCCGGTGAGATTGGCTCAGTAGATTACGGTTTTTAATGAGAGATTAGGCCACAGCAGGTTGAAAACTGACAGCTGACAGGTCATTCCCACGCTGACAGGTGAGGTACAGTAAAATCACTCCATGTCTTGATAAAATGTGTGAAACCTTATACAATTATGTGACCTTTGCTTGCCCCATGCTAAGATAGAAAAACAGGAGCTAATTCATGAAGAAAAATGCACTGTGTTCTGAGGAAGTCTAGAAAACAGCAGAAGTTCAAATGAAGTGCAGATGAAGATAAACTTGTAGGTTGTTACCATATAAGGAGAGAACATAACGAACATGTAAATATAAGGGGCTTCTATCGGCCATGTCCACTTCATACCCAAAGACATTAAGAACATCCTGCGCAACGTGGACCCAAAGACGGCATTAGGGCCTGAAGAAACTCCAACAAGGGTCCTCAGAAAGTGTGCCATGTAAAGCCCTTTGAGACAAACTGTTTGTAAAAATGGGTGATACAAATAAAATAACCTCGCCTTGCCTTCTCTTGAGGTTTATTCCTAAAACAATTGAGAACTGCTTGTGTGATTCCTATCCACAAAAGGGACTCAAAATCAGACCTCACTAAATACCATCACATATCCTTGCTCACTGTAATCAGTAAAGTGATGGCATCCTACACCACGTCCTTATCTCCGGACCATCATCACTAAACCTGTTTTATCATCTGATCCTCCAGCTATAAAACATTTGTTTACGGCTTACAGTTTCCAGTTACAACACCAACATTTATCTCCAAAAGAGAATTAAACAAGCCGGCGGAAAAACTTAAAGAACTAGTTAGTAAGTTATCAGCTCGAATTCTCCCCCGGGATGACGACGCAGTCTCCCCAGGATGCCGTGGTCATTTTTAATTCCCAAATGTTGTTGTTTTATTTTCAGGTTTTCCGTCTTAGTTTTGAAACAGATTAACAGAAAAACAGACCCATTGTTTTCGTTTCGAAATGGAAAAACAAAAGATGGATTGTCGGGCTTGCGTTGAATTAAATCCAGTTAGCCTAGCCTACTGTAGCTGGGCTAGTAGGTCAAGCTAGCCAGAGTTCCTGGTGTGGGATTTGCTCAGCAATTACATGTCTTGATAAAATGTGTGAAACCTTACACAATTATGTTACCTTTGCTTGCCCTATGCTAAGATAGAAAAACAGGAACTAATTCATGAAGAAAAATGCACTGTGTTCTGAGGAAGTCTAGAAAACAGCAGAAGTTCAGATGAAGTGCAGATGAAGATAAACTTGTAGGTTGTGAAAAAACAAACAAACAAAAAAAACTTGCAGGTTGTGTTACCATATAAGGAGAGAACATAACGAACATGTAATTATTAGGGGCAGAGAAAGGTCATGTAACGGGAAGATTGTGTAAGAACTAAAGTGGGATACAGATTGGGCAAGACCAGAAAAGATAAAAACCCTGAGGAAGTTGGGCTCATTCAGGGCACAGGGGGCTTCGCGTAGACGCAGATTTTCTCTGTATTGTGTTCTCCAAAGATCTTTGCTAATAAAACTTGGTGATATATCAACTCTGCTTCCCTCGTGCATCGTAGTTCTTTCCTTGCATCAACCAACCGCGGGGAAGTCAGGATCGGCTTCAACACTGGTTTACCGGGGCCGGTGGTGAATGAAGTTGAAAGGCTTGCTGTGCGATCGGCAAACTCAGCCAGCACACAAACATTGCCTGCACACACGACTTAAGATGGTAGCACTCTGATAAAAACACACAACAGATGACAAAACAAAAAACATGTACAATAGGACTATGTTCCCCGCTGTTGCTGGTTGATGACCGCATTACTGCAACCGCTGCACCAATCCGCCTGTCAATCTCGCGCTCCATCCTTCCCTCACTCGTGAACAAGACCCCAAAATACTTAAACTCCTCCACCTGAGGCAGGAACTCTCTTGGTGGGACCGCCCCAGTGCATGCTGAAGGTCCTGGCTCGAGGGAGCCAACAAGACCACATCATCTGCAAAAAGCAGAGATGAAATCAAGTGGCTCCCGAACCGTACCCCCTCCGGCCCTTGGCTGCGCCTAGAAATTCTGTCCATAAAAATAATGAACAGAACCGGGCAGCCCTGCCGGAGTCCAACATGCACAGGGAACAGGTCTGCCTTTGCCGGCGATGCGAACCAAGCTCCTGCTCCGGTCATACAGGGACCGTACAGCCCTCAGCAGAGAGCCTCCGATCCCATACTCCCAGAGTACCCCCCACAGGATGCCTCGTGGGACACGGTCGAATGCCTTCTCCAGATCCACAAAACACATGTGGACTGGTTGGGCAAACTCCCATGAGCCCTCGAGCACCCTGCGGAGGGTATAGAGCTGGTCCAGTGTTCCGGGGCCAGGACGAAAACCGCATTGTTCCTCTTGGATCCGAGGTTTGACTATCGGCCGAATTCTCCTCTCCAGCACCCTGGAATAGACTTTCCCCGGGAGGCTGAGGAGTGTGATCCCCCGATAGTTGGAGCACACCCTCCGGTCCCCCTTTTTGAAGAGAGGGACCACCACCCTGGTCTGCCAATCCAGAGGCACTGTCCCCGACTGCCACGCGATGTTGCAGAGGCATGTCAGCCACGACAGCCCCACAACATCCAGAGACTTGAGGTACTCAGGGCGGATCTCATCCACCCCCGGTGCTTTGCCACCGATGACCTTCCTAACTACCTCAGTGACTTCAGCTTGGGTAATGGATGAATCAACCTCTGGGTCCCCAGCCTCTGCTTCCTCAATGAAAGGCGTGTCAGTGGGATTGAGGAGATCCTCGAAGTATTCCTTCCACCGCCCGACGATATCCCCAGTCGAGGTCAACAGCTCCCCCCCTCCACTGTAAACAGTGTTGGCGGAGCACTGCTTCCCCCTCCTGAGGTGTCGGATGGTTTGCCAGAATTTTCCAAGTTTTTGCTTCCGCGACCGCCCGGCCTGCCGCCCGCTTGGCCTGCCGGTACCTGTCAGCTGCCTCGGGAGTCCCAAGAACTAGGAAAGCTCGGTAGGACTCCTTCTTCAGCTTGACGGCATCCCTTACTTCCGGCGTCCACCACCGGGTTCGGATTGCCACCGTGACAGGCGCCGGAGACCTTACGGCCACAGCTCCGGATGGCCGCGTCAACAATGGAAGTGGAGAACATGGTCCATTCGGACTCAATGTCTCCAGCCTCCCTCGGAATCCGGTCAAAGCTCTCCCGGAGGTGGGAGTTGAAGACCTCCCTGACAGGGGATTCTGCCAGACGTTCCCAGCAGACCCTCACGATACGCTTGGGTCTTCCAGGTCTGACCAGCTTCCCCACCTGCCAGCGGATCCAGCTCACCACCAGGTGGTGATCAGTTGACAGCTCAGCCCCTCTCTTCACCCGAGTGTTAAAGACATACGGTCGGAGGTCGGATGATACGACTACAAGTCAAGTCAATCATCGACCTCCAACCTAGGGTGTCCTGGTGCCACGTGCACTGGTGGACACCCTTATGCTCGAACATGGTGTTCGTTATGGACAAACTGTGGCTAGCACAGAAGTCCAATAACAAAACACCACTCGGGTTCAGATCGGGGAGGCCGTTCCTCCCAATCACACCTCTCCAGGTATCACTGACGCTGCCCACGTGAGCGTTGTCCCCCAGCAAAACGATGGAGTCCCCGGTTGGAGCACTTTCCAGCACCCCTCCCAGGGCCTCCAGGAAGGCTTTGGTCAGGGGCGCTGACTGGAGAATTACCTAACATGTTTTTGGTGGTGGGGGAAACCGGAGTTTCCCCTGGGCGGCCTGGGATTCGAACCCAGGAACTTCTTGCTGTGAGGCAACAGTGCTAACCACTGCGCAACTGTACACTTCTCAAGTCACAACTCAACTGCTCACTCAAAAATAGACAAAAATATGACAAGTCACTCACAACTCCACCTCTGGGTATGGGTACATAGAATCCTTTTTATAAAAAGGGGATTCTATGTTCCCCGGTCTGGACACAGCGGAGAACACAGGACCTTTTGGGGGACAAGTGGGGAATGTAGGACCTTTTTTAGGAAAAGGGTTCTATGTTCCCCGGTCCCATACAAAATGGGGAACACCATGGAAACATAGGGATGATCTCTTTAGCCATAAATGAGGACTTCACACAGAAATGATGATAAATTTAACCCTTGAACTCTCTGGATCCTGTTTGTCCGTCACTCTGTTATTTCGCCTGAACCTTCATGCAAAGATAAAACCTTCACAACATCCGGTTCTACATGTGTCAACAGTAAATTGAGTAAACTCCCTGGTCTGTTGTAATTCTCAAGAAAAGCGTTAGTGTTTGCACATCGAGCGATCGAGGGGGCGGAGCTTCTGGACTCATGATATAAAAGACCCCTCGTCTGGATCTTCAGCAGCAGGATCTTCACAGCGACACGGTGAGTAGCTGCACTCCTTCATCCTCCTCATACGACCTGCGCTGCTTCATCCAGATCTGAATGATTAGAAATAATTTGTTCATGTTTCCACTGTCGGGTGCTCGGTGACATCATCACTGTTCCTATTTGATATTTTGCAGGAAAGTGAATTTCGGACGCTAACGAAGGGCGACATCATCGTGTTTGATAATTAATCTGAGTCACAATAACAGATCAGTTTGGAGAGGCAGAACTTCTTGCTCAGGTATCTGTTCATAAAAGACATCAACCACTTAGAAATTCAAGATGGCTGCCATGTCTGGTAAAAATCTGTTGAATTTGTTGGGCAAGCATAATGATGACCTGGATGAATGACAATATCCACTGACATTTGGTAAAAATAAACAACAAAAGGTTATTTTCAGCAATTTTTTAAGGACAAAAATGACTTCTATAAAATAAATGAAAGTAAATTTTTACAAATATGATTTGTTAATGCTAGCAAGCTAATGTTAAGACAAGTGCAACTATGTCACTTGCGGTTAATAGCAAAATCTGTCATGTGGGTTTGCAAATTAGAAATTGTACAAGTATGGCGGCCATCTTGAAATTTGAGGATTTCAAATTGCTAATCTGCTTTTTTTTTAAAACAGGTGTTTACTAAGACTTTCTGCAGGTTTTTCAAGATGAGGCTTTCGTTCCTTCTCCTCGTTGCTGTCTCCATGGGGACGGCTGGTAACTATTCACCTTTCCTTTGTGTCGTTATTTGTTGTGACTGCAAATGCACATTTTATTTGTAGTTTACAGGTGAATGATCTTGATCTCAAACATCTGTTCTTCAGGCAGCGTCACCATCAAGACTTTGGTGTTCCCATCGCAGACGGACACCAGCGTCGTTGAGTTGACTCCTATGAAGCCGATGCATCTGAGGGCCTTCACCCTGTGCATGAACGTGGCCATAGAGGCCAACACCCCCCCAGGAAGAGACATCATCCTGTTTACCTACAGGAGTGCATCTACTGATGAACTCACCGTGTGGCTGGAGAAAGACGGCAGGTAGATGTCCTCTCTGCACACAAGGCAGACAAGGTTCAGACTACACAGTGTCTATATCTTTACCTGATGGTCTCAGGTCTGACCCTGCCTTAAAGCCCCTACAAGGAACTTTTAATTGAATATGCACAAGTCTCTTGTTTATGCTGATTTCTCTGTGTGACCTACAAAATTAAATGAGGCCATTGGTAAAGTATTTTAAATACTTTACCAAAGTTATTTGCTTTAAACTGCTCACAAAAAGGTTAAGTCTGGAGCCAGATGAGCATCTTTACAACAATACGCGCTAGAGCTCATGGGAAACGCAGTTTTCATTCCAGAAAAACGCTACGGCTTCTGTCCAGAGGGGTCGCCAAAGTCATCACGGAAGCTGTTTGTAGGGGCTTTAAGGAGAAACATGTTGATGAGTTTAAGGTGAAATCAGGTCTGTAACTGATGCCCATGTCCATGTGTCCAGGTTGTCCCTCTACCTGGCTGCTGGAGACGGTGCCTTTTTCTCCCTCCCTCAGCCGGGGGCTCTGGAGACTCACCTGTGCGTCACCTGGGACTCCAACACAGGTGCAACTTCCTTCTTCCTGAACGGGAGGAAGAGCGCGGCCAAAATCTACAGGAAGGGTCACAGGGTCCCATCTGGAGGGAAGGTGTACCTCGGTCAGGATGCTGACGAAGGCTATGCAAGTTTTGACATCAAGCAGAGTTTCGTTGGGGAGATCTCCGACCTTCACATGTGGGACTATATCCGTCCAGCCAGCGCCATCCAGGACCTGTACTCCGGGATGAGGGTGGAGAGAGGAGATGTCTTCGACTGGGAAAGAGTCGGCATGAAGGTGAACGGGCAGGTGGCGGTCCTTACTCGTGAGCTGTGAGGCCACAACATAATCCTGTGACTTTGTTGAGTTTGTTGGTTAAACTGAAGTCAAAGCTGTTGATCTGATGAACTCTGAACAGTCCAATAAAAACTTACATTGAAAAAGATGTCGGTGTCTGTGAAATGCATGATTCAGCCGGTGTTCGATGTGTCGACACAAGACTCATCATTAGTCCAGGAGGACCGTACTGTTTTCCTCAATCTGCTTCTTTCTTTCCCACTTCCCACTTCTCATGCATCATCAGTGAGTAAAAACTCAGGAGGCAGGCTAACACTACCCATAGACCTCCAGTGTTTGAGCTAAGCTAATTACCTCGTTACTGCACGCACAGTCAAAAGGACGGTGTCTATCTGCTGGTCATGGACTCGGGAGTGAGGCAAGACACAAAACAAATGTTGGCCTATCCCTTTAACCTGGGTCCTGATCAGGACTCTGCAGTGACTCCGTGCTCCGCCTCCAGCTGCTCATTAGCCACACGTTAGCAACAGCTGCCCGCCTTAATGACGTCCAGTCAGCTGGAACATGAACACACACATTAACACGGTTTTAAACAGTGAAACGCTGGTGAAACGCCGGCTCAGACCTCACACCGTGACTTCACTCTGCCGCCACACAACACAGCAGCTCCTTCTACACAACGTCCACACAAACTCTAAGGTGCTGTCCCATCTCTCTGGTTACACACACACTGGGATGTTTTACTGCGTGAACGTTGCTTATAGTGAGTAGCTCGTACTAAGAGACCAGTGCACAGGGGAATGATGAAGCAATAGGGACAAGTCTGAATAACCCGTCTGCTGCTGGATCACAGCCTCAGTGTCGCTGATTTAATCATGAATGTAGAAGACCAACTCTGTAGGTTAAAAAACAACAACAACAACACAGGTTTAAACAGATTGTGATGAAAACTTAGCCTCAATAAAAACAACAAAACTGAAACTGAAGAACATGAAATGAAAAAATATAAAATGTGACATTAAAACGAGAGATAGAAAGTCAAATTTATTTTATTGAATGTAAAGACGTGTCTTGTGGCTCCAGCTGCACCAGCAGCAGTGCATTGTGGGATTTATACTTGGCCAAACATATATAGATGGACAATTCCAGTCAAATCCAACCTGGAACTATAGTTTCCTAACATTTTAGGCCTGACAGGATTAAAGGGATAGTTCAACATTTAGTCAGATTGTCCCATCACCATAATCCCTATAGTCACAGCAGTAGGTTCGTTACCTTTAATTGTCGGTGCAAGCTGTTTTTAGAACGAGATAATAACAGAGACACTTTGGAGGTAAACACAGGGTAAATACGGAGACTGCTTGCTGAAAAACTCAAGGTCAAGGTTTCTTTATTAATACCAGCTGGTAAATTTGTTGTGCAGACAGGCACTCTGCAATCCCACAGTGAAAAACAGCCAGACATCATAACAGAAAAATCACACAGGAAAACTTAAGAACATAAGAACAACTGTCCCTGAAGGCAACGTGCATCAGAGGTTTTACATGTATTTCTCTCTAAAACAACTCTGTGTGGTAACGTTGTGTTATTATCTCATAGCGTGGTGAATGTGCAGGTCACAACTTGTCCACCAGAGCGTTGTGGAGTTGTTGGATTGTGTATTTGATGAGTTTGATGAGGGAAACCAAGAAATCCCATGAGCCTCCGTAGCGTAGCTCTGAGCAGCTCACGGCTCTGCTCCACCGTTCTAAAAATAGCTTGCACCAACAATTAAAGGTAACGAACCTACTGCTATGACTATAGGGATTATGGTGATGGGCCAATCTGACTAAATGTTGAACTATCCCTTTAATCTGAAGATTGTCTTTCTAATGTCTCCTGTCCTGCAGTCGCTCCGTCCGTCCCTGCATCACCACCAAAATGTTGAACTGTCCCTTTAAAGTAAGAGGAGGTCAGGTCTGCTCCGCCGGCTCCTTGACCCACAGGAAGCCCACCTGCGTGCCGAAGTCGGCGCCGTCCCTGACGTGGGAGAAGAAGAGTTCGGGGTGACAGGAAGTGCAGGGCGTGACGGGGGGGCGGTCCTTCACCGTGTGGTCGTGGATGTTTCCAGGTAGGACGCCACCCTTCTGTAGGAGGAGCCTGTGGTGGCGGGAAAACACACAGATGATGTAATCTGACCGGCAACACGGCGCGACACGCTGTGCGGTCGGCTGGCGGCGGCGGCGGCGGCAGGCGGCGACCTGTTGGCGAGGCGGATGTCCAGGTGCGGTCTGGCCGAGTCCGGGTCCTGGACGCAGTCTGGGTGGATGCTGAGGAAGTCCAGCGCCCGCCGCCGGTCCCAGGAGAAGCAGCACGGCCCCACCGACGGCCCCACCGCCACCACGATGTCGCTCACCCGGCAACCGAACTCCGTCACCATGGCCTCCACCGTCGCCATGGCAACCCCCATCAGGGTCCCTTTCCACCCTGCGGAGGAGCAGCGAGGACAGGAAGCGATGAGGACAGAATACAAACAGACTCAGGACCCGTCGCCGTGTCTCTGGTCCTCCACCTGCGTGAGCGGCGCCGATGACCTTTGACACCGGGTCGGCGAACAGCAGCGGCATGCAGTCGGCCCCCGGCGCCGCTATGACAACGCCTCGCTGATTGGTCACGATGCCGTCGTAGCTGTCGGGCTCAGGCTTCCCCACGACCCAGACGTCTGCAGCGTGGTTCACCTGCAGGAGACACATGGAGACAGGAGACAGGAGGGGACAGGTGGACACGGGTGGACAGAGAGACAGACAGGTGAGACAGAGACAGACAGAGACAGACAGGTGGACAGAGACACAGACAGGTGGACAGAGAGACAGGTGGACAGAGAGACAGACAGGTGAGACAGAGACAGACAGAGACAGGTGGACAGACAGACAGGTGGACAGAGACAGACAGAGACAGACAGGTGGACAGAGAGACAGGTGGACAGAGAGACAGGTGGACAGAGACAGACAGAGACAGACAGGTGGACAGAGAGACAGGTGGACAGAGAGACAGGTGGACAGACAGACAGGTGGACAGAGACAGACAGAGACAGACAGGTGGACAGAGAGACAGGTGGACAGAGAGACAGGTGGACAGAGAGACAGGTGGACAGACAGACAGGTGGACAGAGACAGACAGAGACAGACAGGTGGACAGAGAGACAGGTGGACAGAGACAGACAGAGACAGACAGGTGGACAGAGACACAGACAGGTGGACAGAGAGACAGACAGGTGGACAGAGACAGACAGAGACAGACAGGTAGACAGAGACACAGACAGGTGGACAGAGACAGACAGAGACAGACAGGTGGACAGACAGACAGGTGGACAGAGAGACAGGTGGACAGAGAGACAGGTGGACAGAGACAGACAGAGACAGACAGGTGGACAGAGAGACAGGTGGACAGAGAGACAGGTGGACAGACAGACAGGTGGACAGAGACAGACAGAGACAGACAGGTGGACAGAGAGACAGGTGGACAGAGACAGACAGAGACAGACAGGTGGACAGAGAGACAGACAGGTGGACAGAGACAGACAGGTGGACAGAGACAGACAGAGACAGACAGGTAGACAGAGACACAGACAGGTGGACAGAGACAGACAGAGACAGACAGGTGGACAGAGAGACAGGTGGACAGAGAGACAGGTGGACAGAGACAGACAGAGACAGACAGGTGGACAGAGAGACAGGTGGACAGAGACAGACAGGTAGACAGAGACACAGACAGGTGGACAGAGACAGACAGAGACAGACAGGTGGACAGAGAGACAGACAGGTGGACAGAGAGACAGGTGGACAGAGACAGACAGAGACAGACAGGTGGACAGAGAGACAGGTGGACAGACAGACAGGTGGACAGACAGACAGGTGGACAGAGACAGACAGAGACAGACAGGTGGACAGAGAGACAGGTGGACAGAGAGACAGGTGGACAGAGACAGACAGAGACAGACAGGTGGACAGAGAGACAGACAGGTGGACAGGTGGACAGACAGGTGGACAGAGACAGACAGGTGGACAGAGACAGACAGACAGGTGGACAGGTGGACAGACAGGTGGACAGAGAGACAGGTGGACAGAGACACAGACAGGTGGACAGAGACAGACAGGTGGACAGAGACAGACAGAGACAGACAGGTGGACAGAGAGACAGACAGGTGGACAGAGACAGACAGGTGGACAGAGACAGACAGAGACAGACAGGTAGACAGAGACACAGACAGGTGGACAGAGACAGACAGAGACAGACAGGTGGACAGAGAGACAGGTGGACAGAGAGACAGGTGGACAGAGACAGACAGAGACAGACAGGTGGACAGAGAGACAGGTGGACAGAGACAGACAGAGACAGACAGGTAGACAGAGACACAGACAGGTGGACAGAGACAGACAGAGACAGACAGGTGGACAGAGAGACAGACAGGTGGACAGAGAGACAGGTGGACAGAGACAGACAGAGACAGACAGGTGGACAGAGAGACAGGTGGACAGACAGACAGGTGGACAGACAGACAGGTGGACAGAGACAGACAGAGACAGACAGGTGGACAGAGAGACAGGTGGACAGAGAGACAGGTGGACAGAGACAGACAGAGACAGACAGGTGGACAGGTGGACAGACAGGTGGACAGAGACAGACAGGTGGACAGAGACAGACAGACAGGTGGACAGGTGGACAGACAGGTGGACAGAGAGACAGGTGGACAGAGACAGACAGGTGGACAGAGACAGACAGACAGGTGGACAGACAGGTGGACAGAGAGACAGGTGGACAGACAGACAGGTGGACGGAGACAGACAGGTGGACAGAGACAGACAGGTGGACAGAGACAGACAGGTGGACAGAGACAGACAGACAGGTGGACAGAGAGACAGGTGGACAGAGACAGACAGGTGGACAGAGACAGACAGACAGGTGGACAGAGAGACAGGTGGACGGAGACAGGTGGACAGAGACAGAGACAGACAGACAGGTGGACTCTACCTTGACCAGGTGCAGCGGTCTCGGGTGGAACCCGGCGTGCAGGGCCAGTCGGCGTCTGTTCTCCGTCACCACGGCGACGGGGTCCCGCCGCCTGCTGCTGCTGAACAGGTTCATGGAGGACAAGGTGGACACGTAGGACACGCCCCCCGGACGGGAGCTGAAGCCGTGACCGAAGCAGTCTGACGGACAGAGAGGGAGGGGGCGGGGCTTCTGACGTCATGACGACACACTCAAATGATCGACAGATTAATCAATAATGAAAATAACAGCAGCTCTAGATCACAGTTAAATTAATAAATACGATTAGTCAGTGTATTAGTATTAGTATTATATAGTATTAGTATTAGTATTATATAGTATTAGTATTACATAGTAGTAAACACATCAGCTAACTGTTTTTCCTGTTTACCTGGGATCAGCGTTGACGTCAGCACGGTGACGTCACCCCCCAGCGCAGGTAGCTGCTGCAGAAACGCCGCCACCTCCTCCTGGACTCCTTCCTCATCGTCAGCTGAGGCCGTGTGGGCGGAGCCTGGGCAGCTGGGACAGGTGACGTCATCCTCCGCCGTCACTCGGTAGTCGAAGCTGTAGACTGCGGTGAAGAGCAGCCGCTGGTACCGGAGCAGCGCCGCCCGGCCGCGCGCGCTGGTCAGGACCCGCACCGAGCTCAGCTCCAGCCGGTCCACGGTCTGCTTGAACCGGAACAGACTCTCCGCCGTGGAGCCGGAGTCCAGGACCTGCACGGCGCCGCACGAGCTCAGAAAGGGATCCGCGGAGCCGCTGTCCCGGTCCCGGTCCCGGTCCCGGTCCCGGGGGGGGAGCAGCAGAGCCACATGCCGGGCTGAGGCTGAGGCGGACTCCTCCTGCAGAACCGGACCAGAGCAGGCCGAGCAGCCGCCGTGGCGCAGGTCCAGGAGCACGGCCTGATGCATGGCTCACACCGGGGGGGTCGGCTCAGTGGGGGGGGACTGAGACCTGACGCTCAACAGGTCTCTCTCCAGTCTGCAGTCTGGGACTTCCTGCATTGTGTTGCCGCCGCGAGGCCCCGCCCACAAGAGGAAGCCCCGCCCACTTAGGAAACTCCTGTCACAGTGAGGAAACTCTCCGCTTCCTCCTCCGCTGCTGAGTGAGCACGAGCCCGAGGGCCGCTGACGTCACTGAGGTCAATGAGGACTAGATCACTGACATGGCCTTATAAGGACTGGATTCATAGTGAAATAAAGAGAGATTATTATTATTATTGAAATAAATGCAGGTTTTGCAACAAGCAGAAGTCATTGTTCTGCCACTGCGTCCAGATGTTTAGGAGGAAATGACGTCATCTTTATTACAAACCTGTATTCATTCCGTGGCAAACTTCACATAAATGCAAATAATCCATAACTCCTCCAACTTTAGAAGTTTCCTGCATGAGTTTAAAGAGTAAATTATTGTATTTACATTCAGTTTCCTTGTTGTTTTGTTGTTGTTTTTTCCCTTTCCCATCATTTTATGTGTTCATTTATTTATTATCCTTTTTCCAATGTAGTGGCACTACTGATAATAACCTTAGTTTACTGGGGTTTCTTTAGGTATTATTTATTTATTTTTGATGATAAAAAGCACCTGTCTGCTGTTCTATGTCATTGTTTGTAACCCTTTTCAATAAAGTTCATTGAAGAAAAAAAAGATACTTTAACATCAAACACACACATTCATCTCCAACATCTGTAGAAGACAGAGACGCCACATCTGTCCTCCAGATGTTCACCTGGACTCACAGTGGGTCAGTCTGATGTCGCCATGCCAACGGGAGCTGAACTTTATCACTCAACTCATCTTAAACTTTTATTCTCTAAACTGTTAAAACTCCAGGTCCAACAGAACCAGCTGTTCATCGTCATGGAGACAGATGTTTCATTATTGACTCAATAGTGTGAATAGCTCAGCTGCTCCACGTTAAAACACACCTATAATGAGTCAATAACTGATCAGAGATAAATAATATATAGCCTATATATGCTACATGGTGAGAATGTTGTATAACTGGTTCCTCTCGAGTCGACACAACAGGAAGTTCAGACAAACCAGAGTTCCTTCTGTGTGTTAGTGCGTAGTTTCCCAGGGTTCATTGTGTCTCTGCTGTACTTTCCTAATGGGAACAACTGTGTGTGTGTGTGTGTGTGTGGGGGGGGGGGGGGGGGGGAGCTCCAGACCAGGTCATATGTTAGAGAGTGTCCATTTAGAATTAGATGATTAAAGCTCATGTTTTTCCATCAAATCATTAATCAATAATGAACATCAGACAGAAACATATGTTGATTCTGATGAAGTGAAGCAGGACAAAATTATTGAGATTTTATCTCAATCATTTTTTAATATTCAGGAGAACTTTCCAAAACGTCCATGTTTTGTCCCAGCTTGAAGCTCCCGCCACTACAAACCACTGTTTCATCTTTACTTTCACACAATTTGTATAAACTAAGTGACCTGCAGCCACGAGCCAATCAGAATCAGCAGAATCCACGCGCAGGCCGACATTCTGCTGTGTGCGCTCGTGAAGCCCCCCCCCCCACCCCCCCCGGTCCTAAAGCCCGTCGCTCGCGACCGGATGTAAACATGTAAACACACCGGTCAGAGCTGGAAACATGTGGATTTAGCAGAGAAGCAACTGGACGGTGAAACAACAAAGGTGAGAGGACGAAGCTACGGACACGTGTGTGTTTACTGGACTAGCTGCTTGTTGTGTAGCTGCTGTGTAGCTGTTGTTGTGTAGCTGTTGTGTTAGCCGCGGGTGCTATGTAGCTAGGCTACTGTGTGGTCCAGATGAGCTAGCTGACGTGACGTAGACGATCCACCTTATTGGTCACGGACTCATGGAGGTCTGGGTTTCTGTGCACAACTTCCGGTCCAGTAGCTACTCTTGACCCGCGTTCCATAACGATAACGATCAAAACAGTAAAACACAAGTTAACAATGACAATAGTTGTTGCTCTGTTTATTTAAACGTAATATTTAAAAGTAGAGTAATGTGGAGCTGCAGGATGTTTTAGCAGCGTCTTCTCTTCAACTCGTTGCTTCAGAGGAACAGGAACAAACCAGACCAGCTTCGTAGTCCAGTGAACTCAGACCGGGTTCAGGTTGAGTTCAGCTGCACCATCAACACAAAGCCTGGCGACGTCCCCCCCCCCCCACCTGCCACACAGTCTCCATGCAAACATGTGGTAAATATTGTTGTTTATTAATGGTAATCAACACTAGTTGCGCTGATTGATTAGTTTGGTTTTCTCCCCCAGACGACAGCGCTGTTCAACCAGACGGTGGCAGCACTGAGCTGAAACTCCGCAATGTGCCTTTAATGTGACATATATAGATGTATTGGCTCTGTGGTTGTTGTGTGGTTGTGTTGTTGTGTGGTGGTTGTTGTTGTTGTTGTTGTTGTGTGGTTGTTGTTGTTGTTGTTGTTGTGTGGTTGTTGTGTGGTTGTTGTGTCAGCCTGAAGCAACACCAACGTTCTCTCCTGGTTTCTGCTGCTTGGTCTCTGATCTGATCTGGGGTCAGTGTTTTCAGATGAGTCTCTGCTGCTGCTGATGAGACTGTTGTCAACGATGTGTGTGTCCCACTGGCGCCGGAATAGGGGGGGCCAGGGGGCCATTGGCCCCCCCACTTTACGGCCCTGCCCTGCTCTACCGCTCAATTATCACCAGGCCGCTATATGCCGGTTTCAATAATTCCCCCTTTCCCACCCACATCAAATGAAACAAACCAGAGAAACGTAGAAGAATCTTTCATTTTAAATCAAATCTAATGCCACTGCCTGTAGTGCAGCCCAGTAAATAGTCCCAATTCAAACGGTCATATGGTGCCTATACATGAATGCACATGAGCGGAGCTTCTCCAGTTGTCGTCCTCCCTCCACTTATTATTGTCCGAGCAGTGTCACCTTCTCATGCTGTAGGCTTCATCCACAATCACTGTGGATTAAAGTGTGCACCATCGCAGAAAGAGCAACTTCTGCTTTGATGGTGCTTGGCGGTGAGCGAAGGGAAGTTTACACTACTTTGAAAAAAATGCGAGGAAAAGATGATCGTCCTGATTAGGACGTGTTAATAGCCTAGTTCAGATTTGGTGATATGCCTTTATCAATTCCAGGTGTTTTACAGTTGTTACAGTTGTTCCACCTGGGATGACGTAGCCTGCAAACCCACAGCAGGTGATGCACCGGAATACGCAGCGGCGAAATTTATGACGTTACGTTATGCAATAATCAATATTAATGAGGGCGACCAACTGATCCTCCCTCAGTCCTATAAGGACGGGACAAAGTCTCCTGGATATTCTTTTTGCTTTTCCTTTATCAATTTCTTACTGGTTCGTTTTTGCCAAGTAAAAAAATATCTAACTTGTGAGAAAAAAGAGGAGATCAAAAGCAACAAAATGGAAACATTGTAATAACTCGTGGCCACAGCTGGCCCGAGTGGTCTAACAGCTGTCTATGAAGCCAGCACAGTCACGGACTGAGACAAAGTTATTTAGCTACATAAAGTCCAAACGTCTGTCTTAGCAGGTCATCGTTCCTATTATTAAAACATGAATGACAATAAGAGGTGAGCAGTAGCCGCTGCAGAATGATGCGCTACAGACCTGAGTGTTTATAAACTGTTACATCGGCTTTTACAAAGGCTGATTTCTGCTTGATCCATGATGGTAAATTTAAAAACTAAATGCATGGTAAAAGTAACATTACTAATATTTTAGATATCTCAAATTCACAAATTATGTTTTCTATTATTAAAATTCTAATGAAACATTGCGTCAGGTCGGACCACGGGATCTTTTATTTATTTATTTTTGCCGTGGTCCAGCCGAGAGACGCTTGTGAGTCCGGCGAGGTTCACAACATTTTATTTGCTAATACCTGCAGCCAGACCGAATACAGCTTTTTTTTTTTTGATAAGTTACGGTAGGCATATGACGGTCTGGACGCCAGACGCTACAATATGACTATTGCACGCCACTGACACTCACACCGGTGAGTGTGTAAATCTATGCCCATAGCAACCCAACCTCCACGGCCCCCCCACCTCTAATATGAATCCGGCGCCGCTGGTGTGTCCTCAGTCTAAACACAACTGTGTGTGTGATCATGTCCATGTCAACACTGCAACAACTCTACATATTTCTCTGGTTTTAGTCAAAACTCATCTCATTCTAACTAAAGTGTGTACATTTATACATCAACATAGTTAGACATGAAAAGCAGCTTCTTTTTGTTTTTTCATTTTCATTTGAAATCAGAAGAAAAATCTTCAGTTTTTCTTTCTTAACACAAAAACTTCCTTTAACTGAAGATCAGGTGAACAATATAAATATAAATATCTATCTACTGCTACATTATTGTTTATCTGACCAGTTGAACTGATGGATCAGAATAGTCCAGGACCCGGAGCGGTCGTCCCCCCTGAGACCAGCAGAGGGCGCCACAGACCTGCAGCTGCTGCAGGACCCAGGACTCAGGACGGTCCACTGGTCCTGGTCCTGGACACACAGTCCAGGTCATGTGACGTGTGTGTGTGTGTGTGTGTGTGTGTGCGTGCGTGTGTGTGTGTCACAGTGAAGCTGCTGTTGTTCAGCTCCTGTCTATATTTACCTCGGTCCACCGGGACCAGGACTGAGCTCAGGAGGCTCAGCTGCACCCAGACACAGCTACACAACACAACACAACACAACACAACACAACACAACACAACACAACACAACACAACACAACACAACACAACTCAACACAACACAACTACAACAACACAACCTGGAGGAAACACACCACACTGGTCAGCATCAGTCAGTGTTGCAGCAGCAGAGTAATAACAGTAATAATAGTGTTGTAGTGTTTATACAGTATACACTAGAACATACATAGAATAAAAATGGACCATCTGTAATTCTACAGAGACTGGTGATGAAAAACTGTCCCTGAAGGCAACGTGCATCAGAGGTTTTGCATGAATTTCCCTCTAAAACAACTCTGTGTGGTAACGTTGTGTTATTATCTCATAGCGTGGTGAATGTGCAGGTCACAACTTGTCCACCAGAGCGTTGTGGAGTTGTTGGATTGTGTATTTGATGAGTTTGATGAGGGAAACCAAGAAATCCCATGAGCCTCCGTAGCGTAGCTCTGAGCAGCTCACGGCTCTGCTCCGCCGTTCTAAAAACAGCTTGCACCGACAATTAAAGGTAACGAACCTACTGCTATGACTATAGGGGTTATGGTGATGGGACAGTTTGACTAAATGTTGAACTGTCCCTTTAAACCTGAACCATAGTGGATCAGCGTTGAAGCTCAGGCTCAAACTGACCCTGGATCTGCTCTGACTGTAAACATCCTGTTGTTGTTGTTGTTGTTGTTGTTGTTGTTGAGGCAGTGAGTCTTTGTTGTTGTCTGACTCAGGATGTTGTTTATTTTCATCAGTAGGTGAGAGGCTGCTGTTCGCCTGCAGCTTCTGTTTACCCCCCCTGCCCCCCCCTGCCCCCCCTCCCCCACCACACACACACCTACTACTATTGATTGACTTCTGAGTGGCTGGCTCCAACACATGATCCGCTCCAACACGAGGACTCGCTGCATGCGGTCCATGTGGGACCGGGTCTGACCGAGGCTGGAGCCAAAAACTGAAAACAAAAAAACAACATTTCAGGAATTAAAAAATGGAAAAACGAAAAATAAAAATCTAACATTGGTTTCAGTTTCTCCCCCGGGGCGACGGCGCAGGTTGAACGCAGCATCCTGCAGAGACGGCGTCGTCCCGGGAAACGAGCTGATTGACTTTTCGTAAATGAGAAACAGTAATTCTCAGAAAACAAATTTGAAACGACAGAATGAAAGAAGGCGGGGTTCAGGGACCGACCGTGTGTTCTGATTGGCTGAGCTGCCCCGGTCTGTTTTCACCACCGCCGCTAGATGTCGCCTAGCAACGAAACGTAGCTAACCATCGGTCGTAATGAGCCCGGGAAGAACGTGGAGCTGCCACCGTGACGTCACCAGGCCACGCCCCCTCCTCCTCCGTCGGTATCTGGTTTATGTTCTCTAGTTTTAGATCATGACCCGGTTCCCCCCCCCCTCCCTCTCTTCTTCCCTTTTCTCTCCTCTCCTCCTCCTCTTCTCTCTCTCCCTCTTCCTCCTCATTATCTCTCTCTCTCCCTCCCTCTCTCTCTCTCTCTCTCCCTCCCTCTCTCTCTCTCTCTCCCTCCCTCTCTCTCTCTCTCTCTCTCTCTCTCTCTCTCTCTCTCTCTCTCTCTCTCTCTCTCTCTCTCTCTCTCGCTGGCTCGACCGTCGTGCACGGCGCTGTCTCGGTGACGCGCCTCAGGGTTCCGTCCTACCGGAGGCAGCGGCGGCAGCAGCAGCAGCTCGGTCTCGTGCTTGGTGTCGGTGTGAGCTCGTGCAGCAGGCAGCGGAGCGGCTCGTGCCCCCCTCCCGGACCGAGGATCCTCCGTCTGAACCGGTAAGACCTGAAGCCGCCGCTGACACCGAGCGCCGCTGCGCGAGCGCTCGCAGCTGCCGGTGATGACACGCGCCTGGCTGTCAGCGCGAGCGGAGCGCGAGGCAGCAGCGCTCGGTCCATCACTAACCCCCCCTCCTCCTCCTCCTCCTACCCCCCCTCCGGGCTGACCGCGGGAACCTGCAGGCTCCGCGGGGGGTGAGGAGGAGGTGAGGTGTGTGTTACTGTGTGTGTGTGTGTGTGTGTGTGTCAGGTGTGTTTACTCACGAGGCTCACGAGGAACAATGGCACGCGCGCTTTTGTTCAACAGTTTCCCGGGAGAAAGTGTCAGAAAAACAAGAACCAGGACCAGAACCAGAACCAGGTCCAGGTCCAGGTGTTGGTCCACCTCACACTGATGCATGCTGGGAGTCAGGGTGTGTGTGTGGTGGGGGGTGATGATGATGATGATGATGATGATGATGATGGAGGAGGAGGAAGAGGAGAGGACGTCCTTGACATCCTGTCACCTTGACGACCCCTGTAGTAGTTTAATAGATGAGGTGATGAGTGATTATTCTGGGATGGATCCTGAGAACCCTGATGCTCCAGCATCTTGTCATGAACTCCTTTTGTCTCATCAACACATCGCTACCATGATGATGATGATGATGATGATGATGATGATGATGATGATGATGATGATGATGATGGAGACATGAGCTGCTGCAGATGTTACAGATGCTGAATCAGGACCTGGTCCCAGAGTCTCTCTGTGGTTCTGGTTCCTGGTGTAAACAGTCAGGACTGATCTGTCGTCTGATTGGAGGGCGGAGTGTGACATCATGATGATGATGAAGATGATGAGTGACAGTTAGACAGAAACACCATCCTCATCATCCTCACCATCGGCTGCAGCTGAAAGTGACACCGCGCGCGCGTGTGTGTGTGTGGTCGTCGTGGCTACAGGCCGTGTGGTCGTCGAGGAGACAGGACCTGCTGCTGCAGCTCATTAGAGAGAGAGACTCTAACCAGATTATCATCCTGCACACACACACACACACACACACACACACACACACACACACACACACACACACACACACACACACACAGTGATGCTCTCTCCACTTCCTGTTTGTCAGGACCACAGTGAGCTGACCAGGACCTCTGAGACATTCCTCTGTCTCGGTCCACTTCCTGTTTGTCAGTCCAGACCAGATGAGGATCAGAGGGATCTGGTTCCTGGTCTGACTCAGTCTGGACCAGGACCAGCTGAGAGTGTTAAACATGTGGACTAAGGTCTGGACCAGGTTCAGGGACCTGTGACTGGGTCAGGTCCTGGTTCTGAGGCTCCGAGTCCAGGAACGTCCAGATGTGTCCGTGCTGCTGGTCTGTGATGTCCCTGGACGTGGTCGGAGCAGGAAGACCAGCTCCTGCTGCAAAACAAGATTGAAATCTGGACTCATTTCATTTCTCCTGTCGAGGCTTCAACAGCAGACGGACGTCACAGACCAGCAGCGTGGAGGGACCTGGACGTTTCCTGGTGTGTCTTTGTTACGAAGACAGTTGGTATCCATTAGCAACCGTTACCTGGACACGCTGCTACGCCGAGACCCTGTGACTCAGAGAAGGAGGATCTGAACCTGGTCCAGACCTTAGTGACATGAGGGGGTGAACTATCCCTTTAAATGTGAACTGTGATTCTTATGTGAATGTTCTCTTCAGTCTGATCTGAGGTCAGTGGTGACCTGGCTCTGCTCTGCTCCCATTGGCTGATTCCAGCTCCTCGGAGCCGTCAGCCAATAGGAGGAGGCGACGCCGTCATAGAAACACGGTTTAATGTAAATCTGACTGTAGTTTCCTCCGGAGCAGCAGAGGCTCTGATTGGTCTGGTTGGTCTGTGTCACTGATCCAGGATCAGTGGCTCATCAGCCTCAGTGATTATTGATCCATCAGTGAAACTAACTGATATTCAATCAAATAAGACACGTTCTCCATTTTCCAACTGGTTTCAGCTTCCTGTAGATGGATGTGGAGGACACACACACACACACACACACACACACACACACACACACACACACACACACACACACACACACACACACACAGATCAAAGCGCAGCAGCCGGAGGGAAGAAGAGCTGCTGTGACTGAAGTGCTTTCTGATTCACACAATGGCCTCTGTGTGTGTGTGTGTGTGTGTGTGTGTGTGTGTGTGTGTGTGTGTGTGTGTGTGTGTGTGTGTGTGTGTGTGTGTGTGTGTGTGTGTTACTTCCTGTCTCTGCAGCTTCTGCAACATGAGAATCAACTATTGATCTAAAAACTGGAGAAACTGAATTCACTTTGACTGGAATCACTTTCCTCTGGTTCTTACATTAGATTAGATTATGTTATATTGTATTATTATATATTGTATTACATTATATTATATTATAATATTATAAAACATATCATATTATTATTAATATATCGATATCTGAGATTATTCAGTCCATGTTCTGTGGATGAGTCACATGAGGAGGAATGTGTTGTTGTTGTTGTTGTTGTTGTTGTGATGATGTCACCGTTATAGATGTTGTTACGATTCTTGTCATCAATAATCAGGGTGTTCTGATCATCATGATGATTATTCATCAACACTGTGAATGTGAAACCACTCTAGTCACAACATGATGACATCATCAGGAGCAGCTATTAGTGATGGACAAGCAACAAGCTAAATTAATCTAAGTTTACATTTTAACGTCAGTCTCTCCTTTTCTGGCCCGACTTCCCGTCCATCAACCTGGTCTTATCCAGCTTGACAGACCAGCTCGCGGCTCGCGTAAAGACACCATCAGAACCTGCCTCTGCTCCAACACGCTGCGGCCAACAGGCAGTGCATCACGCCGCCAACACGGCGATCACGTTTTCCTACTATCACGCCGGTAGATACGTGAATCGGGTGCGAGCGTGCGCATGGGAGAGAAAGTGGGGAGACACGCGTGCAACACGGCAACACTGAAACGTTCAGTTAGAAATGCCAAAACAGGAGAATCATAGAATACAGTCCAGTAGCCTCCTCAGGACGGGAGGGGCGAGGAGGTGGATCAGGTAAGAACTGCAGCAGTGACAGTGCTTTCACGTTTAAAGATTTTAATTGTTACACTAAGGTACCACCAGGTCATGATGACGCTCCGCACCTCCAAAAAAAAAAAAAAAAAAAAAAAAAAAAAATGGTGAAAAATCGATCACGGACTTCATGATCGATTACCATGGTGAACGTCATGGCACTGCTCATATAGAGATAGATTTTCTCTGATGTGCTAAAAAATCTATCAAATAAAACCTTCACAGAAAAGTCAAATCATCAAATATCTTTATGTTTCTAAACGTTTCAGACAAACACTGATGTTGTGTTGAGGCTCAATAATCATGCTCCAGCGATCATCTGATGATTATTCATCAACACTGTGATGTGAAACCACTCTAGTCACAACATGATGACATTTGACCTTTCAGTGATGGAGTCGTTCACTATCATCTAAGTTCAATAAAAACAGGTCGATGTGAAGATTTCCATCAGAGCGGTCTGTTGTGTGACTACGCCAACAGCCAACAAGCCACGCGGAGTACACGTGGTTGTAGATATTGAGCTTTACCGGACGGGTCTGGCGGACGTCTGCTGGTGACGTACGCCTCCAGCTTAGATTTTCTCTGATGTGCTGAAAAATCAATCCGCGGAAACCTTCACAGAAAAGTCAAATCATCGGGGGCCTTTAGTTTTTGTGTGTTTGTGATGTTGTGTTGGCCTAATGGAAGGAGCTTATCTACTGAGCACACTGTGACACACGTGGACTCAGAGCACACTCACACGGACATTTGAGCACACACACACACAGGGTTAAGTGCAGGTTAAACACGAAGAGTCCGACACGACGTGAATCAGAGTAAGATTCATTATTTCAGACTGACGTGTGTGTGTGTAGGTGTGTGTAGATGTGTGTGTGTGTGTGTAGGTGTGTGTAGATGTGTGTGTGTGTGTGTGTGTGTGTGTGTGTCTGTGTGTGTGTCTGTGTGTGTGTAGATGTGTGTGTCTGTCTACAACACACACACACACACACACACACACACACACACACACACAGTGGGTTGTGTGTTAGGTGTGTATAGGTGTGTGTGTGTGTGTGTGTCTCTGTGTGTGTGTGTGTGTATAGGTGTGTGTCTCTGTGTGTGTGGACAGTGAGGGATGAGCTGCTTTGTCCCGTCTCCTCCGTGTCCAGCAGACGGAACAAAGCAGGAACAAGCTGAGAGCAGGTGTCACGGTAACGCAGGTCCAGGTGGGCGGGGCTTGATGACATCACGTGAGGTCATCACTCTGTAGAGGAGACCGTGTCCATGGCGACCAGAGAGATTCTCATTCAGCTCCAAACTCGGCCTCAAAGTTCCTGGTGAGGAACCTGTAGTAGAGTTAAAGGGACAGTTCAACATTTTGGCCAGTTGGCCCGTTGCCATAGCTACGATAGAAACACAGAGACTGATGGTGAACAACGGTCCCTGAAGGCAGCACGCACATTTTCTTTTCCTCTCAGAGTTTCCTTTGTGTTCTTTGTGAAGACGCGTCCTCAGCTCCTCCTGACACACACACACACACACACACACACACACACACACACACACACACACACACACACACACACACACACACTAATGGACTGACTTCCTGCCCATCTGACCTCCAGCTCACTGCATTAAACATTCATGTGTGTGACTTCCTGCCCATCTGACCTCCAGCTCACTGCATTAAACATTCATGTGTGTGTGTGTCTCTGTGTGTTACCGTGGAGGAGGAAACAGCTTCAGGGACGAAGGAGGAAGAACACAAAGGTCTTCATCTTCATCCTCCTCCTCCTCCTCAGTCGGTTCCATCAACCAATAGAAACGCTCCAAACCTCAACACCAGCCACGTTTAGACAAACCTCTACACTCTCGTCCAGTTGACACTAAATGTTCTGAACATCCGTCTCCGCTGGTCGTCAGAGAAGCATCCCATAATAATAATAATAAGTTTTATTTAAACAAAGACGCTTCAACTAGAGGAGATGAACCAGAGCCAGAGAAGGACAGCGTAGTGATGATGAAGAGATGCAGGTCAGAGCAGCTGTGAAGCCAGGGTCTGTTTGGTCTGTCCCTGTCTGTCCCTCTGAGCGTCGGGTCTCATCAGGTCTCATCAGGTCTCGTCGGGTCTAGTCGGGGCTGATTCAACAGCTCAATCGGGGCTCGTCGGCCGTCAGGAGAGTAAACTGGTCGGGTCTTCTGATTGGCTGTGTGCTAGCTATGGCGATTCTGATTGGTGGTGCTCTAAGCGAATCAGCGCGGTGTGTGGGAGGGACGGGAGTGACTACAGTAAACAGTAAAACTCTCTGCTCTGGAGCAACGTTAACGTCCCACTGATCTGAGATCTGAGTCCAGGCAGGTGCAGCATCAACATCTGGCCCACAGCTGGTCTCAGGTCAGCTGCTGCTGCTGCTGCTGGACCTGCAGCACCAGGACTGGTCTTACACCAGTCTTTGAGTCATCAGGTTGCTTAGCAACAGCAGAGGACCAGCTTCATCTTTAAAGTTTCAGAACTGGTCGGATCGACATGAAACATGACGACACACACACACAACCTGCTGAGGATCAGATGCTCCTTCTGTCTCTAGTTAGACACACAGACACACACACACACACACACACACACACACACACACACACACACACACACACACACGCCTCAAGGGCACTTTAGCTTCAGTATCTTGCACCACTAACACTGACAGACCTGCAGACCAACATCCCCCTGGAAATCTAGTGTGTGTGTGTGTGTGTGTGTGTGTGTGTGTGTGTGTGTGTGTGTGTGTGTGTGCTGCATAAACATAAATATTTTTTTTTTTTTTTTTTTTTATTTAACCTTTATTTAACCAGGCGAAAAATCATTAAGAACAGGTTCTTATTTACAATGATGGCCTGACAAAAAGCACAAGCTTCTTGAGGGGAGAGGGGGAGAGGGCTGTGAAAAAAAGTACAAGTTAAAAACAGTGGCATAAAACAGCTAAACAGACATGCAGCAGAACGACCATAAAGACAATACACAAGCAGAGGCACAAAACACAACTGAACAGACAGTCACACAGACAATACACCAGCATGGCTGTGCAGGGAAGCAGGTTAGCAAGGCATCAGCAGAGCAGCGAGACAGGCAAAAGCAGGCAGGGCAGAAAATTAATGTAACAGCTCAATTAGAACAGGCAAGGTTAATAGCGAGGAACATCACAACACAGATATGCATGCGAAGACACTATACAAGGATTATCAACATGTAAGGAGGAGCCAGGGCTGCCAGCGGCAGGTATGGGCACTCAACATAAAGAAAAAAAGGCTAAAGGAAGAGGGGTTAGACGGGGGGAAAACATTTGCAGGAGTCTGTGACAAGGTGTGAGATGGCCTCTTTGAAGGTTGGAATGGAGATGGGTTTGTCAAGTTTGAGGAGTTTTTGTAATATGTTCCAATCAGAGGCAGCAGCTGACTGGAATGATGCGGAGCCGATTGTAGATCTGGTTTTGGGGATTGTTAGCAGAATGAGATGAGAGGACCGAGTGTTGTATGTGACAGGGAGTTGGTGCAGCAAACGGGACAGGTAAGGGGGGGTCCGTAGAAGGAGGGTCTTATAAATGAGAGTGAGCCAGTGGATCTGACGGCGGGTGTGAAGTGATGGCCAATTTACCAAAGAGTAAAGAGTGCAATGGTGGGTGTTGTGGGACGCGTTTGTAGCGAAGCGGATGGCGGAGTGATAGAGTGTGTCCAGTTTAGCAAGGGTGCTTTTACATGCTGTACGATAGATGGTGTCACCGAAATCAAGTGTGGGGAGAATTGTAAGTTTAATGAGACTCAATTTAGCAGAAGAGGTGAAGGCATAACGGTGTCTGTAAAGAAAACCAAGTTTGGCCCGGACCTTAGCCTGTAACTGGGAGATGTGATGTGAAAAACTAAGCGTGGAGTCTAACCAGATGCCAAGGTATTTGTAGGTGGAGACATATTCCAGGATAGCTCCCTCACAGGTAGAGATGTTTAGTTGAGATGGGGAGAGGGAGGGAGCGCCTGTATTTCCTACACACTGAGAAATGTAGATTTAACATTCACCTCATGCTGCAGCTGCAGGACCGGTACTGTGTGTGTGTGTGTGTGTGCGTGTGTGTGTGTGTGTTATTTCTCTATATTCATGAGGCCGCGGCCCTCGAAGCCCGACGGCAGCTTGTTGTTGGGATCCTGGAGCAGCTTAAAGGGACAGTTCAACATTTAGTCAAACTGTCCCATCACCATAATCCCTATAGTCATAGCAGTAGGTTCGTTACCTTTAATTGTCGGTGCAAGCTGTTTTTAGAACGGTGGAGCAGAGCCGTGAGCTGCTCAGAGCTACGCTACGGAGGCTCATGGGATTTCTTGGTTTCCCTCATCAAACTCATCAAATACACAATCCAACAACTCCACAACGCTCTGATGGACAAGTTGTTGTATGAGATAATAACACAACGTTACCACACAGAGTTGTTTTAGAGGGAAATTCATGTAAAACCTCTGATGCACGTTGCCTTCAGGGACAGTTTTTCATCAACAGTCTCTGTATTTCCCTCTAAAACAACTCTGTGTGGTAACGTTGTGTTATTATCTCATAGTGTGGTGAATGTGCAGGTCACAACTTGTCCACCAGAGCGTTGTGGAGTTGTTGGATTGTGTATTTGATGAGTTTGATGAGAGAAACCAAGACATCCCATAATGAGCCTCCGTAGCGTAGCTCTGAGCAGCTCACGGCTCTGCTCTGGCGTTCTAAAAACAGCTTGCACCGACAATTAAAGGTAATGAACCTACTGCTATGACTACAGGGGTTATGGTGATGGGACAATTTGCAGAAAATGTTGAACTGTCCCTTTAAAGCCTGCGGCCGGTCAGGAAAGCAACACTTCCTCTTTCTTTCTAATTTTTCTCACACAGTCCGAGCGCAGGCAGCAGGGTTATTTTCTAATGCATGCAGAGCAGCACAGTGATCCAGAGGGGGGTTGGTGGGTGAGGGGGGTGAGGGGAGGTGAGGGGGGGGTTTAAATGTTAATGACTTGTGCAGGAGGAGCTGCTGTGATTTCATTGGAAACACTCGGCTGCTTCACTCAGATCTATAATCCTCTTTATTGGAGGGAGTCTCTCTGGTCCTGGGGGAATATCCTGCCTCTGTGGGGGGGGGGGGGCAGTGATGGAGCAGCAGTGAAATCTTATTGTTCTGGTGCAGGATCGTTTCCATGGCAGCCAGACTAATAAACTCATGACGGCTTGTTTCACATTTCAATTTGAGTTCAACATCAAAAGAGTTTTTTTCCATAATACTGTGTGTGTGTGTGTGTGTGTGTGTGTGTGTGTGTGTGTGTGTGTGTGTGTGTGTGTGTGTGTGTGTGTGTGTGTGTGTGTGTGTGTGTGTGTGTGTGTGTGTGTGTGTGTGTGTGTGTGTGTGTGTGTGTGTGTGTGTGTGTGGGCTCTGTGCTGTAATTGGACATGATTAAAGTCAACGCTGCGTTCGACACAGAACAGACTCACTAATGTGACACTTGATTTATGAGCAGGAACAGTGTGTGTGTGTGTGTGTGTGTGTGTGTGTGTGTGTGTGTGTGTGTGTGTGTGTGTGTGTGTGTGTGTGTGTGTGTGTGTGTGTGTGTTCATATGTACACACTCTGACAGTGTTTGGACGGGTTGACGTTGTGTTGAGGTGAAGCTGATCTCAGATCTGTTGTTTTATGTCCTGGCGTCGTCGTCTCTCGGTGTGAAGCTGCTGATTGGCTCCAGATAGGCTCCGCCCCCCGGCAGTGATGTCATCACTTCACTCAGTACGTTTACGTCAGTTGTATCAGAAATATGTGTCTGACGAACCAAACGGTGACTCTAACAGAGCTCTGACCCCCCCCCCCCCACCAAGATGGTCGCCGTGTTGACGCATCGTTCCAACAGACAGCAGCTATACATCTATGGTTAATGCCCCCCCCCCCACCCCCCCCAGGTGGAATAACCCCAGGTGTCGGAGGGAGCAACGATTTATGTTGGAGAAAGTGAAGAAGAAGAATTAGTTTATTTATTTTTTAATGAGACGTTTGAGCCGAATGTTGACAAACACAGACTGTGACATCATCATCATCATCATCATCATCATCATCATCATCATCATCAGGAGCCCAGCTGGGTCCTGACCAGGTCCACCATGTGGGAGAAAGCTCTGCAGCTCAGGGAGGAGGAGGAGGAGGAGGAGGAGGGAGGGGTGGGGGAGGGGAAGGGGGCGGGGGGAAGGGGGATAAACAGGTGGGGGTGGGGGGGGTTTAACCACTTACCCAGAAAACCACTTCTCTGCCTCCCATCATATCCAATCTCTGCCGCTGCCCGTCCTCATTGTGCTCAGGAAAATCCTGATCAGACCCATTTTCCGCTGCTGCTGCTTCTTAAATAGACCTGAGGGAGGGGGGGAATAACCCTTTATTAAGGGTTTCTCTCCAGTCCCACATGAACATGTTTCTGTGTCGGTGTCCTCAGACAGCTCTGTGGCTCAACACTACATTACCCATGAGCCTGTGCATATTCTCATAGTATTTCAAAGGGACTTGTAAATGGAGCGGCCCTGGCTGGTCCGGGTCCTGGTCCTGGTCCTGGTCCTGGTCCTGGTCCTGGTCCTGGTCAGATGCTACATGAACCGATGAAGCCTCTTGGATGAAGGTGAAACGTCTTCCCAGACAAATAACCAAGTCCAGTTGCGTTCGATTTAAAAGTCCCATGAGCCTCAGCTCCATCATCAAGTTGTGACCTGCACATTCACCACGCTATGAGATAATAACGGAACGATACGAACCGGAGTTGTTTTCCCCCCCCCCCCCCCCGGTGTCGTTAGCAGTGATTTATTGGAGGCCGTTGTGAAACACGCTGCGAGCCCAGAGGTGGAGGTGGGAACACCAACCCCCCCCCCCTCCTCCCCCGCTCTGCTCCGCTCGCCGCTGGTGATTGATCAACACGACACAACGCAAAGCAGCAGAGCCTTGAAATGGAAACACACAATTAGAGAGTGTGTGTGTGTGTGTGTGTGTGATGAATCGTCTGGTTGCTGCAGAGCTGTGTGTGTAGATCTGTCTCCAATGTGTGTGTGTCTGTGTGTAACGTGTGTGTGTGTGTGTGTGTGTGTCTGTGTGTAACGTGTGTGTGTGTGTGTGTGTGTGTGTGTCTGATCAGTGAAACATTCCTGGTGAATGTTTTCCTTTGGTCCGTCTCATCATGGGAAATGTAGTGAAAAACTCCTGGTTGTCCCTTTAACTCATCAGGCCACGTTACCGTGTTACAGTGTGTGTGTGTTGCAGCCTGTGATGTAGATGGAGGTGTGAGTGTGTCTCAGTGAAGCAGCTTCATCATGAGAATAAAGAGAGGAGAAGAGAGAGAAGAGAGGCTCCTGCTGTTCAGGTGTTTCCTCACATGTTCAGGTAAACGGTGTCGCTGCTCCGCCTCTTTCATATTCACTGAGATCTGGAGCAGCTGCCTTTATACTGGAGGCAGATAAACAGGTGGAATATCCCTTTATTAAACTAGCTTCAAGAGCAGCTGCCTTTATACTGGAGGCAGATAAACAGGTGGAATAACCCTTTATTAAACTAGCTTCAAGAGCAGCTGCCTTTATACTGGAGGCAGATAAACAGGTGGAATAACCCTTTATTAAACTAGCTTCAAGAGCAGCTGCCTTTATACTGGAGGCAGATAAACAGGTGGAATAACCCTTTATTAAACTAGCTTCAAGAGCAGCTGCCTTTATACTGGAGGCAGATAAACAGGTGGAATAACCCTTTATTAAACTAGCTTCAAGAGCAGCTGCCTTTATACTGGAGGCAGATAAACAGGTGGAATAACCCTTTATTAAACTAGCTTCAACAGCAGCTGCCTTTATACTGGAGACAGATAAACAGGTGGAATAACCCTTTATTAAACTAGCTTCAAGAGCAGCTGCCTTTATACTGGAGGCAGATAAACAGGTGGAATAACCCTTTATTAAACTAGCTTCAAGAGCAGCTGCCTTTATACTGGAGGCAGATAAACAGGTGGAATAACCCTTTATTAAACTAGCTTCAAGAGCAGCTGCCTTTATACTGGAGGCAGATAAACAGGTGGAATAACCCTTTATTAAACTAGCTTCAAGAGCAGCTGCCTTTATACTGGAGGCAGATAAACAGGTGGAATAACCCTTTATTAAACTAGCTTCAACAGCAGCTGCCTTTATACTGGAGACAGATAAACAGGTGGAATAACCCTTTATTAAACTAGCTTCAACAGCAGCTGCCTTTATACTGGAGGCAGATAAACAGGTGGAATAACCCTTTATTAAACTAGCTTCAACAGCAGCTGCCTTTATACTGGAGACAGATAAACAGGTGGAATAACCCTTTATTAAACTAGCTTCAACAGCAGCTGCCTTTATACTGGAGGCAGATAAACAGGTGGAATAACCCTTTATTAAACTAGCTTCAACAGCAGCTGCCTTTATACTGGAGACAGATAAACAGGTGGAATAACCCTTTATTAAACTAGCTTCAACAGCAGCTGCCTTTATACTGGAGACAGATAAACAGGTGGAATAACCCTTTATTAAACTAGCTTCAACAGCAGCTGCCTTTATACTGGAGGCAGATAAACAGGTGGAATAACCCTTTATTAAACTAGCTTCAGCAGCAGCTGCCTTTATACTGGAGGCAGATAAACAGGTGGAATAACCCTTTATTAAACTAGCTTCAAGAGCAGCTGCCTTTATACTGGAGGCAGATAAACAGGTGGAATAACCCTTTATTAAACTAGCTTCAAGAGCAGCTGCCTTTATACTGGAGGCAGATAAACAGGTGGAATAACCCTTTATTAAACTAGCTTCAAGAGCAGCTGCCTTTATACTGGAGGCAGATAAACAGGTGGAATAACCCTTTATTAAACTAGCTTCAAGAGCAGCTGCCTTTATACTGGAGGCAGATAAACAGGTGGAATAACCCTTTATTAAACTAGCTTCAAGAGCAGCTGCCTTTATACTGGAGGCAGATAAACAGGTGGAATAACCCTTTATTAAACTAGCTTCAAGAGCAGCTGCCTTTATACTGGAGGCAGATAAACAGGTGGAATAACCCTTTATTAAACTAGCTTCAGCAGCAGCTGCCTTTATACTGGAGGCAGATAAACAGGTGGAATAACCCTTTATTAAACTAGCTTCAGCAGCAGCTGCCTTTATACTGGAGGCAGATAAACAGGTGGAATAACCCTTTATTAAACTAGCTTCAAGAGCAGCTGCCTTTATACTGGAGGCAGATAAACAGGTGGAATAACCCTTTATTAAACTAGCTTCAAGAGCAGCTGCCTTTATACTGGAGGCAGATAAACAGGTGGAATAACCCTTTATTAAACTAGCTTCAACAGCAGCTACCTTTATACTGGAGGCAGATAAACAGGTGGAATAACCCTTTATTAAACTAGCTTCAAGAGCAGCTGCCTTTATACTGGAGGCAGATAAACAGGTGGAATAACCCTTTATTAAACTAGCTTCAACAGCAGCTGCCTTTATACTGGAGGCAGATAAACAGGTGGAATAACCCTTTATTAAACTAGCTTCAAGAGCAGCTGCCTTTATACTGGAGGCAGATAAACAGGTGGAATAACCCTTTATTAAACTAGCTTCAAGAGCAGCTGCCTTTATACTGGAGGCAGATAAACAGGTGGAATAACCCTTTATTAAACTAGCTTCAAGAGCAGCTGCCTTTATACTGGAGGCAGATAAACAGGTGGAATAACCCTTTATTAAACTAGCTTCAAGAGCAGCTGCCTTTATACTGGAGGCAGATAAACAGGTGGAATAACCCTTTATTAAACTAGCTTCAAGAGCAGCTGCCTTTATACTGGAGGCAGATAAACAGGTGGAATAACCCTTTATTAAACTAGCTTCAAGAGCAGCTGCCTTTATACTGGAGGCAGATAAACAGGTGGAATAACCCTTTATTAAACTAGCTAGAGTTGTATTTCTGATGCTCCTTATGTTAAATGTTCACATTATATTCACATTTTACTGGTTGTTTGTTTAGGCTTCATATACGGCCTGTTATCACTAAAGGGCCATTCCAACCAAATCTGTTATGGAACGTTTGCAACACTGAAGTTTTGTAAAAATGCCGTCATCGCCTGCTGCTTCTCACAGTGACATCATCACAGTGACGTCATCACAGTGACGTCATCACAGTGACGTCATCACAGCGACGTCATCACAGCGACGTCATCACAGTGACATCATCGCCCGCTGCTCGTCACGGCGTCAGAGTTAACGGAGAACCAACCAGTTGAACAACAACTGAGTCGAGGTAAAAACAAACTCAGTTAATGTTTGTTGTTGTTTTTATTCTGAGCTGAGAATAAAAACCTGGTGATGTCGTTAAAACACTTCCTGCTGAGAGACACACACACACACACACACACACACACACACAGACTGACAAACAGCACCGTGCTGCTGAGTAGAGACAGGGCTCCTGGTTGTTGTTGTTGTTGTTGTTGTTGTTGTTGTTGTTTACTGCGTCCGGTCCGGTGAAGGAGACTGATGGTGTCATCAGGTCATTAACAGGAGGAAACAAGGCAAACACCTCCGTGTGTGTGTGTGTGTGTGTGTGTGTGTGTGTGTGTGTCCTCCATATGTCCGGTTCTGGCAGAGACACCGAGTCCTGTTGGTTTGACTGAACACTGATCACTGATCAGCTGGACGCCGCCATGACATCATCAGCTGCGCCTATCAGAGGGGTGTTGCACAAACCCTAGATAAGGGATTAAGCCGGGATATGTTGGTTATCCTGCTGGATTCAGCCTCTAGTTGGTTGTTCAAAAGCAGGCTACATCTATCCTGGTCAAGTTACTATGGTGATTTATTCTCTACAGCTAGCCTGCTCCAGACCATAATAACAGCCAGGCTTAGTCTTTATCTGCGAAGTCAGCAGCCACTCTGACCAGAAATCAATGGGTTTCATACAGTTATTCCATGTTCTTATGAACATGGGCCTGATTTCTAAACAAAGAAAATACATTTACAATCTGTGTCCATCTATGATATTTACTGTGACCACTAGTAGCTATACATCACTGGCCTCTCATAAAAAGCAATGGAGTAAAAATAGCATATAGATTTATTTATTTTTAATAAAATATGCTAAAAAAATATTGGCCTAAATATTAGTTGAGGTAAGAAAATAAGAAAACAATTGAGTGAGTGTGAGCAGCAGCTTCCAGATAGTTTATAGCAGGGGTCTCAAACTCGCGGCCCGCGGGCCAGATCCGGCCCGCCACGTCATTTTATGTGTGTGTTACGCGTGTGCTTAATTATGTCCAATTATCTTTGGCCCGCATGATAATATTTATGGTCCGCCGGTATGTTGCACGTACCACTAAAACTACAAATCCCACAATGCACTGCCAGTGCACGTCTGTAGGCTATCAGAGGCCCACGAGCGCGAGTCCTGGTCCCACTTGTTCATCAGCACCAGCAACCTGATCCTCTGTTGTCAATTGAGCGGGCGATCGACGATGTCCTTTTTTTTCTTGCCGTTACCAAACAGCGCGAGTGCAGCTGAACAGCAGAGTTCCTCTGACAGCTCCTCTGTGGAGCTGCAGGTCAACACTGAGGAACGCTGGAGAACACACTACCGGACCCCCCCCCCCCCTCCTCCTTTTTTTGGAAGCGCCGTTGTTACAGGTGATGCACACGCAGACGTCCCTTTACGTTTTGTCTTCCGACCGTCTGTCACTGGACTGCGCTGCAGAACCATGGGTGTATTATATTATTATAGATCCATGTGCAGAACTGTCACAAATGTCTAATTTCCTGCTGAGAAACGAATGACTGATATGACTGAGGGCACGATGTAAGTCTGCACGTGTCGTCAAGCCCCCATAAGTTAAGTAAAAAAAAAAAAAAGAATTGATATTAATCAGTCAAAGTTGTTATTGGTTAATGGTTAATCATGTGCATCCCTAATTAGAAATGACTATGGAAAGCTGCAGATAGAGCCATTAGAAATGAATGCAACATTAAAAAAAAAAAAAAATTTTAGGCCTATTTAATGATTATTGTTGTTTTATATGCAATAACTTACAAGCTTTATTAGTTTTAGGTTGAATATGTGCAAAAAGCTCATTTCAATAAGTTCTCAATAAACAACCGTGTGGCCCTCGGCTTGTGCCATTTTTTCAAATCTGGCCCTCGGCGTATTTGAGTTTGAGACCCCTGGTTTATAGGCTACAATTTATTGAAGCACCAGACTGCAAAATGTTTTTATATTTAATTCATTTGAACCTGTTGCTGTATGAACTTGTATTACTTGTTATGTAACTACTTCAGATTATAAGGAAATCATGTAGTGAATCAGCTTCCACTGCTCATCATTAAAGCAAAGTGACAACTTATGTTCATTAGTGAAAGGAACTTGAGTTGTGATTGTAGTTTTCAGTCTCAGTCTCTCTGAGCTTTACAACAGCAGCAGGAAGAGGAGTCACCTGACTGCAGCATGAAGTTCCTGTTGATTGGAGGAAAGTAGCCACACCTGTCCTCTCATCGGTGAATCTGTGATCAATTTCTGTGGTCTACTGACGAGAGAATAAGTTCCACCTGGCTTGAACAAGCCGCTGCTCCTCAGCCTGGCTCGGCATTCGTGCAACCAATTAAGCCAAGATGCGCCGACCAGGCTAGATCAAGCCCCGCTTGCTCAGTTATCCTGGATTTCTTTATTCCACTTTTGTGCAATACCCCTCAGATCAGGAAATAAAAATCTCTCTCCCTTCATTTGATGGAGCGTTGTTCAGAGTTGGGGTCCCATGGCAACCGTTACTTCCTGCTGCCGCTGAGCCTCTCCATAGATGAACACATCCTCCTCTTCCTCCTCTTCCTCCTCTTCCTCCTTGGATCAGACTCTCTCTCTCGTGGCTTCAGGGATTGGGCGGTTCTGATGATGTCATGGCTGAAACCATCACACACACACACACACACACACACACACACACACACACACACACACACACACACACACACACACACACACACAGGGTTGTGTCAGTGTGTGTCTGAGCTGCGACGCTGTTCAACGTCTGGTGAGTGAGACTCTGTCTGGACACATCCTGTTGTTGTTGTTGTTGTTGTTGTTGTTGTTGTTGTTGTGAGGTTTTGTTTTGTCTGACTCCTCCTCCTCTTGATGACATCATCAGCTGCACTCAGCCAGCAGCCAATCAGGTGTCAGTGAGGCTCTATAGAAGAGAATCACCTGACACTGCTGCTCCCCGCGGCCGCCATCTTGGCTCTGCTTCCTGTTCTACTGAAACGATCAGAACTGGATCAACCGGATCCCGGTCCCAGTCCTGGTCCTGGTTCCTGTGTCGACTAGTTCACATAGTGTTGTAACAGAGCTGTTCCTGCTCCACCTCAGTGTGATGAGGATTAGGTTTCTCCTTCCTCCTCATCATCTCTCCTCCCCTCCTCCTCCCTTACCCCCCCCCCCCCCCCCCCCACAGCAGGGTCTAGTATTTACATCTTGATGTATCAGTTTCCTGTAGCGGTGGAGGCGGTGATGGATGGCGTGTTGCCGGCGCAGCGGCGCTGCCATGAGTTACCGTGGTGATTAGGGACAGAGACGGCTCCTCACCTGCCTCTTCATCACAGTGAGGGGGGGGAGGGGGAGAGGTGAGGAGGGGGTGGAGGGGGTGGAGGGGGTGGGGAGGGGGGGGGGTAACAGGAGGAAGAAGAACCACCAGGGACCAGGACCAGAGAAATGGACGGCAGCTCCATCCGTCACATGACTCTGTGTTAGTGATGTCATCAGGGCCTCCAGCGCCTTGTCAGACCAGACCATAATAAGACGGTCCGGTCTGGTTGTGACCCAGGTCTTAGTCTGTGTCTGCTCCGGCTCAGTGAGGCGTTCGCTGACCTGATTCCTTTGTGGGACGTTTCAGCGTCAGCCCCATGTTCCTCCTAATTTACCCAGAATGCACTGCACCACCACCCGGCAGCTTCTGTTGGACCACAGGGTCCAGATCCTTTAGGCCCAGACCAGGACCCGGAGGATCCAGATCCTTTAGGCCCAGACCAGGACCCGGAGGATCCAGATCCTTTAGGCCCAGACCAGGACCCGGAGGATCCAGATCCTTTAGGCCCAGACCAGGACCCGGAGGATCCAGATCCAGATCCACGATGACGTCGTTAGAACCCAGAAGGATCAGAGTCACAGCCGTTTAGATGATTAGTTTGTATCATTAGTCGATAATGAATCAATAATTGGATCAATCATTGGTTGTCATGGAAACAGAAACATCTGGAGTCTCTAAGGTAGAAACTGCAGCTGAAGCTCCAGGAGAGACGGGACGGTGCAGGTGCTGCAGCGCGCGTGTGTCTGTGTGTGTGTGTCTGTGTGTGTGTGTCGATGTGTGTGTGTCTGTGTGTGTGTGTCTGTGTTCCTCTGGCTGGTGAATAATTTACCGCTGTGTGTGTGTGGTTCAACCTTGGTGTGTCCTCTGTGGTCTGAGCGTCCACACAGTCACACACACTCCTGCTGCTACCACACACACACACACACACACACACACACACACACACACACACACACACACACACACACACACACACACACACACACACATTAACAATCAGTGTGGCACTTTATTCACACCTGGGTCACCACGGTAACCACTCTCTACTACGTCAGGCTGCACTTCCTGTCCGCGGGTCCAGACACCTGAGGCGTCGCTGACACACACACACACACACACACACACACACACAGTCTGACCTGTTCAATAGTTGATGTGGCGGCGGCGGTGGCGGCGGCGGCGGCGGCGGCGGCGGCGTCAGGTCGGTGTGTGCGTTGATGCAGAAGAACGGCGGCGTGTTAGCAAACTGTCAGAGAGGCGGGAACACGTGTCGCCTCCGGGTCTGAGGAAGCAGCTGTCACATGGAGGATGCTCTGGTTGCCGTGGTGACCGGTGATGAAACATGGCGGCTGCAGGACGAAGGTCAAAGCCTCCTCCTCCTCCTCCTCGCTGGACGCCGTCGTCTCTGTGATGTTTCTGCTCCACTGGCGCCGTCTTGGCTCCGCCCACTAACTCCCTGATGGTTTGGCTCTAACCTCCCCTCGCTGGGGGAAGTGGCTGAACGTCTTACCTTATACGGAAATGGGACACCGCTATATGCTAATTAGCGTAGTGAACGTAGCGACGGTGCTAACGTACGTCACATGTTGACTTGTTGCTAGGATACTAGTTTCATTCAGTTGTTGTGTTGCCTGTTGCGTTGTGTTTGTTTATCTCCGTCTAAACAGTTTCTGTAACTGGTCATGGTTATCGTATAGACCGGGCTAACGGCTAACGGCTAGCTGCTAACGGCTAGCTGCTAACGGCTAGTGGCTAACGGCTAGCGGCTAGCGGCTAACAGCTAGCGGCTAGTGGCTAGCGGCTAACGGCTAGCGGCTAACTCCTGTCTCTCTGTCTTGTCCATTAAAGGCAAAAAAAGACAAAAACAAAAATATTCTTTAACTGTCACATCTGCCACTGACGTCGCCGCTGAGGTCACTTCCTGTCTCTGTGAACGGGTGGCGTCTGCTGAGACTCTAGTGGTCGACGGAGGAACTGCAGCTTCTGTTGCTAGGAAACCGCCTCCTCCCTCTGCAGCTCAGGATCATTAACGTTATTGATTAATCAGCTGATTGCAGTGAGTTAGTACGGCCTGACTGATGGAGTGTGTGTGTGTGTGTGTGTGTGTGTGTGTGTGTGTGTGGTTGTGTGTGTGTGTGTGTGTGTGTGTGTGGTTGTAGAACATGGATCTCTCTGCTGCTCCTCCTCCAACGCTTTGATCCGTCACAATGAGACAGGAAGTTACACAAAGAGACGAGACGATGCAGCAACACAGTGTTATCTCTGATACACACACACACATAGACACACACACACACACACACACACAGAGACACAACCCACCTCCACTCTCTCTCTCTCCCTCTCTCGCCCCGTAGGCATCTGGCTGCTGCTCTTTAATTGCTGGTGTGAATCAGATGAGAAGGTGTGTGTGTGTGTGTGTGTGTGTGTGTGTGTGTGTGTGTGTGTGTGTGTGTGTGTGTGTGTGTGTGTGTGCTCTTTGAATAAATGCCTCCACGCAACAGTGGCTCCATTAAAGATCACCAGAGACTCTGCAAAGGCCTCAGTGTGTGTGTCTGCTGATGCATATGTATGAGTGTGTGTGTGTGTGTGTGTGTGTGTGTGTGTGTGTGTGTGTGTGTGTGTGTGTGTGTGTGTTGGTTGTTTGTGTTTGTGCAGCAGCTGAATAAACTTTATTGTTCCTCAGCGTTTTCACTGACACGTTGCTTCACACAGGAAACTGGATGTGTTGCTGCTGATTACCCCCCTCCTTCACCCCTCCTCCATCACCCCCCTTCCTTACACCCCTCCTTCCCCCCCCCACTGTGCTGCTGCAGCTCTCAGGTTGTTGTTCAGCTGCTGATGTGAGTGGTTGGTTCTGAGGAGGATCATCATCATCATCATCATCAGACTCTCAGAGCTCGGAGGTCAAAGGTCACAGTGACCTCATCAATGTGTGAATATTTGGCTGAATGTCTCCATGAGACAGAGTGAAACCGTCCCCAGCTGGTTTAACCCTCGAGGCGCCAGAGTGGATTTAGGAAAATATTCAGTTTGTATTTCAGGCTTTCACAAGAAGCTGCAGCTGCAGCTGCAGTGGTGAGAGAGAAATCTACGGTTACAATATAAGTTTGTGATGGGAGTTAATTTACTCATCTAATTTACATTACGGTGATGTCACTGGATGACATGACTTCCAGTAAAACTGTATTTTGAACATATTTACACACAAAAAAATATGTATATTGTAATCTCATCCTCAATGTGAAGGGACAGGGTCCCCAGCCCAGTCCACCCGGTCCTGCAGCAGAGACGTGTTTCTGAGCCGAGGAGGGAATTCACTCAGAGACGAACCAGACTGATGAGATGTGACAGAGCTGTGTGTGTCTGTGTGTGTCTGTGTGTGTGTGTGTCTGTGTGTGTGTGTGTCTGTGTGTGTGTCTGTGTGTGTGTCTGTGTGTGTGTCTGTGTGTGCGTTTGTGTTACAGTCAGGGAGTTTCTTGTACTCACTGTCTTTCTATAGTTTCACTGACCTCAGCCCAGGCTTGGAAATTGAGGTTAATGTGTTTTTAATTCTTGCACACACACACGCACACAAACACACACACACACACACACACACGCACACACACACACACACACACACGCACACACACACACACTGCAGTCACTTGGACGACGTAGCTTCCAAGAATCTGATGAGACATCCAGATGTTTTAGCTTTTAACAGTTGTGTGTGTGTGTGTGTGTGTGTGTGTGTGTGTGTGTGTGTGTGTGTGTGTGTGTGTGTGTGTGTGCTGTGGTTTCAGTGCAGTTGCATGAAGCAGCAGTTTCCACTGGTCTCAGGTTTAAGGTTCAGAGCAGTTCAGTTTCCAGTGTGTCTGGAAACAGGAAGTAGCTGTGGTTCAGATAATGAATTAATAACTGATTAATTGATTAGTAATTAGTTCAGTCATTTGTTCAGCGTTTTGATGATGTGAAGAGAGACGAAGAGGAGAGGGAAAGAAGTTCTCATGATTCTGAGCTTTTTAGTTGGAGGTTTGTTATCCTGATAAAACTGAAGTATCCTGATAAAACTGAAGTATCCTGATAAAACTGAAGTATCCTGATAAAACTGAAGTATCCTGATAAAACTGAAGTATCCTGATAAAACTGAAGTATCCTGATAAAACTGAAGTATCCTGATAAAACTGAAATATCCCCATAAAACTGAAGTATCTTGATAAAACTGAAGTATCCTGATAAAACTGAAGTATCCTGATAAAACTGAAGTATCCTGATAAAACTGAAGTATCCTGATAAAACTGAAATATCCCCATAAAACTGAAGTATCCTGATAAAACTGAAGTACACACTTAAAACTGTTGGGTTAAAAATAACCCAAATTGGGTTAACGTCCAACCCAACGCTGGTCCATTTTTGGACCTGGCCAACACTGGGTTGTTTTAGACCAACAGGGTTGGGTTATGGCTTAACCCAGCATGTTGGGTTGAGACTGTATACCCAAAAATGGGTTAAAACGACTCTGCTGTTGGGTTAATGTTATTGTAATGTTATCCAATAAATGGGCTAAATTAAAACCATGTTGTTGGGTTATATTAACTAATAAATGGGCTAAAAAACAGCCATGTTGTTGGGTTAATGTTACCAAAGAAGTGGGTTAAAATCAAAATGTTGGTTCGAGAGCAAAATTAGCATTAATTAATGAACATTAACCTTAGTATTATGAAAAAAAATGTTATTAAACATGAAATTATTCAACGAAACAAGTACATAATGTCCATTATTTTATTAAAAACAACAATTAAAACAGTGCAAGTTTCAGCATGAAAGTTCATTTTTTTGGACTCAAAATGTTTACCTTAAAATACATTCAAAATGCATAACTAACAAATATCACTGTCAATATCTGTTGCTCCTCCCCTAGCATGAGGACATACGGTGTGCAGCTGTCTACAGTGGCTAGGTACCCCACGGTTACACCCCGCCTTTCCGAAGCCCCGCCTTTCTGACAATAGACTTCCATTCGTCGTAATAGCGGGTTTTCTTTTTTTTCTAAAGACACCGCTATTTCGAAAAGGCTACTGACATAAAGACCTAACGTTCATTCTGCTTCTAGCCTGTCTAGCCTCCACCTGATCTTTTTACTAAACTTAACCAACTCCTTTCTTCATTGCCTAAGCCCAACCAAAGCATCTCCCTCAGTCAGCTGTCAGCACGAGCGGAGGCTGTCGGAACAGCGGTGTTTCGGAACAGCGGGGTGTCGAAGTGGAGGTGCGTCGGAATGGGGAGCTGTCCCCGTACCCCACCATGTTTGTTCCAGGCTGAAAAGAAAAAAGAGAAGAAAAAAACAAGATTCAACAATTGGTTCATACAACAGGTTAGGTTCAACTCCACAAGTAATGCAGCAGTGCTCCAGACTAACTTTTTTGACCACCGTCCTGAAACCGTCCCGAAATATATTTTGAACCGTCCCGAACTGAATGTATATCGTCCCAAAAAAAAGAGTATGTCCCAACAATATTAACTTGCATCAGGATTTAAAATAAATTCAAAGTGGGAAAGTGCATTCCATAGGTAAAAAAAAAAAAAAGTTGAAATGATTTTTGCTTGGCTGCTTCCATACAAATACAAATGAACAACGTTTCACTAAAATAAATGAAGTTCAGTTGTTGCTGTTGCTGCTTTCTCAAGGAGGAGAGGGAGGAGAGGGGGGAGGGGGGGGCAGGCAGTGTGTGTTTGTGTCCCCGGTGGCTTCTTACAGTTAGCTTTACGTTGCTACCGCCGTTAGCATCGTCCTCGTAGCTTTGAAAACTCCGTCGGAGCGACGATCATGTTTCAGACTGATGGCGCTGTTTCTTCCTCCTCATGGAACTTGCTTAGAACATTCATTACAGCGAACTGTCTTCTTTATTACCGTGACCGTCCCGCATTAGCGCCGTCATGTTCTGTTTACACACCCACCGGTGCACGTTGTGCTGCGTTCACGTGTTGACGGAAGTTCCCAGTTGCGAGCCGTTCTTCAGACCTTTTTGGCGTGTTTATGTTCATGTTTCTATGGTTCAAGTGTAACATGGGTTATTGGTAAAATACCGTGGATAAGACGTTGATATCAGCAACTACCGAGTTGACCAGTTGTTTGCCGACATGAGGGAGTATTCTGATGATTTTTTTCCAGTCAGAAACTAGTTTTTCCGATTATACTGAGGCCACATGAACGCTACATTCACTGCAGGCTTGCTCACTCCGGCGCAGAGCGACATCACTCTACTCCCCTGCTCTGGTGGTTTCAGTAGTAACATTTTCTTTATTGATAATTTTGCGGGTCTTTTGTCAGTCTCGCAGTCTTGCAATAAAAACCACCTCCCTCCCGACCGGAGTAACCGTAGCTCTCGCGCCCCGACACCCCCAACGTTCGGAAGTTGCTGCGTTACTATGGAAACGGTCACCGCTTTGACCGTTATATTATTATACACAGCAAAAACGGTTCGAGTACATAAACGTTAACGTTACCACAACTGAATACACACACAGCTAACGGAATTATATCCCTGCACTGCTAGATAGTCTTTCGGAGTGTGTGTCACAAGTGAAGGAAACAAGTATTTTATCAGTTGAAAATAGCTAACGTTAGCTAGAAGGAGAGAAAAGAACGGAAAAAAACGGCTGGAGTCACGGTGAAATTTGTAAGTAGCTAATAACTAAGGCACAACTATTTAGTTACCACATTCAGCTACCAAAATTAGATGTTGTAGGGTAATAATTTTAGTTTTACTTACCATTTACATAGTTTTCTCTGGTCTCAAACTGGAGAATGATGAAAGTTTGCCTCAGCCCGTTCAAATCAAAAGCCCGCTCAAATGTCTTCAACCCAATCTGTTGGGTCAAAATATTTAACCCAACCTTGGGTAAAAACAATCCAATCAGCTCAAAATCCACAGCAGCCCAGCGGTTGGGCTATGAAAATAACCCAACAGTTTTAAGTGTGTATCCTGATAAAACTGAAATATCCCCATAAAACTGAAGTATCTTGATAAAACTGAAGTATCTTGATAAAACTGAAGTATCTTGATAAAACTGAAGTATCCTGATAAAACTGAAGTATCCTGATAAAACTGAAGTATCCTGATAAAACTGAAGTATCCCGATAAAACTGAAGTATCCTGATAAAACTGAAGTATCCTGATAAAACTGAAGTATCCTGATAAAACTGAAGTATCTTGATAAAACTGAAGTATCCTGATAAAACTGAAGTATCCTGATAAAACTGAAGTATCCTGATAAAACTGAAGTATCCTGATAAAACTGAAGTATCCTGATAAAACTGAAGTATCTTGATAAAACTGAAGTATCCCGATAAAACTGAAGTATCCTGATAAAACTGAAGTATCCTGATAAAACTGAAGTATCCCGATAAAACTGAAGTATCTTGATAAAACTGAAGTATCCTGATAAAACTGAAGTATCCTGATAAAACTGAAGTATCTTGATAAAACTGAAGTATCCTGATAAAACTGAAGTATCCTGATAAAACTGAAGTATCCTGATAAAACTGAAGTATCCTGATAAAACTGAAGTATCTTGATAAAACTGAAGTATCCTGATGACACTGAAGTATCCTGATGACACTGAAGTATCCTGAACAGTACACATAGCCAGTTGTCTGTAGATGATTCCGATGATTTGAACTAAACTTTATTGTCCTGTTGCGTTGACGTCCCTGCGCGGCGGCGGCGGCGGCGTGTCCTCGTCTCGTCTCATCACTGTCGTCCCGCTGTCGTTTGTCTCTGTGATTGGAAACATGGTGTCGGAGCACGGTTTGATTCAGAGTGTAACGTGGCAGATGGAGACAGCGATCAGCTGATCACCGAGCCGATACGGCAGCTGTGAACGCCTCACGCTGATGAGCTTTGGTTTGGAGTTTCTGTTCAGGTGTAAACACACACACACACACACACGCTCGGCTCCAACATGGCGGCGCGTCCTCAGTATCGGCTCCGGCTGCTCACTGATGAGTTTTCTCTCCTTGATTGTAATTAGAGGAGACGGGAACAGACGGCGGCGGCGCGGCCCGCTGCTCCTGTCAATCACGCCGTTTAGCACGAGTATAATACAAGACTGTCACCACACACTTCTTCTGCAACTGGTACCCCTCTTCTTCTTCTTCTTCTTCTTCTTCTTCTTCTTCTTCTTCTTCTTCTTCTTCTTCAATGAGTCGTTTTGCTCCTCAGGTTGAATAACGATCATCAGTAAATCTCTATATTGAATCAATATTCCCTCAGCTCCTCCTCCTTCAACCCAAACACCTCTTCTCTGCTGCGTCTGAAAAACAGACTGAAGAACCCAATAATACATTTTACTGAAGAGAGAGCAGGAGAAGATACAGAATGTCCCTTTAAGGTTCGGGTATGGAGCTAAAGGAATGCATTATGTCAATGAATGTCCTCACAAAGATACAGTAGCATTCCATACATGTGTGTGTTTGAGACCCATGAATTAAAGCTGCTGCAGACGCATATAGACCTGTGTGTGTGTGTGTGTGTGTGTCCGTCTGAGTGCCTGTGTGTGTGCCTGTGTGCCTGTGTGTGTGTGTGTGTGTGTGTGTGTGTGTGTGCGTGCGTGTGTGTGTGTGTGTGTGAGTGTGTGATGCTAATTGGCCGTCCTGAGCGCCAGAAGGGAAGGTGTTTAAAATGCAGAGAGCAGTCACGGCTCCTCTCTCTCCATCTGGTCACTTCCTGTGAGTCAGCGCCGTCACACACACACACACACACACACACACACACACACACACACACAGACCTGTGACATTTAAAATGTGAAGCCCCTGAGGTGTGTGTGTGTGCGTGTGTGTGTGTGTGTGTGTGTGTGTGTGACAGATAAATAAACACTGAGCGTTAAATCCTGTTAGAATCTTTTCAGTTTGTGATTAAACCAATTTATTGTTTTTATTCAGTTCACAAACAAATTAAGGACAATAAATATTCACACGTATTAAACAGGAGATATTAAATAAATAACAGAATAAACCTCGTTCAGACGCAGCGTTACAACAGGTTTAAACCGGTGCAGCAGTCGGTCATCACCAACCAGCCGGTCCCAGGTCCCGTCCCTCCGTCCGTCTGCACTGACTCGTATCTGGAATCTGCATCACGCCTCACGTTACCAGGCAACAGGCCGCTGCCCGGTGAATCGTATCTTCATCCTCATTGTGACGTCAACATGCACGATCAACACGATGAGTGAGCGTTCACGGCAGCCTCGTTCAGTCCGGTTTAAACCGAACCGCGCAGCGTTCGTCCCTTGGCTCGGTGTGAACGCCGGCCGCAAACCAAACAACCGCTACCTGGTACAGGAGGCCTCGGTCTGGAGTGCAGTGTCACAGCGCCCCCTCAGGCCTGGTGGGTGAACTGCAGCGTACTGAGTCGTTTTCATATCGTACGGTCGTCGATGTAGAACAGTGTCGTTGACCATCGGACGTCTTCCTTTCCATTTGATTTATTTCCACTTCCAACGGAGCCTGAATCCGATCTGACGATATCCGATTCCATGTGGGGGGGTTTTTCCCGTGGACAGTGACCTGGTGGTGAGGGGGCGGAGCCACAGGGGGCGGAGCCACAGAGGCGGCGTCCATCTTTATAAAGAGGCTCTGCTGGTCGTCATCAGTCACAGTCACAAGCTCCTGTTTCAAATGGACTTTTCTCTTATTTCTTTTTTTTTTAAAATACATCTGACTATATTGAACCCCCCGCCCCCGCCGCCCCTCGCCCCCCTCTCGCCCCCCTCCCCCTCCCCCTCCCCCGTCCGCTGCCTCTCAGGCCTTAAGTGGATTAAATGGATTCGAAACATGAGCCACAGCCGCTCTAATAGCAGCGCTTGAATTTTAAGCGATTCATGGAGGATTGATTCAGAGACTAAAGAGCTGCAGAGCTGAAACTGAGACCACGCACGGACGAGGATGCCGCCGCTGCGACCGCCGCTACACCGATGCCACCGCCACCGCCGCCGTCGACACAGGAAACAACTATTTATTCATTTATTTGTAATGAGATTCTGCATTTTCATGAACACACACTAATAATGTGTTGTGAATACGGCAGATTGAGTGGAGGAGCTGATTTAGAGTCAGACTGATGTTGGACCTGGACGCCGTCGCCGCCGTCGTCATGTGACCGTCAGATAAAGGAGAAAATGACTGTTTAGTGTCGGCTGCTAATCACCACTTGTCTGCGGCTGCCGAGGCCTTTCATGGCTGATTCTGGCTGATGAGGAGCCGGAGCCTGATGGAGACGAGATGAAAACAAACAGAGAAGCTGCAGCTGCTGCTACGTCGCTAACGTTAGCATCACTGCTAACCGCTCACTGACCAAACATCTGGTCCACATCAGGCTCCAGATGTGAGACGAGCATCACAGCTCGTCTCTGATCTACACGGCTGGTTTCAGGGCCTGTGCCTTTAAAGGGACAGTTCAACATTTAGTCAGATCCTCCTCTCACCAAAACCCCTACGGTCACAGCAGCAGGTTCATTATCGGCGCATGTTGTTTTGAGATGGGCGGGGCAGAGACGTGAGCTGCTCAGTCCCCTGTCCCTCATCAAACTCATCAAATGACATCATAACACAACGTTACCACACAGTTGTTTTACGCTATGAGATAATAACACAACGTTACCACACAGAGTTGTTTTAGAGGGAAATTCATGTAAAACCTCTGATGCACGTTGGATTTCAGGGACAGTTGTTCATCAACAGATATTTGTTAAAACAACTCTGTGTGGTAACGTTGTGTTATTATCTCATAGCGTGGTGAATGTGCAGGTCACCAGAGCGTTGTGGAGTTGTTGGATTGTGTATTTGATGAGTTGAATAATAGGAGAATTTGTAAAAATGTCAAACTATCCCTTTAAATGTAAATGAGCTGGTCGCCAGGCCCCGCCCCCTCTACCTGTCGTCACGGCGTCTCCGTGTGTCCCACGCGGCGCCGGTCAGTGAAGGCAGCGTGATGAGCTCCGTAACCCTGCCAACCTGCTTTCTCTTCCAGCCGTTGCCGTGCCGACGCCGATCTGACTGCTTAATGTGAAATGCTCCCCTCCTTTCACTGATCATTATGGGGTGTGCGCCGGCAGCTGCTGCTCTCGCTTCTTCATTAGGACTAATTTGCTGCCGCGGCAACGGCTCCGTCCTGGGCCGTGACCCTGTCGCCGCGGTGACGGCCGGAGACGAGTCCTGTGCCCAGTGGGGCTGGCAGCAACGGACCAGGGTCGAGTCCAGAGGCCAGCTGGCACCCTGACAGACCAGGACCAGGACCAGAACCAGGACCAGGACCAGGACCCAAACTAGAACTAGAACTAGAACTAGAACCAGGACCAGGACCAGAACCAGGACCGGGACCGGGACCAGGACCAGGACCAGGACCAGAACCAAAACCAGGACCAGGACCAGAACTAGGACCAGGACCAGGACCAGGACCAGGACCAGGACCAGAACTAGGACCAGGACCAGGACCAGGACCAGGACCAGGACCAGAACCAGGACCAGAACCGGGACCGGGACCGGGACCAGGACCAGAACCGGGACCAGAACCGGGACCGGGACCGGGACCAGGACCGGGACCATGTGGTCCATGTGGGTCCACATCAGAGCCATGCCGTCCTGCCGTCAGCAGATCGCTGGTTCGATTCCCGTGTGGATTCCTTCGGCGTCGTGTTTGTCTCACAAACAGATCCGTGTCCTGAACTTCCTGGTCTGAGTGTTGCCATAGATACGGGTGGGAGTGCGTCCCCCGAGGACGCCGTTATGTACAGAACAGTGTGTCATACATATTCATGACTGTTCACTGAAGGCGTGAAGCAGCGCTGCAGCCGCCGTATCCCTCCGCCGCCGTCGCCGTATCCCTCCGCCGTCGCCGTATCCCTCCACCGCGCGCTCTAGTCCCAGGTCACGGTCATGAACCAAATACTACGGAGAAGAGATGCAGAACAAACTGAAGGAGGTGAATTGTTCCAGTTCTGCAGCAGAAATAGAAAGCAGAGATCTGTCAGAGGTGGAGCAGGAGGTGAAGAGTTAAACCGTGTACTCAGCTTCTACTACTACATGAAGTGTTTAAAAACAAATCAAAGTATCTTAAAGGGATAGTTCAACATTTTGACAGATTGGCTCATTGCCATAACCCCTGTAGGTTTTGTTTTTGTTAGTTTTAGAGGGAAATTCATGTAAAACCTCTGATGCACGTTGCCTTCAGGGACAGTTGTTCATCAACAGTCTCTGTATTTCCCTCTAAACCAACTCTGTGTGGTAACGTTGTGTTATTATCTCATAGCGTGGTGAATGTGCAGGTCACAACTTGTCCACCAGAGCGTTGTGGAGTTGTTGGATTGTGTATTTGATGAGTTTGATGAGGGAAACCAAGAAATCCCATAATGAGCCTCCGTAGTGTAGCTCTGAGCAGCTCACGGCTCTGCTCCGCCGTTCTAAAAACAGCTTGCACTGACAATTAAAGGTAACGAACCTACTGCTGTGACTATAGGGGTTATGGTGATGGAGGTAAAGATGTTTTTCTGGGATGTAGCCGGCGTTCCCGTGACGGTCCGAGGTTGGAGGTTGGTGTGAGTGAAACTGTGGAGAAAAATAAAGAGCCTCTAGTGTTTTCAGTTGCCTCGGTAACCGTGCTGGGTTGCTATGACGATGGCCTGAGCCCCCGTATGGCGTGACATTTGGGCCGTGTGTGTGTGTGTGTGTCTGTGAGTGTGCAGGTGAGCGTGGCGTGCCGGACGGGAACGCGGCGGCGCCCGTTGGGCCGTGACGCTGAATGAAGCGAAGCAGAAACGACAGCAGCAGCTGTGGTCCCTGAACGCATCGCCGGCTTTAATGTGGAGGGAAGGATCATCAGGAGTTATGGATCCACCACCACCACCACCAGGCCGGCCAATGAGAGAGCAGCGTCTCCTCCACATGTAGCTCCGCCCCCTCTGTGTGATGTCACAGTGTGAATCCAGGAAGCATCGCTCACTTTGAGTTTGTCACTGTTTGTGTCAGTGAACATTCCTCCAGTGTGCAAATTATGAAAGTGTGTGTGTGTGTGTGTGTGTGTGTGTGTGTGTGTGTGTGTGTGTGTGTGTGTGTGTGTGTGTGTGTGTGTGTGTGTGTGTGTGTGTGTGTGTGTGTGAATGATTCAGAGATGTCAAGTGAGCTCATGAATAATAAACAGAACATGCATTCAGCTGTGAATATTTCATGGTGCGTGAAAGTGAGCAGAAGCTCTGAGATGAGTTTGGCAGCGTCCGGTCGGATGGAGGGATGGAGAGGAGAGGAGGAGGAGAGGAGAGGAGGAGGAGGAGGAGGAGAGGAGGAGGGATGGAGAGGAGGAGGAGGAGAGGAGGAGGAGAGGAGGATGGAGGGATGGAGAGGAGAGGAGAGGAGGAGGAGGAGAGGAGGAGGAGGAGGAGAGAAGAGGAGGAGGAGGAGGAGGAGGAGGAAGATGAAGGGATGGTGGGCTGATGGAGAGATGGAGGGATGGAGAGAAGAGGAGGAGGAGGAGGAGAGAAGAGGAGGAGAGGAGATGGAGGAGAGGAGGAGGAGGAGGAGAGAAGAGGAGGAGAGGAGATGGAGGAGAGGAGGAGGAGGAGGAGAGAAGAGGAGGAAGATGAAGGGATGGTGGGCTGATGGAGAGATGGAGGGCAGGTTGCTGGTTCCAGATTCCTGAAGGTGTTGAACGTGTTGTCCTGTGATGTCACAGCGTCTGTTTGTTCACGTTGACGCCAACATGGCCGACGTCCGTCTCTCGGTTCAGGCTCCGCCCACATGACCAGTGTGTCTATTGATCTGGATTCTGATCAACACACACACACACACACACTTCCTGTTGCATCTGCAGCTGCTTTGTGTTTCAGTAGCTGATCTGGTTCTGGTTCTGGTTCATCACCTGGAACCAGAACCTGTAGTTCAGGGCAAGGGTTCAGGGCTAGAGGTGGGGGGGGAGGGGGAGGGGGGGGAGGACCAGATCTGGGCCTGAACGTCTCTTCTTTTTGCAGCGACTCTTTAAATAACCAGATCCTGCTGCAGTGAAGCGTCATCATCCTCCATCCACACTCACATGATCCCCTCTTCACCCCCCCCCCCCCCCCCCGCCTTTATCCCCCCATCACTGGGGACCTCATTCTGCCTGCAGTGTGTGTGTGTGTGTGTGTGTGTGTGTGTGTGTGTGTGTGTGTGTGTGTGTGTGTGTGTGTGTGTGTGTGTGTGTGTGTGTGTGTGTGTGTGTGTGTGTGTGAAACATCCGATCAGGATTAAAGTCAGACTCGGAGGAAGTTCAGCTTCATCTCCATGACGACGCTCGTTCATATGATTGTGTTTTAATTAAAGCAGGAAGTGATGATGATGATGGTGATGGTGATGATGATGAAGTTTGTCTTGCGTCCCATGACGTCCACGTTTCACACAGATAATAACAAAATACCAAAAGCATTCGTTTACAGAAAACATGATGTTGTTGTTGTTGTTGTTGTTGTTGTTGTTGTTGTTGTTGTTGTTTATTTGCTCCGACACATAAACAAACAGTGACGATGTGAGAGCAGCTGTTTCTTCTTCACTGAGGCAGAGTTGATGCAGCTACACACACACACACACACACACACACACACACACACACACACACACACACACACACACACTGCAGCTCCATGTAATCAGATTACTGCTCCGTCAGGACCAGACTCAGTTCGTCTGCAGGTGTTTGGTTCAAAACACTGTGTTTCTGTTTGTTTTAAAACCAACTGGACGGTTTTTTCTAGTTTCATTGTTTTGAAAGAGAAACAGAGAAATGAGTTTATTTATATTTCAGACGTCGACCTTCGTCGTCAGCTTCGACCTTGAGCTTCCTCCATCCTTCTGTTCAGAGGAAACGTTTCAATTAAAGGTTTAAACAGCAGAACTGGACCAGGTTACAACATGGTGTTTTATATTTAAACAACGGAAACAGAAAATAATGTTTTTGTTTTTCCATTTTTCGTCACTGAAGATGGAAACAGAGGAGCTGGAAAACACCAGCGTTGAGCGGTTCCTTCCAATCTGATGCTGTTTCCTCATATTTGAACAGAAACTAAATGTTTTTTTCTCCATTTTTTGGCAAATCGATGAACAAAGTGGACGCGGTCCGTGTTAATGGAAACACAGGATTCCCATCTATTTGAACATGTGTTTCCCAGTAATGGGATCACTGTGGACGGAACGTGGTCGTGTCAGTGGGATTCACCGCTGACAGACGGACACGAGGCTCTGATGATGAGGACCAGATCTGTGCAGGACCCGGTCTCCATGGACACCGGCGGCGGGGCTGCCGAGCTGCGTCCTGTCAGACAGAACTGAGGGCCTCGGCCAATCAGAGCAGCTGTCACTTCCTCCCTGTGATGTGTTCCATCGACAGCTCGGCTCGGCTCGGAGGAGGAGAACTGCTAATGAGACACACACACACATCAAGGCTGTGTGTGTGTGTGTGTGTTAAGCAGCTTTCCTAACTTTGCTTCTTAATTACCTAAGGACTCCTTCCTCCTCTTCCTCCTCCTCCTCCTCTTCCTCAGCTCCACTCGATGATTCATCGTTGCTCTCGTGGATTTTCGTTCCTCTGACTCTGCTGTCGTCGTCTTAACTCCTCTCCTCTTCCTCTCTCTCTCTCCTCTTCCTCAGGTGGCGTGACGTCGTGGCTGTGATTGGATGAGCCCGTCGGCGCCCCGCCCCCCCACGCCTCCATCAGCCAGAGGAGGAGTCTGATGAGAGGAGGAGTCCAGACGGAGGAGAGAAGAGAAGAGACGACCTGCCATGGCCAGTGGTACGAAACCTTAGGATCCACTTTAAACTGATCCTTCTAGTGTTGGAGCTCCATACGTTTATATTATATTATAAATTATATTATATTAAAGTATAAAGGTATATGTTTGTGTTAAAGCTCCATACGGTATAAAGGTAGATGTTTGCGTTAAAGCTCCATACGGTATAAAGGTAGATGTTAGTGTTAAAGCTACATACGGTATAAAGGTAGATGTTAGTGTTAAAGCTCCATACGGTATAAAGGTAGATGTTAGTGTTAAAGCTCCATACGGTATAAAGGTAGATGTTAGTGTTAAAGCTCCATACGGTATAAAGGTAGATGTTAGTGTTAAAGCTCCATACGGTATAAAGGTAGATGTTTATTAAAGCTCCATACGGTATAAAGGTAGATGTTTGCGTTAAAGCTCCATACGGTATAAAGGTAGATGTTTGTGTTAAAGCTCCATACGGTATAAAGGTAGATGTTAGTGTTAAAGCTCCATACGGTATAAAGGTAGATGTTTGCGTTAAAGCTCCATACGGTATAAAGGTAGATGTTTGCGTTAAAGCTCCATACGGTATAAAGGTAGATGTTTGCGTTAAAGCTCCATACGGTATAAAGGTAGATGTTTGCGTTAAAAAAATAAAGGTAGATGTTTAATCAAATAAAGGTAGATGTTTGCGTTAAAGCTCCATACGGTATAAAGGTAGACGTTTGCGTTAAAGCTCCATACGGCATAAAGGTAGATGTTAGTGTTAAAGCTCCATACAGTATAAAGGTAGATGTTAGTGTTAAAGCTCCATACGGTATAAAGGTAGATGTTTGTGTTAAAGCTCCATACGGTATAAAGGTAGATGTTAGCGTTAAAGCTCCATACGGTATAAAGGTAGATGTTAGCGTTAAAGCTCCATACGGTATAAAGGTAGATGTTTGCGTTAAAGCTCCATACGGTATAAAGGTAGACGTTTGCGTTAAAGCTCCATACGGTATAAAGGTAGATGTTAGCGTTAAAGCTCCATACGGTATAAAGGTAGATGTTTGTGTTAAAGCTCCATACGGTATAAAGGTAGATGTTAGTGTTAAAGCTCCATACGGTATAAAGGTAGATGTTTGTGTTAAAGCTCCATACGGTATAAAGGTAGATGTTTGTGTTAAAGCTCCATACGGTATAAAGGTAGATGTTAGTGTTAAAGCTCCATACGGTATAAAGGTAGATGTTAGTGTTAAAGCTCCATACGGTATAAAGGTAGATGTTTGTGTTAAAGCTCCATACGGTATAAAGGTAGATGTTTGCGTTAAAGCTCCATACGGTATAAAGGTAGATGTCCATGTGTAGTGTGATTATAAAGCAGCTCTAGGTTCTATATTAATACTGTGAAAGTATCAAAGCCTTAGTCACAGAGAAATGCACACAGCCTGGATTCAGAAAGTGAGACTTCCTGTCACTTTGTGATGTCACAACTAAGCCCCGCCCCCTCACCTCCTGGACCCAAACATCCAACTATTTTGCAGGATTTGGATTCTCTGAGTGTTTTATTCTGAAATCTAATCTAATTTTATTGGATCAGCACAAAGTGTGTAAATGAAACACTGTTGCAGATCCCAGACCAGGTTGAATAAAGGTCAGACCCATCGTCTCTGGTCTAAGTGACCTCAGAGTGTATGAAGGTGACCTTGTAGCAGCAGCAGCTGTCGTGTCGTGTCGTGTCGTGTGGTGTGGAGGTCGGGGCTGTAGGTCTCATCACGTCTACAATAAAAAGCTTCCTGAGCATCAGTGACTGAAACGTCCTCAGTGATGATGGAGGAGGTTTAATTAGCTGAATGGAGCCCTCCCCCTCCTCCTCCTCCCCCTCCCCCCCCTCCCTTCCTCCAGGCTGTGACCTCTGTCTCTCTCTCCTCCCCCCTCGTCTCCAGCAGCTGACGGCGTGGGCGTCAGTCTGGGCGCCGAGCAGAACCACCTGAGCGTCCCCGTCACCGACCACGGCGCCTGGGCCACGGCCATGAACAACCTGGGCATCGTGCCGGTGGGCCTCGGCGGGCAGCAGCTGGTCTCAGGTACGCCGTCGCCGTGGTCACCTCGTCTCCGTCCCGGCGGCGAGGGGCGGCTCACGCCACGAAGGGAACGAGCTGCGGCTGCAGGTCGTTGTTCCAACCAAGAGCAGCATGTGCTGGTTGGTTGGAACAACCCTGGTTTAGCTCATTCATAATCTATAATAATATATAATATAATAATGTATCCAGCAGATGAATCAGCTCTGTCTTAGTCTCAGGATGTTCTCCTTTTGACCATATTTGGATTGCAGAGAGGAGTCGGTGATTGGAGCTTGGAGCATGTGAATCAGCTGCTGCTCTGAACCTGGCTTAGCTCATTCATAATGTATAATAATATAATATAATAATATAATAATGTATCCAGCAGATGAATCAGCTCTGTCTTAGTCTCAGCTCTCTCCTCCTCTTTGACCATATTTGGATTTCCTAGGAGTCAGTGGGCGGAGTCTGTCAGGTCGTTGTCAAGCTAATTAGCAGAGACGATGTGTTTGGCTCCGTTATCTGGTTGCTAGGGGGCGGAGCCAGAGCCAGACCTGCAGGCGACCTCATCTCTGTTTACAGTGTGAGTTGCAGCAGCGACACTTCCCTCATGAGTCATGTGACCTCAGGTGGCTGCTGAATCACTGCTGTCTCAGAGTGTGGTGTGTGTGTGTGTGTGTGTGTGTGTGTGTGTGGCTGCACTGTGACACTTCACTGCAGCTGGAAAACATCTGGATCTGATGAGTCCTCCGTCCTGGTCTCAGTAGGATCCTGTGAGTGGATCCTGGTCTCGGTCCGACAGCGGCTCCACTTGTTCTTCAACAATAACGACAGTAAGCCGAGCGGCGAGCGGCGCCGCTGCCTCTCACCTCGGACGCTGTTTGTCAAATTGTTTTTCTGAGTGGTGGGGATTTGTCAGAGCTTCTTGGTTCTGCTGCATACAGACTCTGGGAGGGGGGGGGGGGGGTTGTCATGGTAACAGCGCTGCATTGTGAGGGTTTATTAAATGATTTGTTGAGTATTTTTTGTGCGTTAAGCCCAGAATAATAGAATGCATGGATTTACCAGAGAGGAGACGGACAGAGAGACGGAGACAGAGACGCCTCGTCCTCTGGACCAGAGGAAACAGGACATGGTTTTATAGGAGACGCCACCTCGCTGTAAAACACATGTGGGAACGTTTAGATGGTAAAACACTGGGAAGTGAAGGAAGAGCTTCAAGGTCCAGAAGCTGTGGGTTTCTGTGAAGAAGGTCTCTGAAGGTCACCGTGGTCTCTGAAGGACCCTGAAGGTCTCTGAAGGTCACCGTGCCCTCTAAAGGGTTCTCAGGGTCTTTGAAGGTCCCTGAACGTTTTTGAAAGTTGCGGTGGTCTCTGAAAGACTATGAAGGTCTCTGAAGGACCCTGAAGGTCTCTGAAGGTCTTTAAAGGTCCCTGGTTTTTGAAAGTTCTTGTGGTCTCTGTGTCCTCAGAAGGTCTATGAAGGAACCTACAGGTCTGTCTCTGGGACCTGGACCTGATGAGGATCAGTGTGACCACCAGACTGATGACGTCTCTCCACATCCAGATGTTCCAGAGAACCGTTGTCCTGTCCTGGTCCACTTCTTCTCGTATCAGATTACATTATAATTTGTTTATAATGTAGATTGAAACATTAACGTAGAAAACTGTTTTCTTTTGTTTGTTTTTTACTATCCTATGTGTTAAAGGGACAGTACCATGTTTTTAAAGTGTGGTTGTATGATCTACAAATAGCCCCTTCTTTAACTGTAGAAGAGCACTCCTCCCGTTAGCAACGCCAGCCCATAATAGCCCTGCCCAGAGATTTACAACATACATTGTTGTGAATGGACCCAAAGAAACGGCCTATTTTCACGACCTAAAAGAGGTTTGACCTGAAAATAAATACACAGTTCCATTGTTGGCTATAATATAATTTTTTCCAGTGATCTGTAAATGTCCTTAAATGACTGAGGTGTCAGTTCTTGGCGCTTTTGCAATACCCACATTCCGCCACCAGGAGGCGCTTCCATCGGACCGATGCTGTTGTTACTCTGTTATTCCAGCGCCATCGCGCCTTTGCGAGCTCGCCAATTTCCACGCCTGTACATCTGTCTCCGGTGAGTGTAGAAGAGAACATGGATCTCAGCGCTGATAGGCTGTCACGCCACGGCGTCACGCGATGTCGCTGCAAAAGTTCAACATTGTCACGAATTCCTGCCTAATCGCGTTTTTACATTGACTTTAATGACACGTCATCGTGTTTGGTGTTTGGTGTGACCCCCTCTTAGCGGTTCAGCTGTGCCGTGGTAACGGCGGGAGAAGCTGGTGACGGACGCCGTAGCTGAGCCAGAAGGCCGGGTTTCAGAACGCGGATCAGGACCCGTTCCAGCTGCAGCAGCAGGAACATCAGTCTGTTGCCGTGGCGTCCTCTCTGTCTGTTGCCGTGGCGTCCTCTCTGTCACCTCATCCTGCTGGTTGTGGCTCTGTGGGCAGAGGTGTGTGTGTGTGTGTGTGTGTGTGTGTGTGTGTGTTTTGTGCTGACGTGTGGTTCTCTTGTTGTTGCAGCGGCGGAGCGAGCAGGCCCCGCCCCCCCTGCCCCCCCCCCCCCTCCCTCCGACCTGCCCGCTCTATTTTCCCGCCGACAGCTGAGGCATTGCTGCTGTCGCCTCGTCCTCTCTCTGTTTATCTTCCTCCTTCTCTCTCACTTTCTCTTTGTCCTGGAGAACAGACATTTTCTCTCCCTCCCCCCCCTCCCCCTCCTCCCCCCTCCCCCCTCCTCCCTCCATGTTTCCCATTAGCCGACTGAGATGATATTTTCTCCCCCTCTCCCAGATCCAGTCTCCATTTTGTCTTCTCTTATCTGCAGATAGTGAAGCTTCATTTCTCTGCTCGCTGTTTTTTGGCTGCTCCTCTCGCTCTGCTTTTCTCTGCTCTGTGATTTATCACAGCCACTTTCTCTCCTTCCTCTTCCTCCTCCTCCTCCTCCTCCTCTTCCTCCTCCTCCTCCTCCTCCTCTTCCTCCTTCCTCCTCCTCCTCCTCCTCCTCCTCCTCCTCCTCCTCCTCCTCCTCCTTCCTCCTCCTCCTCCTCCTCCTCCTCCTCCTCCTCCTCCTCCTCCTCCTCCTCCTCCTCCTCCTCCTCCTCCTCCTCCTCCTCCTCCTCTCCTCCTCCTCCTCCTCCTCCTCCTCCTCCTCCTCCTCCTCCTCCTCCTCCTCCTCGTCTCTCTGATGTTTCTGAACCTCACAATCAGCTGCTTCACTGTCGTCATGCAGGCAGCGTGTGACTCCGCCCCCTGACCTCTGCATCATTAACCTAAGACGTGATAATTAGCCGGTCAACCAGCTGAGCTAACGAGGTCGAAGCCGTTTCACTGCATCGACTCCTCCTCACCCTGTGTTTTTACATCTACTCTCTGTGTCTGTGTGATCAGATATTGATCAGTGATCAGACGGCGAGCTGCTGTGTCGACCACAGCGTGACAGCAGCTGTCGAAGACGTAAAGGAGAATTAACCAGTAGTGGAGGAGGAGAACCACCTGACGTTATGTACACGCCTGCAACACGACTTTACCTGAGTGAGGAAAACAGATTTGATTGGTCGTTACCGAGCGGGCGGGATATTCAAAGCTTGGGGCGAGTCCGAGCTCCGTGTGTGCGTGTCTGAATGACAGATCCAATATCAGTGGCTTTTGAATCGTGTCGTGTAATCCGTGCGCCTGCATTGTCCAATGAGAAAAAAAATACAACACTTTCATCCCGGATTTACTCAAAAATAGAATTTTACACAAAGTTTGGCCTCCATCGTCTGTTAGATGAGTTTTTACACTGATTTATGACCCAGAGGCTCAGATTCAGTTTTCTTTTCTCTACACCTTTAACTGTCACAATTAGGTTTTCCCAGTAGGGATCCTTGATTTCACCGCTGCCTTCTCCATTTTTTTCTTCTTTCATCTGGGTTCAGGCCGTACGTGCCGTTTAAATCCAGACTGCTGTTGGCTTGTAAATTCAAAATGGCGCAGCATGGTAACATGACGTATGTCCTCACCTTGGCTTTCTGCTCAAAGGCTAAAGCTAGAGCTAAAGCTAAAGCTAAAGCTAGAGCTAAAGCTAAAGCTGGAGCTAAAGCTAGAGCTAAAGCTAAAGCTGGAGCTAAAGCTAAAGCTAGAGCTAAAGCTAAAGCTGGAGCTAAAGCTAGAGCTAAAGCTAAAGCTGGAGCTAAAGCTAGAGTTAGGCTAAAGCTAGAGCTAGAGCTAAAGCTAGAGCTAAAGCTAAAGCTGGAGCTAAAGCTAAAGCTAGAGCTAAAGCTAGAGCTGGAGCTAAAGCTAGAGCTGGTCCTCTGACTGAGTGATGATGGTGTGTTGACTGTGTGTGTGTGTGTGCGTGTGTGTGTGTGTGTGTGTGTGTGTGTGTGTGTGTGTGTGTGTGTGTGTGTCCAGACTCTCTGTGCATCCAGAGGTTCGACCCCGCCCTCGGCCTCATCGCGCCCATCAACCCCATGATGGCGGGGATCAGCCTGGTCCCGCCCCCTCCCGTTCCACCTGACATGCCTGTCGTCAAGGAGATCATCCACTGCAAGAGCTGCACGCTGTTCCCCCAGAACCCCAGTGAGACACACACACAACACACACACAACACACAACAATACACAAACATACAACAACAACGAGTAAACATTTGTTCTCAAACTGAGATTCTTGTACAACTTTGGTCCAGTATGAAACATGTTGATGATGATGTCATCACTGTGCGTCAGACCTGCCCCCCCCCTCCACGAGGGAGCGCCCCCCCGGCTGTAAGACGGTGTTCTTGGGGGGGCTGCCGGAGAACGCCACAGAGGACATCGTCAGGGAGGTGTTCGAACAGTGCGGCGAGGTGACGGCCGTCCGCAAGAGCAAGAAGAACTTCTGCCACATCCGCTTCAGCGAGGAGTTCATGGTGGACAAGGCCATCTACCTGTCAGGTGACCACACACACACACACACACACACAGATACCATCTACCTGTCAGGTGACCACACACACACACACAGATACCATCTACCTGTCAGGTGACCACACACACACACACAGATACCATCTACCTGTCAGGTGACCACACACACACACACAGATACCATCTACCTGTCAGGTGACCACACACACACACACACACACACACACACACACACACACAGACACACACACAGATACCATCTACCTGTCAGGTGACCACACACACACACACACACAGATACACACACAACCACACACTGACGGGGCGGTCCTGGTCCTGCAGGGTACCGGATGCGGATCGGGTCCAGCACCGATAAGAAGGACTCCGGGAGGATCCACGTGGACTTTGCTCAGGCCAGAGACGACCTGTACGAGTGGGAGTGTAAACAGCGGCTGCTCGCCAGAGAGGAGCGCCACCGCCGCAAGGTCCACGAGGACAGGCTCCGCCCCCCGTCGCCTCCGCCCATCGTGCACTACACGGAGCACGAGGCGGCGCTGCTGGCGGACAGACTGAAAGGTCAGTTCCTCCTCTTTTCTCCAGGTCTGACGCCGGGGGGGAGGCATAGTTAAAGGGATATTCCAAACATCTGGTTTCAGCACAAACATCTGGTTTCAGCACAAACATTTCCTGTCACACTCTACTGTCCTGTCAAATAAAGGCATGAAAAACCAAAAAACTATACTTTAAAAAAAAAAAAAAAAAAAGTTTAACCCATGGTCCAATGCTCTGTAACACCGAGTTAGACCCCCCCCCAAGAGATGAAGTCTGCTAACCGCTAGCTTCTCTAGTTGTAGCAACAATGAGACCATACGGATCCACTAGCCACCGACCAAACAGGCCACAATTAATTAGAACAGCACCAAACGTCATCAACAGTACAAACAGGGTCCCTGGCATCAAAATATAGCCTGGTTTCTTTGAAACGTGGAAAACAAAACTCTGCTCCACTATGCAGCAAGTTACAGAGTCCAGGAAGGCCCTAGCACTTCATCTGGTTTCAGCACAAAACTGGTTTCAGCACAAACATCTGGTTTCAGCACAAACATCTGGAGCAATCATCTGGTTTCAGAGAAACATCAGTTTCAGCACAAACATCTGAAACAATCATCAGTTTCAGTGCACAAACAAACAAACATCTGGTTTCAGCACAAACATCTGGTTTCAGCACAAACATCTGGTTTCAGCACAAACATCTGGTTTCAGCACAAACATCTGGTTTCACCACAAACATCTGGTTTCAGCACAATCATCTGGTTTCGGCACAAACATCTGGTTTCACCACAAACATCTGGTTTCAGCACAAACATCTGGTTTCAGCACACACATCTGGTTTCACCACAATCATCTGGTTTCACCACAAACATCTGGTTTCAGCACACACATCTGGTTTCACCACAAACATCTGGTTTCACCACAATCATCTGGTTTCACCACAAACATCTGGTTGCAAACATCTGGCAACACATTTCGGGACAATCATCTGGTTTCCAAACATCTGAGCACAAACATCTGGTTTCAGCACAAAACTGTTTCAGCACCCCTTTCTCGAGGGGGGTTAAAAGAATAAGGTGGAAAGAAATAGACAGAGAGACAAAGACTCTGGAGCTGAGTTCAGTGAAACCAGTTCAGTGAAACCAGTTCAGTGATCTCCTCCAACCAGCACCACCTTCTCCTCCACCTACAGCTCTGTAGCTTCATTACTCACCTGTTGCCAGGCAACACATTTCGACATCACAGTGAGTCAGGTGAAACTGTTTCACCGAGAAGAAGAAGAGACAGAGAGACAAAGACCGTGGTTGTTGGAGGTGATGGAGGAGGTTATTGTTTATTTGAATGTTTATTGAACAGGGACGTTGTCACAGAAACTGGAACATGTGATGCATAGAAGACGTCCAGCTTCAGTCTCTGTCTCTGGTCCGGCTTTAGAACAGGATCAGACTCAATACAATGAATGCAATAATACAAATACAGTAAATAGGTGAAACAGGTAAATGAATGAATGAATGCTTGAGCCGATGTTGAACCAGCAGCAGCAGCATTAACAGTTGTGCATTGGGGCATTTAACTCCATTGGTGGCAGCAGCAGCAGCATTCCACAGCAGCATTGAGAGGGAGCAGCAGCAGCAGCAGCAGCAGTGCATTCCTCACAGCTGTAGATAAACACCTGCAGCAGCAGCAAGCAGCAGCATCTTTACTCTTTAACGAGCAGCAGCAGCAGCAGCTCATCTCTTCCTGTCTCCAGCCTCCTCCATGCAGTTGCAGCTCATCTCTTCCTGTCTCCTCCTCCTCCCCCCCCCCCCCCCCCACCTCACCTGCTACATAAACAAGCTGTTTCCTGTCTGTTTTGTGTCTGAGGCAGCGTCTGAATTCTTCTCTTGCAGCAGCGGAGGAATAAAGTCATTCTTCGTGCAGCGTGCAGCGTTCAGCGCCTCATTGTGCTGCTCTAATGTGACTGTAATCTGCTGCTGCTGCTGTGAATGGGGCTTTATCAGAGCGGGAAGAGTCTTCTTACAGGTTGTGTTGCAGCGGGTATTGAGCTCATTAAATGCTCTCTAATTCACTCTGTTCTGCCGTCGTCCGTGACGCCGCCGCCGCCGCTGCCGTTCAATTATTATTTAAATGGGGGGAGTGCGGCGGGGGGAGGCCCGCCGAGGCGCCACGCTCTGCTCTTTATGACTGAGACCGAGGTTTTGGTTGAAAAGTCGAAAATCAAAAATGCCTTTTGTGCTCGGTGGCTGTGATGGGAGTCACGGAGGCGTGAACAGTGAACGCCCCATGGGGGGGTCGGATCCTCGCTGTTTGTTTAACTGAACGTTGGAGGAGGAGACGAGTCTGAACGTCTGGAGGAGCACAGTCGATGTTTGTCGCTTAAACGCACCCTGGGAATCGTCGTCGACTCCCCCCGCCGCCCCGAGAGCTTTTTATGTTCATAGATTTGTGACTTTTATCGTCACAGAACCAGAAACTTTTAGTTTAATGTCGAGCTGTGAGGAAGAATCAGATAAACCCGTCAGCCAATCAGCACCAAGCATGTGGAGGCCGAGGGCTAATCCAAAAAAACAACAAGAAACTCAAGTCCAATTGTTGTGAGTTGGATAATTAAAGGGATAGTTCAACATTTTAGCAGTAGGTTCGTTACCTTTAATTGTCGGTGCAAGCTATTTTTAGAACGGCAGAGCAGAGTCGTGAGCTGCTCAGAGCTACGCTACGGAGGCTCATGGGATTTCTTGGTTTCCCTCATCAAACTCATCAAATACACAATCCAACAACTCCACAACGCTCTGGTGGACAAGTTGTGACCTGCACATTCACCACGCTATGAGATAATAACACAACGTTACCACACAGAGTTGTTTTAGAGGGAAATTCAGAGACTGGTGATGAAAAACTGTCCCTTGAAGGGACAGTTGTTCATCAGAGTTTCATGAATTTCCCTCTAAAACAACTCTGTGTGGTAACGTTGTGTTATTATCTCATAGCGTGGTGAATGTGCAGGTCACAACTTGTCCACCAGAGCGTTGTGGAGTTGTTGGATTGTGTATTTGATGAGTTTGATGAGGGAAACCAAGAAATCCCATAATGAGCCTCCGTAGCGTAGCTCTGAGCAGCTCACGGCTCTGCTCCGCCGTTCTAAAAACAGCTTGCACCGACAATTAAAGGTAACGAACCTACTGCTATGACTATAGGGGTTATGGCTGAATGTGAATCTGAGGTTTTACCTCCATTTTACAGACTGTACCTTTAATCATCAAAGTCAGTCTGTCGCTGCTGTTAACGCTGTCGTCTTCCTGTTTGACCTCTGACCCCCAGACGACCACATGTTCAGCGAGGCCACGGCGGTGCTGCTGACCTGGATCGACCGCGGCGAGGTGAACCGCCGCACCGCCAACCACTTCTACTCCATGATCCAGTCGGCCAACGGCCACGTGCGGCGGCTGATGAGCGAGAAGGCGCAGCACGAGGAGGAGATGGAGCGCGCCAAGGAGCTGTTCAAGAACGCCCTGCTGGCCATCCTCACCCAGTGTAAGCAGCACTCGCCGCCGCACACGCTTTCACACAGGAGCGATGCACGTTACTATGGAGACGGAGGTCATCGTTGTGATAGGTGTCAGATCAGGTGAGAAGGTTTAGACTGGAGGAGTCGGTGAGAGAGGACGCTGCTGGACAACCACAGGAGAGACCAGGAGACTGGCTGGACCGGGTCTGACCAGGACCGGGTCTGACCAGGACCGGGTCTGACCAGGACCTGGTCCAGGTCTCCCAGTGTGGACACAGGGAGGAGACACAGCTACTTGTAGAGTTCACTGCAGGAGTCGAATGGAGCTATGAGGGGTCAGGTGAGTACGGGTCTGGACTCAGTCCTGGTCTCAGTCTGGTCTGGTCTCAGTCTGGTCTCAGTCTGGTCTCTGGTCTCAATCTGGTCTCAGTCCTGGTCTCAGTCTGGTCTGGACTCAGTCTGGTCTCAGTCTGGTCTCAGTCTGGTCTCAGTCTGGTCTCAGTCCTGGTCTCTGGTCTCAGTCTGGACTCAGTCCTGGTCTGGTCTCAGTCTGGTCTCAGTCTGGTCTCAGTCTGGTCTGGTCTCAGTCTGGTCTCTGGAGGTCTTGACATGAACTTTGACTTGTTTTCAAAATGAAAATGTTTGATGAGTGAAGTGAGCGACACATTGAACGGCAGCGTGAGACCACGGACTCTGGTAGGACCTGGTCCAGTCTGGTCCAGTCTGGTCCAGTCTGGTCCAGTCTGGTCCAGCCTGGTCCAGTCTGGTCCAGTCTGGACTCATGCTGCCGTCATCAGTCCTGTGGAGCGAGGCTGCCAGAGACAGGTCCAGTCTGGACTGACGCTAACCACGCTCTAACTAGGTGGTTAGAACAGCGCTCCTGGACTGTTGTTCACTTGGTGATATCAGATCATGGGGACACCAACCTGCTGTGGTTCTGCAGGTCTGGTTCTGCAGGTCTGGGTCTGCAGGTCTGGTTCTGCAGGTCTGGTTCTGCAGGCCTGGTCCTGCAGGTCTGGTTCTGCAGGTCTGGGTCTGCAGGTCTGGTTCTGCAGGTCTGGTTCTGCAGGCCTGGTCCTGCAGGTCTGGTTCTGCAGGCCTGGTTCTGCAGGCCTGGTCCTGCAGGTCTGGTCCTGCAGGTCTGGTCCTGCAGGTCTGGTCCTGCAGGTCTGGTTCTGCAGGTCTGGTTCTGCAGGTCTGGTTCTGCAGGTCTGGTTCTGCAGGTCTGGTTCTGCAGGTCTGGTTCTGCAGGCCTGGTTCTGCAGGTCTGGTTCTGCAGGACAGGCCTGGACAGGTCTGGTTCTGCAGGTCAAGGTCTGGTTCTGCATGTCACATGTCTGGTCTGCAGGTCTGGTCAGGTCTGGTTCTAAGGTCTGGTTCTGCAGGTCTGGTTCTGCAGGTCTGGTCCTGCAGGTCTGGTTCTGCAGGTCTTGTTCTGCAGGTCTAGGCCTGGTTCTGCAGGTCTGGTTCTGCAGGTCTGGTTCTGCAGGCCTGGTCCTGCAGGTCTGGTTCTGCAGGTCTGGTTCTGCATGTCTGGTTCTGCAGGTCTGGTTCTGCAGGTCTAGTTCTGCAGGTCTGGTTCTGCAGGTCTGGTTCTGCATGTCTGGTTCTGCAGGTCTGGTCCTGCAGGTCTGGTTCTGCAGGTCTGGTTCTGCAGGTCTGGTTCTGCAGGTCTGGTTCTGCAGGTCTGGTTCTGCAGGTCTGGTTCTGCAGGTCTGGTTCTGCAGGTCTGGTTCTGCAGGTCTGGTTCTGCAGGTCTGGTCCTGCAGGTCTGGTCCTGCAGGTCTGGTCCTGCAGGTCTGGTTCTGCAGGTCTGGTCCTGCAGGTCTGGTTCTGCAGGTCTGGTTCTGCAGGTCTGGTCCTGCAGGTCTGGTTCTGCAGGTCTGGTTCTGCAGGTCTGGTTCTGCAGGCCTGGTCCTGCAGGTCTGGTTCTGCAGGTCTGGTTCTGCAGGTCTGGTTCTGCAGGTCTGGTTCTGCAGGTCTGGTTCTGCAGGTCTGGTTCTGCATGTCTGGTTCTGCATGTCTGGTCCTGCAGGTCTGGTTCTGCAGGTCTGGTTCTGCAGGTCTGGTTCTGCAGGTCTGGTCCTGCAGGTCTGGTTCTGCAGGTCTGGTTCTGCAGGTCTGGTTCTGCAGGTCTGGTTCTGCAGGCCTGGTTCTGCAGGTCTGGTTCTGCAGGTCTGGTTCTGCAGGCCTGGTCCTGCAGGTCTGGTTCTGCAGGTCTGGTTCTGCATGTCTGGTTCTGCAGGTCTGGTTCTGCAGGTCTAGTTCTGCAGGTCTGGTTCTGCAGGTCTGGTTCTGCATGTCTGGTTCTGCAGGTCTGGTCCTGCAGGTCTGGTTCTGCAGGTCTGGTTCTGCAGGTCTGGTTCTGCAGGTCTGGTTCTGCAGGTCTGGTTCTGCAGATCTGGTTCTGCAGGTCTGGTTCTGCAGGTCTGGTTCTGCAGGTCTGGTTCTGCAGGTCTGGTCCTGCAGGTCTGGTCCTGCAGGTCTGGTCCTGCAGGTCTGGTTCTGCAGGTCTGGTCCTGCAGGTCTGGTTCTGCAGGTCTGGTTCTGCAGGTCTGGTCCTGCAGGTCTGGTTCTGCAGGTCTGGTTCTGCAGGTCTGGTTCTGCAGGTCTGGTTCTGCAGGTCTGGTTCTGCAGGTCTGGTCCTGCAGGCCTGGTTCTGCAGGTCTGGTTCTGCAGGTCTGGTTCTGCAGGTCTGGTTCTGCAGGTCTGGTTCTGCAGGTCTGGTTCTGCAGGTCTGGTCCTGCAGGCCTGGTTCTGCAGGTCTGGTTCTGCAGGTCTGGTTCTGCAGGTCTGGTCCTGCAGGTCTGGTTCTGCAGGGCCCAGGAGCTGTGGTCAGTGTCTCTCTGTCTGCTGCTCCAGCCTCAGTCAGTGCTGCAATGCTAGATAAACAGCTTGTTTTGTCTTGACCCCCCTCCTCCCTCCTCCCCCTCCTCTTCTTCCTTGTTCACCCCGAAGTCGAGCAGATCACCGCCGTTTTCTCCGCCGCCACCCGGCAAAAGGCGTGGGACCATTTCTCTAAAGCTCAGCGCAAGAACATAGACATTTGGCGCAAACAGTGTGAGGTTGGTAACGCCTTCTTCTTCTACTCCCCCCCCCCCCCGACCCCCCGACCCCCCCCCCCCCCAGAGACAGGCTGCTCCTCTCTGCCGTCAGGAGACACAGCGACAGACGAGCTGTTGTAGTCACTGGCCCACACACACACACACACACAGACACACACACTCTTCCCTGCGGCGCAGATGTACAGATCTGACGCCTCCTCCAAAGTGTGAGGCGCTGCTATGGCAACAGTGATTGTCAGGGTTAAGCTTCTGATCAATTATTAATATCCCGAGTCAAATCTAGAAAACAAGTGTTTTCTGAGGCAGAGGGGAGGGGCGGGGGGGGGGGGGGGGGCCGCTGTCATCTCAGCCGACAGTCAAGGCCGCACAGCAGCAACACAGTGGAGTGGAGCTGTGTGTGTGTGTGTGTGTGTGTGTGTGTGTGTGTGTGTGTGTGTGTGTGTGTGTGTGTGTGTGTGTGTGTGTGTGTGTGTGTGTGTGTGTGTGAGTGAAGCCCAGTCCCGCGGTGTGAAACAAGCCCCTCCCCTAACGGCTAGTATCCATGGTAAGTCTATGTACTCACGTCTCTATAGCAACAGCCCCGGGTTGTGCGGGGTCTGTCAGACGGGACGTGTTGCCGTGAAACCATCAGCGCTGACAAATGAAGAGATAATGGATCTGGCAGCGAGGAGCAGATCTGATTAGGCTGCAGCGGCGGGAACGTCCCTCCGCTCCCGTCTCCGTCTCCGTCTCCCGTCTCCGTCTCGGCACGCGGTCACGCAGGGAGCGACAGGAAGTGTGATGTCACCCAGCTTTAAAAAGAAATGACCACTCACGTCTGAAACAATTCAAGATTAATCAGCCACTATCATTAAAGTATAAAGGTGGATGTTTGTGTTAAAGGGATAGTTCAACATTTTGGCAAATTGGCCCATCACCATAATCACTATAATCATAGCAGTAGGTTCGTTACCTTTAATTGTCGTTTTCGAGGTAAATACAGGGTAAATACAGAGACTGGTGATGAACAACTGTCCCTGAAGGCAACGTGCATCAGAGGTTTTGCATGAATTTCCCTCTAAAACAACTCTGTGTGGTAACGTTGTGTTATTATCTCATAGCGTGGTGAATGTGCAGGTCACAACTTGTCCACCAGAGCGTTGTGGAGTTGTTGGATTGTGTATTTGATGAGTTTGATGAGGGAAACCAAGAAATCCCATAATAAGCCTCCGTAGCGTAGCTCTGAGCAGCTCACGGCTCTGCTCCGCCGTTCTAGAAACAGCTTGCACCAACAATTAAAGGTAACGAACCTACTGCTATGACTATAGGGATTATGGTGATGGGACAGTTTGACTAAATGTTGAACTGTCCCTTTAAAGCTCCATACGGTATCTGTTGATATAAAGTCTGTTGGAGGGTTTGAACGCGGCGCGACGTCTCCTCCAATGAGAGCAGAGCTTCCTGTTCTGAGCTGATGGAGCTCTCACTCTGCATCCGCCCCATTTCACCCCCCACTACCACCGTGAACATGGCTGCTGCTCCATGAGCTGTGTGTGTGTGTTTTACCTCTGAGGACGCTGTCACTGTGTGTGTGTGTGTGTGTGTGTGTGTGTGTGTGTGTGGCGCTCCAGGAGCTGAGGAACGCCCACAGCGAGGAGATCATGGGCATCAGACGGGAGGAGGAGATGGAGATGTCGGACGACGACCTGGACGAGAATCCCTGCAAGAGGATCCGCACGGAGGACAACGGTACGACAACAACCACGGTGTTGGCATGACGACGGTGTTGTGTTGTAAACAAGCTGCTGATTCTTGGAGCTCAGAGCCAATCAGAGACAGGAGTTCAGACACTGATGTCACGGCTCAGATCAACTCAGTCCTCCATCACCTCACACACTGGTTCTCTATGCTGCATCTTCTGCTGTTGTAAAACGTAAACAACACAAGTGATTTTAATCTGTGTGTGTGTGTGTGTGTGTGTGTGTGTGTGTGTGTGTGTGTGTGTGTGTGTGTGTGTGTGTGTGTGTGTGTGTGTGTGTGTGTGTGTGTTCAGGAGTGTGTGAGCAGACGCCGGCGTCGCTGCGGGAGGAGAACGACTCCCTGCGCTGGCAGCTGGACTCCTACAGGAGCGAAGTGGAGCTGATGAGGAAGGAGCAGAGTCGGCCCGGTCGCCACGACGACGACGCACACGCACACAGACACACACACAGTCCAGAGGCTCAGATCCAGATGCTGCAGCAGAGCATGGTCAGCATGCAGCAGGTAGGCTGCCATGACGACCAGCCTCATCCTCCTCTTCTTCCTCCTCCTCCTCCTCCTCTCCCTCCTCTGTAGTGGACGACAAGCGATGTACACAACTTTCTACTCCCATATCCCACAATGCAATGCGGTCGTGTTTTGTCAAAGAAGCTAATTAGCATGTTAGCTACGATTTACCCCTCAGACGCATTTTCCTTGGCTCCGTTTGCCGCTGGAGGAGCAGGAGTTGGGCAGAAGCATCCCAACATCAATAGCAGCTTTAAATCAATGTGATAAACTGTAGTAAAATCGAGTAAATACGAGCTAAGCTAACGAGCTAAGCTAATAGCCACAGAGCCGCTAACGGCAGCAGTTGTTGCAGATGTTGTTTTAAAGAACAAAGTGAGTGAATGTTTCAGAACCGAGGGAACAGACGACACAGACAGGAAGTGACAGCAGCGGCGTGACGCTTCCCTCGCTGTGACACACTCACACCACGCCACGGTGTGTGTGTGTGTGTGTGTGTCAGTCCAGATACAGAGAGACAGGAAGTCGAGTCGAATCAGGCTCCATGAGACCAGTGGAGCAGGGGACTATTATGGGATGTCTCCGACACACACTGTTGTTGTTTTAGTGTTTGATTGATTGAAGGGAAAAAAAGTGGAGTCGGCTCACACACACACACACACACACACACACACACACACACACACACACACACACACACACACACGCTGGGATGTTACAGACTCTTCACAGTAATAAACTCAGTGGGCGGAGTCACTGCCAAGATGGCGGCGGCGGTGGGCGGAGCAGCATCCGTGGGCGGAGCCTCAGAGGTGGCGGCCATCTTTGTTTCCTCTGTGCGTTCTGAAGGAGGAAGCCCCTCCCCCACCTGAGGCTCCTGATTAATCACCAGGAGCAACAACTAACACCTGTAGCTGTCGCCACGGAAACCTCTGTCTGTAAGATTAATGTGTGTGTGTGTGTGTGTGTGTGTGTGTGTGTGTGTGTGTGTGTGTGTGTGTGTGTGTGTGTGTGTGGCAGCAACTGCTGAGCCTGCAGGAGGAGCTGAGCGGGAAGGAGGCGGAGCTGGAGCAGGCCAGGGAGGAGCAGCGCTACCTGGAGGGGGAGGTGCTCTCCCTCAGGGACAAGGTGGGTAACCAACCACACGCTGGAGCCACGCGGCCGCCATCTTGGCTCAACCTGCATGTTCCACTGAAACAACCAGGACTGGATCAGGTTTGGATGCATTTACATTTTAAAACTGATGATGGGATGGGATGCTGATGATGGGATACTGATGATGGGATGCTGATGCTGATGATGGGATGCTGATGATGGGATGGTGATGCTGATGATGGGATGCTGATGATGGGATGGTGATGCTGATGATGGGATGGTGATGCTGATGATGGGATGCTGATGCTGATGATGGGATGCTGATACTGATGCTGATTATGGGATGGGATGCTGATGCTGATTATGGGATGGCCTGCAGGGTTCTGTTTATGGAATGAGAATCGAGACGAGGCGAGTTCTGTCTCTGTACGGACAAAATGTCACATAAATGTTTAGAGCAGCTGATTGGACCACGTCGACTGTGGTCGGACTGAACCGTCCTGCAGCCGCCACCCCTTCCTCTGGTACCGGTTCTGGTTCTGGTTCTGGTACTGGTTCTGGTTCTGGTTCTGGTACTGGAGCCAGTTCAGGAATGCTGATGAAGTGAAGGTACCTGCTCCTCCTCCTCCTCCTCCTGGGATGCTCCTGATGGGATCCTCCTCCTCCTCCTCGTCTCAGTCTGACTTAACTGGTCTTGACTCCATTAGTTTTTATTTGTGCAGGTTGATTGTGTGAAACGAGGTCTGGATCTATTGATCAGCTTCAACACCAGCAGAGAAAACATGACACCTGAGTTTACTGTGGGTTGACGTAATGCATCCGTCAATACAGCAGCTCCTGCAGGAGGAGGAGGAGGAGGAGGAGGAGGAGGGAGGACGTTACCACACAGAGTTGTTTTAGAGGGAAATACAGAGACTGTTGATGAAAAACTGTCCCTGAAGGCAACACGCATCAGAGGTTTTACATGAATTTACCTCTAAATTAACAGCTTTCTAGAATCGTCCAATGAAAACAGCAGGTTTCAGAATAAAACAACCAGATGAGCTGCTGCAAAATTCAGATTTGCTTTACTGTCATGAATGTTACAGAACTATGTCAACAAAGCTTCAACTCACAGAATCAAATCTATAGAAATAAAATAAAAATAAATAGTGTGTATACATTTATACTGTGTATTTATATTTATAGTGTGTACTCTGTGTCTGCAGCTGCTGAGTGGGGGGGCGGAGCCTGTGGAGGGAACCAATGGAGATCTACACGACAAGGTAGAGTTCACTCTGTGGTTGTGTGTCTGTCACACAACCACACACACACACACATGAACTTTCAGCCTCGCAGCCGTTGACCTGGAAACGGACCGAGGTCGACGGAGACGAGGATGAAAAACCTGGAAACTGTTCTGAGAGCAGCAGCATGATGCTCCTCACTAAAACATGAGAGTGTGTGTGTGTGTGTCTGTGTGTACAGTGTGTGTGTGTGTGTGTGTTTAAGTGCTTGTTTGTCTATATTCCTGGCTGTTTGTTTCTGTGGATCAGATGATGATTCCTTTATTTATAGAGCAGAATGTGAGTTACAGTCAGACTACAGTACTGATGCTGCTGCTGCTGCTGCTGCTGCTGCTGCTGCTGCTGCTGTTAATGCTGCTGCTACTGCTGCTGCTGCTGCTGCTGCTGCTGTTAATGCTGCTGCTGCTGCTGCTGCTGTTAATGCTGCTGCTACTGCTGCTGTTAATGCTGCTGCTACTGCTGCTGCTGCTGCTGCTGCTGCTGCTGCTGCTGCTGCTGCTGCTGCTGCTGCTGTTAATGCTGTCTCAGTCTGACTTAACTGGTCTTGACTCCATTAGTTTTTATTTGTGCAGGTTGATTGTGTGAAACGAGGTCTGGATCTATTGATCAGCTTCAACACCAGCAGAGAAAACATGACACCTGAGTTACTGTGTTTGACGTAATGCATCCGTCAATACAGCAGCTCCTGCAGGAGGAGGAGCTGAATGAGGAGGTTGAGGAGGTTGCTGAAGAGTTGCTGCTGGAGGAGCTGCTGGCTGAGGAGGTTGAAGAGTTAAGGAGGAGGAGGAGGAGGAGGGAGGACGTTACCACACAGAGTTGTTTTAGAGGGAAATACAGAGACTGTTGATGAACAACTGTCCCTGAAGGCAACGTGCATCAGAGGTTTAGCATGAATTTCCCTCTAAATTAACAGCTTTCTAGAATCGACCAATGAAAACAGCAGGTTTCAGAATAAAACAACCAAATAAGCTGCTGCAAAATTCAGATTTGTTTTATTGTCATGAATGTTACAGAACTATGTCAACAAAGCTTCAACTCACAAATCTATACAAATAAAATAAAAATAAATAGTGTGTATACATTTATACTGTGTATTTATATTTATAGTGTGTACTCTCTGTGTACTCTGTGTCTGCAGCTGCTGAGTGGGGGCTGTTGCCTGTTAATGGAACTGTTAATGGAGATCTACACGACAAGCTGCTGCTTCACACACACTGTTAATGCACATGTTAATTTCAGCTCGCAGCCGTTGACCTGGAAACGGACTGCTGTGCTGGAGACTGCTGAGGATGAAACACTCAGTCTGAAAAACCTGGAAACTGTTCTGAGAGCAGCAGCATGATGCTGCTCACTAAAACATGCTGCTGTTAATGCTGCTGCTGTGTGCTGTGTGTGTGTGCTGCTGCTGCTGTTGCTGTTAAGTGCTTGTTTGTCTATATTCCTGGCTGTTTGTTTCTGTGGATCAGATGATGATTCCTTTATTTATAGAGCAGAATGTGAGTTACAGTCAGACTACAGTACTGATGCTGCTGCTGCTGCTGCTGCTGCTGCTGTTAATGCTGCTGCTGCTGCTGCTCAGCCTGCAGTGGTTTTTATACTGTATTTCTTCTGTATTTCTTCTGTATTTATTCTGTATTTATTCAGTATTTATTGTGTTTTCGTGGTATTTTTTCCTGTCCTTCTCATTCCAGTGTCCATGTGTTAGTTGTTCATCTCTTCATGTTGTCTGGTGTCTCTGTTGTTTGTCGACTGCATGATTTAACAAAATGTCTCGATGGAAACCGGTGAAACACACAATGTAACAGCACTGACAACAACAAACACACAAAACCAAACAAAGCAGGAGAGAAAATAACTATAAAAAAGAAAGGATTGTAAACCTGTGGAAATTAAATTAATAAACATTTAATCAGACTTCAGTTTTTCTACTTTACTTCTTGATTCTTATTTTTTACAAAATAAATTGGCCTTTTTGATTCGGCCTTAAATATAAATATTTACATACATACGAATAACTGTGTTAACGATGTGCGAGCAGTTTACGAGAGAACCACAACTACATGTTTACGACACACGGACGATTAAAAAATACATGTATGTGTATAATTCATTATTAATTGATGATTAATGACGGTGATTGTAACCTATATGTGTGTGTGTGTGTGTGTGTGTGTGTGTGTGTGTGTGTGTGTGTGTGTTCCTCGACAGGGGCTCAACGGGTGTGTTCCTTCGCTGTACCACGGCCGGGAGCGGAGGAGTGAGGTCATCATGAGAGGGGGCGTGGCCTCAGAGAAGGAGGCGCTGCTTCTGGGTAAATATGTAAATAAATGAAAAGAATAATTGTGTTTTTAAAGTGAAAACTGAAACATGACGTTAACATTAAACCACGAGACGAAGCGCGTCGACCTTCACTCACATTCACAGAGTTTGATGAACTGTCTACGGAGCGCGCCGAGGGTCATAAATGTAGCGTGAAAACTCCTGGTTGTCCCTTTAACGACGTGGCCTGGGATCAGCTTCTCTACAGTCAGACATGGAGAGGGAATTCTTCTCTCTGTGGCTCTGCAGCATGATGTCATCGTTTCACTAAAGATCTGTTTTTGGCGTCCAGACGAAAACACTGCGACGGCGTTTTCAGACTTTCCCGCTCTGGGACCCGTTTCCTAAAAACACAGTTTTCACCTCCTGAAAACGCCGTTTCTGTCTGGAATGAGACGCTGAAACGATAAAACACTCAGGAGGATTCTTTATAATTAGTGTTAGTGTGGACGAGCTGGAATCATCCAGAGCTAAATGATTATTTCTGGCCTATGCTTGAATTTTTAGATTTTTTAAATTATCATTATTTTCCCACCACCTACTATAAAAAGAGCTGTTTGGACTGTAGAACCTGATAATGTAATAAAGTGCAGTGTATGCATGTCCAACGTTGACCTGTTGGTGGCGCTCTGGAGCTTGTGTTGCTGACACAGAAATATAACCTTGAACACAGCTCTTGAAACCAAGTACTGGGTTATTGATGCTAAATTATTACATTATTGGAGTATTAATACATTACCAGGTCCCTTGAAATGGAAGGCTAACCTGATGATGTAATAACCTCCCGTTAATGTAAAACTTTATTACATTATTGGTTGAGAGTGTATTACATTATTAAGTTATTACATTATCAGGTTTTATTACATTTTCAATCCACTCAAGTGAAATTTTTTATTACATCATCGGGTTCATTTCATTCACAGTGAAACACAATAAACATTTGTGTAATTCATTTGCAGAATTACTTTGCACAAGTGTTTATTTTGCACCGTCATGTCACAGGAACATATGATTGAATGCACTGCAACATAATGTCTAGTTGAGACCCCGACCCTCCACCACGGCTCATCGTTGACCCTCCACCAGGAGTTTCTGTGCAGCCTGGTCCAGATGAAACCGGTCCGGACCGTGTGGCTGCAGGTCTTTGTTCACAGCAGCAGCAGCAGACTGGCCTGCTGTGATTGGTGGAGCCGTGTGCTGAACTCAGACCTGCAGCAGCCTCACGTCCCCGGTTTAATGTGACGGGTTGATTTGGACGTCTGGGAGCAGCCGCCGCCGTGTAGTGACTGCGGCTCAGACGCTGACCTCAGACCCGCCGTCCTCCGTCTCTGTCTCCGCGCGGCAGCTGCACTGAATCACCGCTGTCGTCCATAAATCGCGGTGGCGGCGGCGCGGACGTGCGGCGGCAGCATCGAGCGGAGCGTGGACTGATGTGTTTTTGTGCTGAAGCTGCTGCGAGGTCCGGAGGCGAGCAGAGCGAGAGCAGCAGCAGCACATTAATCTCTCTTAGTGCAGCAGAGAAAATCCAGATATGAGGCAGAGAGGAGGCGCTCTGTCTTCCTCCGCCGGCCGCCGCAGGCTGCACTCAACAGAGACGTGTGGCTGCTGCTCGCACACAGTCACACCAGCTTACCGTCCACTCTCTGTGTGTGTGTTTAATATTGTCCTGGAATGCCCTGCTGTTAAACTCAGTCTGATTAAAGGTGAGGAGCTCTGGTGCTCAGACATCAGTCCTGTTTGTTCACGGAGCCGATGCAAAGACTAACGACTGAGATTAAATTGACGGGATTATTTCACTCAGTGATTAAATACATGCAGAGCAGATGATGCAGCTGCAGCATCACCACAGGAGGAGGTCTGTATCTGTATGGAGGATATGGATCAATCACCCGTTTACACCTGGCATTAACACCAGATTACAGTAGAGCTCGACCACTTGAAAGTACAGCTGTAAACGGCCAAACCACCTCTGAAGGTCGGGGACACACTGTGACCACATTGAACACAACGGCGATGTGTCCTGAATCTGGATACGATTACACCATCAATTAACGAGACTCGTTTGGGTCCGCCATAGTCTCTCACAGAAGACGAGTTTCACCATCTCTCGTCTCCGTCAGTCAGCTGTCAGATTTCCTTCTGATTTGTCTGAAATTTGTCAATTTTAGTGTCAAAATGTTCAGAAGAGACATGTCTTGTGATAAAATGAGTCCAATATTTACTTCAGTGACTCTGGAGCGAAAGAATCGACCATAATCTGAGCTCACGTTCACTTCTCCCATTGGAGTCAATAGACTCAAGACCTGCTGCTGCTGCTGGTCTCCTAAAGGGGGCGGAGTCACGGTCTGCTGGTCTCCTAAAGGGGGCGGAGTCATGGGCTTCTAGTCTCCTAAAGGGGGCGGAGTCACGGTCTGCTGGTCTCCTAAAGGGGGCGGAGTCACGGTCTGCCAGTCTCCTAAAGGGGGCGGAGTCATGGGCTTCTAGTCTCCTAAAGGGGGCGGAGTCACGGTCTGCTGGTCTCCTAAAGGGGGCGGAGTCATGGGCTTCTAGTCTCCTAAAGGGGGCGGAGTCACGATCTGCTGGTCTCCAAAAGGGGGCGGAGTCACGGGCTTCTAGTCTCCTAAAGGGGGTGGAGTCACGGTCTGCCGGTCTCCTAAAGGGGGCAGAGTCATGGTTGGCTGATCTCCTAAAGGGGGCGGAGTCACGGTCTACTGGTCTCCTAAAGGGGGCGGAGTCACGATCTGCTGGTCTCCGAAAGGGGGCGGAGTCACAGTCTGCTGGTCTCCTAAAGGGGGCGGAGTCATGGAGAAACCCACGGGACACAGAGACAGGAAACTGATACGTCTTGGTTTCTAAACCGTTTTTGTCTCTGCTCCACACCCTCCTCCCTCTCTTTGACCATATATGGATTATATGGGATTTAGGGGCGGAGTCAGACGCTGAGCTTCAGTAACCTGTGGGCGGAGTCACAGAGGAGACGTCCATCTTTATTTACAGTGTGAACCAGTCGAGTGAAGCAGCAACTGAATATTTTCTGTTAAAGTGTTTAGTTTTTCTACATTGTCGCCGCCTCCTGTTGGAAACACGTCTGTTTCCTGGACAAACACACACACACACACACACACACACACACACACACACACACACACACCCACACACACACACACACTAGGCTACAGTTCTCCTGGTGCAGGGACTGAATCAAGCCCGTCTGTAATTGCCAGCGTTTCGCCACATAAATCAAGGAAATAAATATCGGCTGTGTTGGTCCCTGGGGAGGATGCCACCCCCCCCCCCCTCCCCTCCCCCTTCTCTCCCCCCCCCTCTCCCTTCCCCCTCCCCCTCTTGCAGGACCTCTCAGGAGTAATGAGTGTGAGTGGTTTGTGCTGCTGTCAGCGCCGTCCTGCTGCTTGTTTACTGTGCAGCTGCAGCTCAGATCCAGTCCAGTGAGCGCTCTGAGCTCTGAATGCTGATGAAGACTTTAACTCTTCTTCTTCTTCTTCTCTTCCTCTGCAGGCATCATATCCACCTTCCTCCACGTCCACCCGTTTGGGGCCAACCTGGAGTACCTGTGGTCCTACATCCAGAGGCTGGACAATAAGGTAAAGCAGCTCCGCCTGCGTCTCGTCCTGATGCTCTTTGTGTTGAATCTCCACCTCCATCTGTCAGAGTCAGAGCCATTTATTTGCTGTTTGCATTTCATTCAGAGTCACACTTACAGTACGACACAGGACTGTGAAAACACACATAGATAGATAATAAGACGGTAGGTTACATTTAACATAAAATAAGATAAAAACGACACTGCCCCAGATTTAGGAAGAAAATATAATGTGCAAAACATTTGTCCTAAATATATTAATAAGAAGAATAAAGAGCTTCTTAAAGTGCACAATAAACCAGTGGTTCTCAAACATTTTTGACATCAAGGACCCTAAATCAACACAAATTAGACCACGGACCCACATTCTGAAACAAACTTTGTTCTGAGACTGAAGAACGTTACTTTTTAGTCGATGTACGTTCAAATTAGGGCCAATGACGTGAAGTTTTGGAAACATTATACAGAAAAAAACTGGTCAGATTTCTCTAAAAACAATTAAACATTTTTAGAATAATAAAAATTCTACCAAAAAAAGCAAAAAAAAAAGGATAAGATTTCTAAAAAAAAAACAAAAAGGTTTTTAAAGAAATTCTATAAAAGTGGTAACATAGTAACGGTTCTGTCGCCAGGTGTCGGCCGGCGAGCTGGAGCGCCTCATGGTCCGACTGCCCACCATGTTCCGGCAGGAGCTGAGCGGCGTGGGAGCCACGCTGGAGAAACGCTGGAAGTTCTGCGGCTTCGAGAGCCTGGGCTCGGCGTGACGCAGGGAGGACGCACACACGGCCCGGGAACACGCGCCGCCGTGACGCGGCTGCACGCGGCGGCGGCGGCGGCCGGATGGCGCCTCGGACCCTCAGACCTGTGTGTGTGTGCGTTCTCCGTCCCCAGGTCAGGACACACTGCAGCACGGTGACCACGGCGACCACTCAGCTGGACGGTGGAGCCGACAGAACCCACCGGTGAACTCTTGTTCTGTGGAGGTGGAGGTGGTTCTGGACCTGGACCTGGACCTGGACCGGGACCGGGACCTGAACCTGAACCAGGTCCTCGTCGTCTCGTCGTTGGTGCGAAAATGTTAAACCAAAGTCTGACCTTCATTCAAACAGGAAGCTTCCATGTTCCTGCTGAGACCAGGACCAGGTCCAGCTGTGGTCCAGATGTGGTCCAGCTGTGGTCCAGATGTGGTCCAGCTTCAGGACTGGAAACATCTGAGACACAGACTTCATATCAGAGTTTATGATTGAGTGTGGAACCAGGTTTGATCCAACATGTCTGCGTAGCAGCGTTGTTTACTGAACTGTTTTAAATCCTCTTCTCTCTCCGACTGCAACCAATTCATTTAATGCTTTTCCACAAAAATGAAACAAGTCCGTCCGTCGCCTCGAGGACGAACAGTCCTGTAGAAACACCATCCAATCACCTTCAGGTCAGCTGGACGGTGACGTGTCAGCGCGGCCTGATCCAGGATCTCCAACCCTCACCTTGAACAAACTGATTTGATACAAAAACCAACAACAACAACAACAACAACAACAACAGCAGCAGGAGAGACGTGTTTGGGCCGCGCGGCGCTCCGTAGTTTACAGCATCAACACAGAGAGAGAGAAGATCTGCTGCTGCTGCTGCTGGAGGGGCTGAAGCTAATCTGACCCACCAGGTGTGAAAAGGCTGCAGGCCTCGAGTCAGCGTGATGCTGAGGAGGAGGAGGAGGAGGAGGAGGAGAGAGGAAGAGGAAAGAGGAGGAGGAGGAGGAGGAGGAGGAGGAGGAGAGAGGAAGAGGAGGAGGAGGAGGAAGAGGAAGAGGAGGAGGAGGAGGAGGAAGAGGAGGAAGAGGAGGAGGAGGAGGAGGAGGAGGAGGAGAGAGGAGGAGGGGGGAGGAGGAAGAGGAGGAGGAGGAGAGGAGGAGGAGCGAGGAAGAGGAGGAGAGAGGAGGAGGAGGAGGAGAGAGGAGGAGGAGGAGGAGGAGGAGGAGGAGGAGGAGGAGGAGGAGGAGGAGGAGGAGGAGGAGGAGGAGGAGGAGGAGGAGGAGGAGGAGGAGGAGGAGAGAGGAAGAGGAGGAGGAAGAGGAAGAGGAGGAGGAGGAAGAGGAGGAGGAAGAGGAGGAGAGGAGAGAAGAGGTTCAGACTGGAGGTTGGTTTAACAGATGTGTTGTTTCTTCCTCTGTGGTGATGAAGACGAAGCTGAGTGATGAAGGCTCGGTCGTTTCCTGTGTTTCTAAGACAACGACGACTGGTTTTTATGTTTTATTTGTATCTCTTTAAAGCTACTGGACTGTTTTTCTCTCTTATTTAAATAAAGATGCAGAAATATTGAAAGGTTTTTATCTGTAATTCCACCTTAACTCTGAGCTCCCAGGATGATGTCACAACCAGGAAGCTGCTGCTGATGCAACACGGGCGTAACACACATCTGTTGATGGACGCTGTGTGTGTGTGTGTGTGTGTGTGTGTGTGTGTGTGTGTGTGTGTGTGTGTGTGTGTGTGTGTGTGTGTGATATGGAGATGTGAATCTAGGGCAGAGCTTCACTGTGATGAACCTTCATGAACACATGAACTGTTTTCACAGGAATCAGTGACTCACTGCTGTCGCTACACACACACACACACACACACACTAGGTTCATGACTGAAACAACACACACACATTATAATCAGAGAAATGAAGCTGCTCGGTCTCAGGGTTCAACCTGATCTGGACTGACAGAGTGAACAAGGCCTAATAAATACAATACAGTCTATCTATATATATATACAACTCCACAACGCTCTGGTGGACAAGTTGTGACCTGCACATTCACCACGCTATGAGATAATAACACAACGTTACCACACAGAGTTGTTTTAGAGGGAAATTCATGTAAAACCTCTGATGCACGTTGCCTTCAGGGACAGTTGTTCATCATCAGTCTCTGTATTTCCCTCTAAAACAACTCTGTGAGTTGTTGGTTATTATCTCATAGCGTTGATGGTTCTGGTCCTTGTCCCCAGTTCTCATTTATTGTTTATTTGTGGCGTGAGTTTGATGGGAAAAAGAAATCCCAGATTGAGCCTCCTAGGCTAATTTGAGCATCCGGCTCTGCTCCGCCGTTCTAAAAATAGCTTGCACCGACAGTTAAAGGTAATGAACCTACTGCTATGACTATAGGGATTATGGTGATGGGACAGTTGGACTAAATGTTGAACTATCCCTTTAAAGCACTTGAACCTCCACAGTGTAGAACCATCCGTCATCGTCACACGTCGTCGACACGGCGATGAAACAGAAATAATTCTGGACTCATTTCCTCTGCGGTGCGTCATCCTTTACGTCTTTGTCCAGTCGTACTGTTTTAATCCGTGATGACGGTTTCATTCATCTGAAGTGACATCGTCTCATTGTGCGACCGTCGTTGTAATTACTCTCATCACTTTCACGGAGCGTCGCTTTCAAAACATTTCACCGTTTGTGCAGTTTAACCAGGACCAGGACCAGAACCGGGACCAGGTTCTGGTACTGGTCCGGACTAGAACAGGGACTGGTACCAGAACCAGGACCAGGACCAGAACCGGGACCGGTACCAGAACCGGAACTAGAACCGGTACCAGAACCGGGACCGGAACCAGAACCGGTACCAGAATCGGGATCGGTACCAGAACCGGGACCGGAACCGGAACCGGTACCAGAACCAGAACCAGAACCGGAACCATCAACACGGAACCAGAACGTCTGGAACCGGAACCTCTGTATCAGAACAGTTTGAACCAGAACCAGGTACCAGAATCGGGGAGGACCGGAACCAGGAATGGAACCAGAACCAGCAGCTCCTCGATCGGTGGGCCAGTCAGGGACGGAACCAGAACCGGTACCAGAATCGGGATCGGGACCGGAACCAGGAATGGAACCAGAACCGGGACCGGGATCGGAACCGGGACCAGGACCACCAAATACACAATCCATGTAAATTCATGATAAACCTCTGATGCACGTTGCCTTCAGGGACAGTTGTTCATCAACAGTCTCTGTATTTCCCTCTAAAACAACTCTGTGTGGTAACGTTGTGTTATGATGTCATAGCGTGGTGAATGTGCAGGTCACAACTTGTCCACCTAAGAGGAGTTTCTGTACCATCAGGACAACGATTTAGGGTCAAAAATGGCTGGAATTCTCCTTTAAGTGGAACCAAAGTGGGAGGACGTTACTTTTCTGTTGTCTCTGAAATCATTCTTCAGTTTGTTAAGTTCATTAATGATGAGTTTGATGAGGAAACCAAGACATCCCTAATGGCCTCCAAGCGTTTAGCTCTGAGAAAAGCTCATGATGCTTTTGTTATTGAATTTTCTAAAAACAGCTTCCCGACAATTAAAGGTATTCTCTGAACCTACTGCTATGCTCTTATAGGAGGTTAGGTGGGGTGATGGGACAGTCTGACTAAATGTTGAACTGTCCCTTTAACAGAGGACAACTTGAACCTCAGAAGACAGTGTAGAACCATCCGTCATCGTCAAACACTGGATGACAGCGATGAATGAGAAATACATTCTGGACTCATTTCCTCTGTCCACTTGGGTCATCCTTTACGTTCTTTTCCAGTCCATTGTTTTAATCCGTGATGACTGGTTTTTCATTCATTGAAGTGACAACGTCTCTTCATTGTGAAGTGAGTCACGATTCGACAACAAGTCAGAGGTCTGAAGACGTTCAGAGCAGAGTTTGGTTTGTGACCTTCATGTCATTATTTATATGAAGATGAAGGATTTCAGGATTTCCGTGTACGACCGACCAGCTGGTGTTAATTACTCTCATCACTTTCACGGAGCATCGCTTTCAAAACATTTCACCGTTTAAATTGCAGTTGAAATGTTGACATTGATTAAAAATTACTAGCATGGCAATAACTCCAGTCCTTCATTATAAATATTAGTGTTGTGTAGTGTTTCTGTGTGAATCGTGTTGAGGCCTGTTGACAGTGGCACAGCTTTCAGCACTAATCAACACAACGCCTCGGATTAGTTTTCATTATTAAATCAACACACAGACGTCTGGTCCGAGCGCTACCCGTCCCCGCCGTCTCCTGGTTCCTCCAGGCCCGGAGGAGGAGGAGGAGGAGGAGGAGGAAGCAGCAGCAGCTCCTCGATGTGGGCCAGTCGTTCAGTATTTATACGCGGCGCTGAGCAGGGAGCACGCGGCAGGAGGCAGGAATACATATTCATGTCTGTGTGTGGGTTTTACTGAGTCAACAGACGCCGTCCTCTCTCTGTGGACGCTCTCTGTTCATGTCACTGTTTGTTCTCAGCAGCTGCAGCCTCGACACGGCGCCGCTCGCTCACACTCCACACGGCTTCCACATCTGCATCGTCTCAGGCTGCTTCCACACAGACACCAAACTGGCTCTGGTTCTGGGTTTCCTCACGTTTTACCATCAGGACAACGATTTAGGGTCAAAAATGGTCGGAATTCTCCTTTAAGTGGAACCAAAGTGGGAGGACGTTGCTGTCTCTGAAATCATTCTTCAGTTTGTTAAGTTTATCATTGATGTGGTCAGGTGTTGGAGTGAATCAGCCTCCATCTCCTCCCAGAGGTCAAAGGTCAGAACTTTACTTTGTTCAGCCCCAAAGATAAATTCATGCTACTTGTGTTTTTGTTATTGTTCTGCTTTCTAGCTTTTCTTTAAGTCTCTGATGCTCAAATTGACACCAGACCTTTCATTTCTTCAGCAGAACCACTTCAGATGTTTCTCTCCAGGTTTCCTTCCTGCTCGTCTTCACAGAACTAGAATAAACACTTTGTCTCCACTAGCCTACTACTACTTCTGCTACTACTACTACTACTACCACTACTGCTACTACTACTACTACTACTAGCCTACTACTACACGTCCATCAGATGGCGCCGTCATAACTCTGACCTGTAAACACCCAGATTCATGGACTACAGCAATCCAGTCAACTACAACTAAACAATAATCCATCCATCTGTTCTTCTACAACACTTCCTCTTCTCAAGTGTCTGGACCGAGGGAGGAACCTGGAGGACCTGGAGAACCTGGAGAACCTGGAGAACCTGGAGGGAACACCAGGTCCAACAGAGACCCCAGACCCAGACTGAATGACTGACACTATCAGAGTAGATGAAGTCTAGGAGCTAAAGTTCATTCATGACATGCCGATCATTATCACCTGTGTCAATGTAATTTATTACATCAATGAATGAGTGGAAAATAATCTCTCTTCACAGTTAAAAAGCCTTTATTTCTATGGCTTGGTCGTGTTACACCTTTAAAACTGCATCGTACGAGCCTTCGTCAGAGAGTAAAACAGAAACCTACAATAAGTTTGGTTTGAAAACGTATACGAAGGTCTCTTCCTTTTTGAGAAATGAAAACACATCATTAAGCAGAAGTGAGTCACATGTGAAAACAATAACACATCAAACATCTATAAAAGACAACAAGTCAGAGGTCTGAAGACGTTCAGAGCAGAGTTTGGTTTGTGACCTTCATGTCATTATTTATGATGAAGATGATGATGATGAAGGATTTCAGGATTTCCGTGTTCCTTAAAGACTGAAGTCTGGAACCCCGACGACCAGCTGGTGTTAATTACCAACGTGCCTCCTGGCCAAGAAAATCCTGATGTGGAAGTGTGGTCTATAAATAATGTGTAGTGTTGTGTAGTGTTGTGTGTCTGTGACGAGCCTCCCTCCCTCCCTCCCTCCCTCCATTAGCGGAGCTGCATCTGTAACGAGGCCTGTCAACAGTGGCTGTAATTAGCCGCAGCTCTTTGTGTTCTCTTTGTCGACCGCGGTGTCGAGACGTTTCTTCATTTCCCGCCGGTGTCATGTCTCATCACCGCCGCCTGCTTGTCATTACACCTGGCAGCCATTACTGTGAGAAATCTCTTCTGTGAAATTCTATGTAGGCCATTGTGCTGCTGCTGCCGTGGGTGACAGTCCTGTGTGACTCTAAATGACGGCATCAAGCGCCGCATCCAAAACCAGTCATCGCCCTGAGACACGACGCTGCCGGCGCCGGAGCCTGTAGCCTATTGTAGCCTACTACTACTGCTACTACTACTACAGCTGATGGAGTAGGATGTATTCGGATCACCAGTAATTCAATAAGTCCTGCAGGGAAAATTAAGGAAAAGTCAAAAATGATCTCTATCTTATATATTATAGCATATATTAGACTATGTATACTGTACAGTATATTGATCTGACTCAGAACTGGCTCATACTGTATTGCATAACATTTTTTGCTGCATATTTTAAAGTTTTTCAGTTTATCAGACAATCCGATCCATCCTGATACCATCAGCTAGGCTATGTGGAAACAGTATGATTGTCTGTTTTAAAACTGTATGTGTTTTTTCTGCTTTCTTTTAAAGTAAAGTTTACTACTACTACAGTTGATGGACTAGGATGTATTCAGATCACCAGTAATTCAATAAGTCCTGCAGAGAAAATTAATAAAGGAAAAACTGAAAGTGATCACTCACAAAATATAATTTAAAAACCTACTCATAGTAGGCTATTTAAAAATTTGTCTGACTCTGAAATGGCTCACATTGCATAACATTTTTGCTGCATATTTTAAGGTTTTCCGGTTTATACAGTTCATACAATCCATCCTGATACCAATCAGCTACGTATGAAACACTGGTGGTATGATTGTCTTTTTAAAAATTGTATGTGTTTTTTCTGCTTTCTTTTAATGGACCCAACAATAAAATGTACTAGGCCTACTACTTTTAAAAATTAAAATTATTTTTTCTAACAATGTTTATTTCTATAGCCTAGATATTATTCTGATGAATAGTTTACCTATATTTTCTACCTGTAGCCTAATGTGTCGCTGTAGGCTTCTGTTTGTGTAATCAAATGTTTTCAATAAAGATTTGTGAGAGGGGAAAAGAAAAGAGAGGGGGTGGAGTTAAAAAACAAAACGAAAAAACAGCGGGAAAGTCGTTTGCCCGCGCGAGCCGCAAGGATGACGCACAGAAAAAAAACCATAGAGACCGTTAAACAGCCGTTATTAACCGGGATCGTTAATCAGCCGTTAGAACAACCGGTCGGTTTAATGACGTCAGTCTGCTCTCGGTAACGATGCTCGAGTCAACGAGGAGCAGGAGGAGGGTAACGTCCTGTGGCGCTGACGGCGGCCATTACCGGATGTTCAGCAGGTAACCACGACTACCGGACACTCACCTGTTCAGCGGTTCCACCGGCACCGGAGCTCCCGGCCAGGCGGAGGACGGAGACCCGGCGGCAGGTAGGTCACTAAGCTGCCCAGCTGCCCCACGGTGAGGCATTAACCTGTTAACCTGCCGAACACCAGCTGCTGTAAAGTTAGGATAGCTGTTAGCCAGTTAGCTGCTAACAACATGAAGGCTGCTGGAGAGACGGAGGCTGCTAGCATAACGTTACATCCTGAGGGGTTATTTACATTTTATTTAGGCTACCTGGAGAAAACATTAATACACTGTCACATGTTAAAGACTCTTTATTCTCTTCTGAGACTAATGCAAGATTATTTATATAATTTATAAGGATTTTAAAACAGTGTTAGTAGTAGTAGTAGTAGTTTATTCTATCTTTTAGCCTACACAAAATTGTTTACAGTTGAGTTTGAAAAAAAAGATTGACAAGGTGTAGGCTGAAGCTATCTAGCTTATAAATGCCTACTTTAATTCAATATTTCATTGAATCCATTAGAGCGCTTCATGATTTCAGAGTCGGCCTAACAATGCCGTTGGAAAGTTATGTCAAGAACTCTGCAAATATTGGTAAATAAAAGGTAAGTGAAGATATTAGATTAAAGGGTAAAAAGTGAATTTGATAAAGAACTTAATTTTGGTGCAGGATCAGAAACAAGTCTCCATAGTGACACGTGTCCGTCGCGGCCTTGACAGTAACTGCAGCCGTGAGCCACGGCGGCGCGGGACCATGGACTCTCCTCAGCGGTGCAGCTGATGGAGACACACTTGTTTATTTACTCGCGGTTCACGTGACTGTTTTCTGCAAGACCTCCATGCTTCTGCAGAATGACGCTGGCCTGCAGCTGTGAACAGCATCATGTCAAACAATGAAGTAAGTAAACTAACAATGTTTATTTTAATGTAACTTTAGTATATTTATACTTAGAGGACTGTGTGTGTTGGTGGGTCGTTGCTGATCCATTTGGGTCCAGTGTGTTTGTTTTCTTCAAGTCGAGCCGTTGAGGACGTGCATTCAGCTTCATCTGACCAAATTGCAGTAGTACCGGTATATTATGTATTTTATGCAGCATAGCCTGTTCAAGTTAATCAAGAGATACGTATATAGGTGGAGTCATTCTTGTTGGTTTTGAACGCTTCATCACTCACTGGCACTAAAAACTTTGAATGCATGTTTATCTTTTCACAAATTCCTTTCAATAACGTAAAAGTTTACTGACTGAGCAGTAGTCCGTTTATTGTAATCATAAATCACTGTGTTTCTACCTGTTGTAAGTTGTATTTGTCGTCTTTTATTTTTCATTTTACATTGTTTCTGTTGCTTTGTCTCTTGTTTGAAGTTACTGTATTTTGGAGCAACGTGAAGTTTATATCTTTTCTTCTCTCGTCTTGTCACAGGTGAAGCTGATGGTGAAGTTCAGAGCGCCCCCTGCTGGATCACTAGACAAACTACTTTAACTGGTATGTGGTGATGATTCCAGTCTTCTACATGGAGGTCAGTGATCTGGGAGCAGCGAGTGACCATTCATTCATCATCCAACATTCATCTCTTCTCTGTGTTTGGTGCTAAACCTGTGTTGTTGTTTCTGCAGCTGAATGATAAAGCATTGAGCTACACTGTGTGTATGGAAGGTGATAACCTGAACCCTGAATTTCAGTTTATAAAATAAAATACATAATCCATTCCAGACTAATTCTAACCAACCAATGACTCCAGGGGGAAAACAATCACATCCAATAACTGTTAAACATGCGTGTTATTAAATAAATGTCTGCCCTCAAGAAGCAGCAGGACGTTGGACCAATCAGAGTGAGACTGACTCCAGATCAGAGTGTGGTCATCATCACCTCCTGCTCTGCTCTCTGGGCTGAGGCAGCAGTTTGACTGAAGGGTTACGCTGCCACCTTGAGGCCACAGGCACCAACAGCATGTTATCTGTTCTCTGGCTGTGAGGGGAACAATTATGATTAATCACAACGTTGACCGTCTAAAGTACAGATTGATCTTCCTGGAATCAGACCTCCAACCTTCTGGTTAAGGAAAGACCCACTCTACCTCCTGAAACATATCTGACTCCTGCATCAGATTCATTGTGTAATTTACTTTACCAGCGTTGTTATTAAAACTACACTTTGCTCTGTTTTCAGCGTGAAAACCTTAAAATCCAGGAAGGAAGCAGGGGGAACTTCTTCTCTGTTGTCTTCAATGACACCATCTGAAGAAGGAACTGGAGGAGTCGGGGAGGACAGACAGACAGGAGTCCACCTACTGACTTTGATGGGTGAGTTTGACAGATAAAATAAATTCTTGATGCACTGCAACACAGGACCACGAAACAATTAATTGAATTGGTATTTAATGAATACATTCATGTATTCAACTCAAATTTTAATGAATTAATTACACATTTACGTAATTATTTTAGAGTAGAGTAGAGAGATACTTTATTCATCCCTTACAGGGAAATTCAAAATCGACTATTCAATTCAATTTCAATTCCATTTTGTTTATTTGGTCAGGAGGGACAGTGTACAACCATGCATTTTAAAGACAAAAAATGACAATGTTCCCGGATATAGCTATAAGCTAATTTCCACCGGCAGGCCCCCCGGCTAAAAAAGTAAAACACATAGGAAAATAAGAAAATTACAAATATAGCTCGTACAAATAAAGCTCGTATTAGTAGCTCAAACACAAAAAAAGAAAAACATATTAGGAATACACAAAACATTTTAGGAATCGTTATATAAACTGAGTGCAGCAGGAACAAACGATCTTTTAAATATTTCGGTTCTGCAGGTCAGGGAGATAAACCTGTTGCTGCGGCTACTCCTCTGACCTGCAAGGGTTTTGTAAAGAGGGTGTATTTATTTATTTCATTTTGGCAGTTTCAGTCCTTGGTAATTTCATACTTACATACTATTTTGTAAACTGTCACTTTATCATTTCCTGTTGCAATATTTAGGGAAAGTTATTCTGATGCTACCACTATGATAATTAAATGTGGCTTTAATGATTAAAGTTAAAGTTTATATTACAGTTCTACAAGACATATCGAGATTTAAGTCTCAATGTCTTGTGGAGCTGTAATATAAATGAAGAACACCTCACATTCATTCACACCTCTTTGGTTATTGATAGTGCTGTCAAAGTTAACGCGTTAACTTTGGAGATTAATTTTAAACACTTGACACGTTAAAAAAAATTAACGCAATTAACGCCGTTTTGTTTACCTCCAGTGGTGATTGACCGTTACCCATGCCCGTTAAGTGTGCAGGTTGCAGCAGACAAAGCATATACCGGCTCCTTTGGGAGAGCAGTTAATTAGTTCTGTTTATAACCTGTGGAGGGCAGCATTACGGTGGACAGCGTACAGCCTGCTGGAACACAAGAAGAAGACTGTAGCCTACCGGCTAAATGCTGTTGTGTTGTTATTATTCACTTTATTCGGTTTAAAAAAAAAAAAAATCATGCAAGTAAGTAACCGCTTAGACGATCAATATGTGGCTAGTTTATCCACATGACGATGAAGTTTGCTCTGACGACATTCGCGGAGCAGTAACGCTGCACCAGCAGCGACCGTAGCGGAGCATCACAGAGGCAGCACCCCGGTCTGCAGAGCCGCCGGTCGGCAGTTTACACAGCGTCGTCCCCGGGGTAAGACAGAGAGCCAAGCAGCGACCGTAGCGGAGCCGCCGGTCGGCCGGGTAGCTGGACAGTGTTGTCGGTAAGACAGGGAGCCGAACTTAACCGCAGGTCTTTAGAGGTTCACCGCCGACTGGTTTCATTCTTTTTAGATTAGTTATTGAATGTTTATTTAGTTGTTAGTTTGTTTGAATGAAAAGTGAAACTTCATGTGTGAACAGAAGCGCAGCGCTGCCTTGGAGATGTACACAAATCACCACCTACAGATCATAAAACAATGAACTGATCAGTCTATTCAATTTAATTTACGGAGGGAAATTCTGTGATGTGGTTGTGTTTTCGTGCAGGAAAAAAGGGAAAAGATGTGCATAAGTGGTCTGGAGTGGTCTTGGTGGTTTTGATATTCAACCTGCACTTCAACACGTGCACGCCTGGGTTGTTTTGTTATTCTGTTAGAGAATATAAGCAAGCAGCATTTTCACAGGAGAGAAACTGTGTTTGTAAAGTTTAAAGAAAGCCATTAAAATAGTCTTTGAATGTAAATATATACGTTTTTGTGTTTATTCTACACTAATTTGATGATTAGCTTATACATGAATAAATTGTAAGAGGACAAATGCAGTTTATTCGTTGATAAATTAATTGCAATTAATCTAGATTAATGACAGAAAATTGTGAGATTAATTAGTTAATTTTTAAAAATCTATTGACAGCCCTAGTTATTGATCATCTGATGGGGTTTTGTCGGTAGATGATCACTAACTCTCATCAAACATTTGGTCAATGAAGTCGTTTCCTAAGTCAATAATCTGCCTCAGAACCCTCAGGATCAAAGTGTCCACATCATCAACAGTGGAGTCTTCTTTACTGTAGTTCTTCACAGGAAAGATGGAGTTTGTTGGAACACCAAGTGCTGAGCTGAAGTCCTTCATCTATGATTGAAACAATAACAATATCAGTTGAGTTCATTCACAAGTTTTGCTCCTATACTACTCTAAACAGATTGTAAAGATAAACATATGAGCTGAAATTACTGAACATTCATGTAACAGACTTGTGAGACAACTGATGGGGATTCACCTTTTTCTCTATGTACTTGCTTTTGTAGACGTTCTGTAGATCCTTGTCAGTTTCATCACAGGCCTCATCAACTTTAGTGACAACAGCCAGTTGGGGAATTCCTGCACATGCACAGATTCATTCCATATTATCAATATTGATTATCAGTGTACTCTCTGTTTCTCAAACATCTCCTAATCTTTTACCTAAGTCGTTGGCTAGCTCTCTGATCTCCTTCATCTTCTGCAGAGTTGACGGCTCAATTTCTGTTGCGTTTGCAGATTGGACACAAACCAGAACATGGACTTTATCATCTGGAGAGGGTGAAGGGTTGTAGTACTGATCACCACTGGACAATGGAGAGTCCGATTTGAACTGAAAAATAATGTGAAAATCCAAATAATTAATGACACATTAAATTTATACTTTATACACCTCCCTCCTCTGTTGCTCACCATGAGGTTTCTCTAATTATTTAGCACTGTCGGCTCAAGTTTTGATAAATCAAAAAGAAACAAGTTTTGTCTGATGCTCTCCAGCAAGTTTGGTGACTTGGAGTTGAGAGTTCAGTAAATCTGGCATGGGGTCAGATGTTTCTTTTAAGTTTTGTGAGTTTTTGCCCATGGGAAGTATGATTTCCTTGGAAGAAGAAAAAAGGAAAAAGAAAGAAGAAGCCCGGTCCCTAATGAGTAAATGTTGGATATCCTGTGTTTAATAAGAACAATGAAATATTGACTAAAATGTTCTTGTTTTACCGAACAAAGGTAGAAGTGTTACAGTCGTACCTTGTAACCATTCTTCACGTGTCCCATCAAGGCCAGTTTGATGTCGTCCACTCTGACTCCTCTTCCACTCTCCTCCTCCAGACCCATGATGTCATTGAAAACAACAGAGTAGAACCCTCCTCCTTCTTTCTTGATCTTATGGGTTCTATACTGAAAGAAATTTTAAAGGAGTCATAACCTGGTTTTTTACGTATCCAGCCCCCCTTGGATCGCTTTGGATCAATTCGTAAAACTTATTAGAAAAAAAAAAAAAAATTTAATCAAACATTGAGCTTGTTCTGACCCTTTTTCCTACCGCGACTTTATCACGCGAGATTACGCGCGAGGTTTTGACTGGTCCGGATGTGCATTGTATAATATGTAATGAGGCGCGCGTTGATTCGCCGCAGGAAGGACAGAGCCGGGGGGGGCTTGCCTGCATGCAGACTCCAAAACATAAACAGCCCCCTGGTACCGCTTCGGCGATTCCAGGTAGCGGACGGGCCGGGGTTGGGTGGTGAAAGAGGCAGTAGCCTCCGCCGGTGAGGTAATCGTCGGAGCAGAATCAAAATCTCCTGCTTTAGGAAGGCACACCCTTGTGTGCTATTCCTGTTCGGAGAAAGAGCCGAAGCGAAAAAACGGCGCCACTTTCAAACTCCAGCTTTTCAGGCAAGTTTCAACTGAGGTCAAACACCAGTATGCATGTTTTAACAAGAGAAATTGAGATTTCCGGGTGATGACTCCTTTAATATAATGTGACAGATTAATGGTCTCATTGTAGTTTGTATCATTGTCCTGCTGCTTCTTTGGAAAAGGGTATTAAAGGAAAAGTTCACCCAAAATTCAAATTTCACTCATCTACTCACCCTCATGTCGACTAAGGGCTAGGAGAATTTTCAGAGTCCTCCCTTCTTTCTCTGAGTTACAGCGGGGCTCAGTGCAGCACTGCATGTCCATATGACGATGGCGAACGGTGCTCACATTTTTTCGTCCAAAAGGACACGCCAAAAAACATCCAAATACCTCCATACTGCTGGTCTGTAATGTCCCTCTACGTATTTGGATGTTTTTTGGTGTGTCTTTTTGGACCAAGAAAAGTTGTATCCATTCACAACCATTATATGGACAAATACTGCTGCGTGGACCCCCACAGCGTTTATCTCCCTCCCCTCAGACAGAAGGCTGAGATTAACAAACTCACTCATTCACTGAACTGTCTCTCCCTCTACTGCTGTGGACTTCATGCTGCTTTTGTTCCGAGGACAAATGTTCTCCTCAGGTAAAAGCATGTTTAGAATGACAATAAATGAATCTTGAATCTTGATCTCCTTCCGACAAACATTAGGCTATTGTATTGTTTTCATGTGGCTCATATGTCCATCCCATTCTCATGGAAACAATGACCTCATATTCTCTGTTGTAAATTGTGTTCTTATCTGTAACAACATCTCTGTCCTGTCTGTCCGTCCTGCATGGGTGAGGGATCCTCCTCTGTTCCCACCCTGAGCTTTCTCCTGGTTTTCCCTGTTAAAGGGTTTTCCATGGAGTTTTTCCTCAGTGGATGTGAGGGTCTAAGGATAGAGGATGTTGTTATGATGCCATGTGAAGCCCTTCAAATAAAATTGCCTTACCTGACCTGACTGAACTTCATCAGATTTGGTCAAAAGGTCACTACAACCTTGGCAATGTAATATATTCAAATGTGAAGGGGCTGAGTTACAAAACGGACAGGATGAACATTTAAAATCGCTGTCATCATCGAGGCAGCAGGGACAGAGTGCTGCTGTAAAAAGATCACGTGTGTCCAGATTAGGTTTGTATGACGTTGGACACATTTTCCACCTAAATGACACTGATATCAATATCCAAACAACAACATTATCAGTGGCAGAATTGGTTTTCAGTTTGCCAGTATTTGATAGGTGCACGGTGCATGGCCACTAGGACTGTGGACTGTTAGGAAGTGTGTTATAATTATATGATAGTGTACACTGTATATGTACGTTATGTTAAAAGTGATTTTTTTAAATTTATGTTACTGAAACACAATCAAGAAAACAAGTACCTGTTTAGTAAAACTCTTCTCAGAGCTTCCACCACTGACTCCAGCTGATTGGGTCATTCTCCTCCTTAAGGTGTTGCTGACAGAGTTGATGAAACTGGACTTTCCAACACCAACTGGTCCATAGAGCAAAACTCTGACATGTTTGATCCCATTGACTTTAGGTTGATACTCTGCCACATGATCAAAATCCTCTTGGTTGTTTCTGTTAAAAAAATAAAGAGAATAATGTGTCATTATTGTGTCAAGACCAAGGATCGTATGGCAAAAAATAATAATTCATGGCAAAACTTGATTGAAAGGATAGTTAATGGTTTTCAATATTTTGGAACGGCAATTCATTAGGAACAGTGATTAAAAAAAAAAGGGGGGGGGGGGGGGTAATAATTATTTGGTTTCACATGTCCCGAGTTAAAAATCTTCATTCAGGTACAGCTGTGCTATACAGTTTTATTGTGTGTGTGTGTGTGTGCGTGTGCGTGTGAGTGTGTGTGTGTGTGTGGCCCATTTTTACCACCAGTTTGTCTCAAAGGGTTTACATCCCATAATAACAACATCCTCTGTCCTAGACCCTCACATCCACTGAGGAAAAACTCAATTGAAACCCTTTAACAGGGAAAATCAGGAGAAAGCTCAGGGTGAGCAACAGAGGAGGATCATCACCCAGGACGGACAGACTGGACAGAGATGTTGTTACAGACAGACAAGACAGTTTGGAACAGAGAATGTAGAAACATGGAAATGTTAACAAGAGTTGATCACTGCAGTTACTACAGATCATCCTGAGGGAACATGAATGTCTGAACCAAGTTTCATCACAATCCAACAATACATGAGATATTTTGGTTCAGTGTTGATGAAACACAACAGAACTACGGTGTCACCATGTGGACAATTTACATGTACTCACCCCCAGGATATGTTCCTCCAAGGAACTCTGAAAGCTGATAAGAAAACAGTATATAGAGTAAATAGAGATATATGGTGGTGGTCAGGAGTGTTGAAGTCATGTGATTAATTTTCTATCATTGATTAATTTGACCACTTACTTGGAGGAGAAGGAGGAGGGGTCAGAGGTTCTACAGAGGTAAACACACAGAATCATGAGTGCACTGTCCCTCCTTATCAAATACATAAATTGAAATTGAAAAATTGAAACAGAAACATACATTAATTTATTCCTGGTGATTTAAACCACACATTATTGAACTTCTATTCTATTTTACCACTGTGTGAATAAAGTTGACTTGAATTGACTGTGACAAACACACACAAACAATCAGATGATCACTGACTCTGATAAAAGGTTTTGTAGATGAAGTCGTCTCCAACATCAATAATCATCCTCAGAACACTCAGTATCAGAGTGTCGACATCATCATCAGTGGAGGCTTCTTTACTGTAGTTCTTCACAGGAAAGATGCAGTTCAGTGGAACACCAACTGTTGAGCTGAACTCCTGAATCTGAGGTTAAAAGAAACAATAGTTGAGTTTATTCACAAGTTTTAGCGCTTGTTCTGGAACAGATTGTGAAGTTCAACATATCTGAACTGAAATTATTTTTACATTCATGTAACAAACCTCTGAGACAACTGACAGGGATTCACCTTTTTCTTGATGTACTTGCTCTTGTAGACGTTCTTCAGATCCTTTTCAGTTTCACCACAGGCCTCGTCAACTTTGGTGCCAACAGCCAGTTGGGGAATTCCTACGTAGAGAATCACTCTATATCAGTCATTCCCAACCTGTGTCTACTGCAAGTGGGCCTCCATATAATTTTTTGTGGATTTAGATATCAAATACATACAGAGCTGGACAATAAACTAATCTCTAATCAGCGATTACAATGATTGGCTGTGGTCACATTTCCTCTATCACCAGCAGAAATGAAAACGACAGCAGCCTGTCAGTCTGCCGTCTGTGGCTGCATGTAGGCTGTAACACCTAAGTGTCTATAGGTTGTTTGAGCTGCAGCAGTAAAACAAAAAGGGAAAAACTAAAGCAAAAGGGAATAAGGATGAAAAATTACAGTTTGAAAAGAGAGAGGAAATGACTGGAGCCGATGGCAGCTAAAATAATGGTGAACATGTGGAGTGGTTTATGAAATAAGTCCTGCCTGGTCAGTTCGCCTGTCTCCGGTCATCATTATTTGTAAAGAAGCCTTGCACCTGAGACCCAGGAAAATATTTTCATTCGTGTTGGAGGCGGAGGGTTGAGTGTCCAGTAGAGCAGTGATGTGCTCGGGTTTCTGAAACATCTCTGATTTCTGCTCTTACCCAAGTCGCTGGCTGCCTCTCTGATCTCCTTCATCTTCTGCACAGTTGAGGCATTGATGTCTCCTGAGTTTGCAGAATGGACACAAACCAGAACATGGACTTTATCATCTGGAGAGGGTGAAGGGTTGTAGTATGGATCACCACTGGAGAGTGGAGAGTCCGATTTGAACTGAAAAATAATGTGAAAATCCAAATAAGTAATGACACAAGAACTTTTTACAGTTTCTGTTGTGACCTCATCATCAGATGATTTTAATACAAATGTCTGTACAGTGGTGTTGCACATTATCTTATGTATTATCTGTTTGCCAGCAATGCTGCCACGCGGTCGGAGCGTCACACAAGTAACGGTTTGCTTATTCACGCTGGGTTTCAACCTCCTTGAATTGTCACAGTCGCAGCTTCGTTCGTGGGTTTGGGGGGTTCTTTGTCTATTTTCTTATTTAAATGAGCAAATTAATTAGTCTGCAAACTCTAATATGCAGCTTATAAAATATCGCTGTTCTGAGAAGATGGCTGGGTTAGTTGCATTTGTTAAAATCATGACCTGGTTTGTTGCACATTCAGGGGTCTGCATCTGCAGCAGGCGCTGCATCTCACAGGCTCACTAAGACCTCCTCGGAGTAGCATGCTTGCTCTCAAATAGCCAATTTAGAGGTGAGAGGGTCAGAGGTCAGCAGCCAGCGGCTGCCACACATATTTAGGCACACCCAGATAGAATTACCTTTTTGCGGGATGCATGCTTGCGCCCAATTAAAACATAATTTAAGGTCTGCAGAGAGCCTCTGCAACACATATTTAGGCACACAAAGGTAGTATGACCTCCTCTGGGTTGCATGCTGCACCCGATAAAAACATAATTTCTGAGGTCTGCGGCAAGCTGCCGCTACACATGGCAGTGGCTGATGCTCCGCATGGGCTTATAGGCTGGCGTTGGGCTCCATTGTTCTTGGGGGGGTATAAATTGTCTCCCTGGAGTGACATAGCATGCGCTTGTCCATCCAGGGAGCTCCCAGAGTGGAGCTTCAGCGCCAAGCCCAACTGTATTCCATTGCTATAAATGGTTTTAATCATGACGAGAGTGTTCCTGAATGAATTAAACCAATCCTCGTACATTTTTGCGATCTTGCAATTTTGTACAATCACCGTAACTTTTCCACAAATTGGACCAATCGTCTGTGCTTTCCGCGAGTTACACAACAGAGAATGCGAGTCTGGACGGAGCGGTGGTTGAAAGTGAGTCCACGGAGGAACGCCATGGCTGGGCTGACAGCGAGTAACCTGATACAACATGTACAAAGTGATACGTAAAGGAACACAAGTTGAGTGTGTGAGTTGTCCTGGTTGACCACCCAAGGCTTTGTCAACCCCGCAGCGCTCGCCAAGGGAGGATCCAGTGTGCCAGGGCCGGAGTGGAGCAGCCAGCAGCCAGGTGCCCCTCCCTCATCTTGAGGCCTTGGCCCTGGACTTGAGTAGACACCCTCCCCTTATTATTCAAACACTGGACTGTTTTAGTGGCATTTTAAAACAGTTGTTTTACCACGATTTTTAAACAGACATTTTAATTAAAAGTAAAACAACTTTCAACTCTATGTAATTTTCCTGTGCCTTTCTTAACAAGTGGAAAATTGCTGGTATAACAGGGCCTCACATTATTTTGTGACTTTCAAAATTTTCAACATTGTTTTCATTCAACAAAACTGCAACTTTTTTTTTGCAACTTTCGCTGTCTCCCGCAATTCATTTGCAACAAAACGACTTTGCACATTGCAATGTGCACCGCAATTTTTTCAAAATGTGGCCGCAAAATCAGGCATTTTAGGCCGCAACAATTACAAAAAAAGCCTGCGAAATCCTGGAGGGAGTGTTTTCTCGGTTTTTCCCTGGTTATCTAAGTTAAAGATGAGCCGCTGGGTGAATCGAGGCTTCCATCCTTGTGTCTGATGTGGTAAAAAAATGAAATTTCTGTCGACATTAGGCACAAGGGTTAAAAGTCCTATGTTTAACTAAGAACAATAAAATATTGACCTACACGTTCTTGTTTTACTGAACAAAGGTAAAAGTCTGACAGTTGTACCTTGTAATCCTCCTTCACGTGTCCCATCATGGCCAGTTTGATGTCTTCTGGTCTGACTCCACTTCCAGTCTTCTCCTCCAGACCCATGACATCATTGAATACAAAAGGGTAGAAGTTCCCTCTGTCTCCTTTATGGATTTTGTAGGTTTTATACTTGAACACATGAATAAAATGTGACAATTATGATAATGGTCTTTTTTGTAGTTGACCCATTGCTTCTTTGAAAAATAATCATAAATTGCAGTTTTCCTCCATCACATGTCAGCAGTCACAGGAGCAAAGCTTCCTCCATCATGAAGGTCACCACCCATCCACCAAATGGATAGTTTATCTCCCTCCCCTCAGACAGAAGGCTGAGCTTAACAAACTCACTCATTCACTGAACTGTCTCTCCCTCTACTGCTGTGGACTTCATGCTGCTTTTGTTCAGTTCATACTGTCACTTTATTGCCCTCATGGACAAATGTTCTCCTCAGGTAAAAGCGAAAAAGAGTAAATTAATCTTGAACATCTCCTTCCAACATTATTATATTGTTTTCATGTGACTCATATGTCTGACCCATTCTCATGGAAACAATGAGGGATAGTTCACCCAAAATTCAAATTTCACTCATTATCTCCGCATGTGGACTAAGAGCTGTGAGAGTTTTCAGAGTCCTCCGTTCCTTCTCTGAGTTACGGGGGGGTCCACGCAGCAGGATTTGTCCATATAATGGTTGTCAATGGACACCAACTTTCTTGGTCCAAAAAGACACACCAACAAACATCCAGATACCTCCATACTGCTGGTCTGTAATGTCCCTCTTGTATTGAAGCCCCCACATGAGAAATTGTTCTGAAAAAAATTAAATAAGTCTGTATTTTAAGCTTGTTTGTAGCTGCTCCCAGTGTCTTAGTTCACTGCTCTTCCTGTGACCGGGGGAACACATTTCTTATGAAATTTGAATTTTGGGTGAACTATCCCTTTAAAAAGTCTGAAGGTTACTGCAACCTTGACAGTGTAATATCTTAAAATGTGAAGGGGGTGAGTTACTAAACGGACAGGATGAAAGTTTAAAATCGCTCTCTGTATGTAACTGAAAGATACAGGTCCAGGTACAAACAAATGTGAAGAAATCTCCTTGATTGTGGTGAAAAAAAGAACGAAATCAAGTAAACAAGTACCTTTCTAGTGTGACTCTGGTCAGAGGTCGTAGCATTGGCTTCAGCTGGAATGGTCATTCTCCCCACTAAGGTGCTGCTGACAGAGCTGATGAAGCTGGACTTTCCAAAACCAACTGGTCCATAGATCAAAACTCTGAGATGTTTGATCCCATCGACTTTAGGGTTATAGTTCTTCACATAATCCAGATCCTCTTGGTTGTTTCTGTTTAAAAACAGAAAAAACACAACTTTTTTTAAAGTTTATTTTTTGTTTTTTTGCCTTTATTAGATACACAGGAAAGAGGGAGGCAGAGAGAGGGGGAATAACATGCAGGAAAGGTCTGCCTGATGCGGGATTCAAACTGGGGACACCTGCGTTGAGGACTGTAGCCTCTCCATGGGGCGGCTGCCTTAACCACTGCGCCACACATCACCCAGTTATACAGGTTTCTGATCAGAACCTGAAGCCCTGACATGACAATGACCTGGTGATGGCGCTAGAGGAAACATCAGAGGTCACTGCAGTTACTACAGATCATCCTGAGGGGCAGTGTTGTGGAAGTCACTGAAAAATAGTAACCAGTTACAGTTACTAGTTACTTCATTTAAAAAGTAACTGAGTTACTTAAACCAAAAAGTAATGTGTTACTGAGAAAGTAACTTTTTCGTTACTTTAAAACTTTAATTTTTCAATGCTCCCACTATATAAAGGTTGATTGAATAGGCTGTACAGCTCCACTACTTCCTAAACTTAAACCAGCTCCTTTATTTCCTGTCTTTCATTATTGGACAAACTGATTATTCCAGGTGTGTCTGTGACTCTGACCTCAGAAGTCACAACAATGGTCAGACACACTTGGATTCAGGAGCAGTGGAGCAGTGGAGCTGCATAAAGCCTTTTCCCCTCTAACTGTCATTTCTCTACTCATCTGTAAATTTTACCATCATCATCATCATCATGCTGCATGATGTCAGCCGCTACAGCAGTTTGACTTAACAGAACAAGTTACATTCAAGAACCCGTTTTCAGTGTTGGAAAGTAAATTCCCGGTCACAGCTCACACACGGGGAGCTTCACTCCTCCGAACCACGTCGTAGAAAACTTGTGAAGCCCACTCCTTCGAAGACAGCAATGTTCACATTTTAGACAGAGAGGACAGGTGGTTTGAGAGAGGAGTAAAAGAAGCCATCTATGTCAAAGTTGAGAAACCATCACTCAACAGGGGAGGAGGTCTCAGACATCACCTATCTCCAATTTACAATGCTGCCCTTTCATCTCTTCCCAGGAGATTCAAAAACCTAGCCTCAAAGACTAACAACTGTTCACAAGTGTCATGTGACTCCAACGACTGTCGTTATAACACAATCGAGCACTAATGAAGTCCAAACCAACTTTTCCACCAAAGACAGTCTTTCAACGACTGTCGTTAGCATTTGGAGCACAAAGGGAACAAATTACATCATCACCCTTGTGATACGCCCACACAAGAGGTTAAATACCTGGGTCTCCACACCAGAAAGTTGGACCAGTCCCAGCCTGGTCAGATGCCACATGAACTGATGAAACCTCTTGGATGAGAGGTGAAACGTCTTCCCAGACAAATAACCAAGTCCAGTTGCGTTCGATTTAAACTCCTTTTGAAATTAATGTCTGAACCACATTTCATCACAAACAAATACATGAGATATTTTGGTTCGGTGTTGATGAGCAGAGAAACACAACAAAACTACGGTGTCACCATGTGGACAATTTACATGTACTCACCCCCATGATACTTTCCTCCAAGGCTCTCTGAAAGCTGATAAGAAAACAGTCATTTAGCGGCAGTCTGGAGTATTGAAATCATATGATTAATGTTCTTTAATTGATTTGATCACCTACTGGGAGAAGGAGGACGAGGAGGAGGAGGAAGAGCGGGCACAAGTGCAGGACGTTTAGCTGTATATGAAAGTATGCTGAGATTTATTTCCAATGTATTTTACCTCTAAGTAAATAAAACTGACACATATTACTTGATTGAACATTGATTTAAAACTCACCAGGAGGAGGATGATAATAATGATGATGAGTAACGTGAGTAACAGTTTCTGTATGATCTAAAAAGTAAAACAGAATTATTTAAGAGTCAGAAAGTATTTATGAAGTTAATTTCATGGCCAACTTGTTCAGATTTCATGGTCACAATAAATCCTACCAGAATACCTTACCTAATACCTAATAGACTTACTGATGATGATAATGTGTCAGATATTTACCTCCGATGTATTTTAAATGTAATGTTTTAGTTTCAACTGAGTGTTCCAGTTCAGTGTCTGTACATTTAAAGAGGAACTATGCAAGATTTTTTTTACCTTTATTAAATTCAGATCATTAATTTAGTCCTAGATCTCTTGATGACAGATAAGACTACACACATATGCATTATAAATTTTGTGGCGGCCGCCTCGCTGAAATTGTCTGCCGCCTCGCTGGAATCTTGATTGAAACGGTAGTTCTATCGGTTCCAGGGTGCCATTCCGAAGGACCGCCACTCCGAACGTTTACTTTAATTTGTCGGAATGCCAACCCTTAATTATTTATGGGAAAAGGGTGCCATTACAAACCTGAAAAAAGGGTGCTATTCCGAACCTGAAAAAAAGTTGAATGGTTTAAAGCACAGGGTACGGCACTTGGCAAATGTGTTGGTAGCGTAGTGATTAGGGCATTCGATTTTGATGCGGTGGATCAGGGTTCGACTCCCGGGGGAGACACATATTAACAACGATTTTATTGGCCTCTACCTAATCTTTTTACTAAACTTAACCAACTCCTTTCTACATTGCCTAAACCTAACCAAAGCACAGAGCAAGGACATTTATTTTAAGCAGGAGCGCCACGGCTGCATCAGACTCGCACCTGGGTGAAACTTTGGAGGCGGAGGGGGAGGGGGAGGGGGACGCTGTCCCCGCGGCACGTCGACGTCAAGCAGGGCAGGAAGTCAAACCACGAGAGAATCCGGTCAATTTTCAAAATAAAACACATTCGGAACAGCGGCCCCTCGGGAAGTTCGTAATGACGGACCTTCGGGAATTTTCGGACTGGCGGACCGTCGGAATGGCGGTCGCCCCCCGTTCTATCAGTGGCGCTGTTTTAAACTCGGTTCAAGGCAGGAGGAGTGCGTTTGATTTCAACTCCGGGCCGGTCCGCAAGAAGACGTTGATGCGCGACTTGTCCCATGCTGCTGTGTGCCCACGGGGGCGGGGCCCATTGGATCTCCGCTCTGGTCAAACGTGGTGCTGAATGTAAACACACCCCACCGCAGAGCGTGGAGAGAGAGAAAGAGACGGAGCTCAAATGTCCGTGGACAGTGCGCACTGAGTCCGCGCTGCTCACAGTACTTGCACAGTACGCTTGAGTAGGCTACCGTAAAACTTCAAATAAAGGCCCGCTTGCTTAAATCGCTCAAATCAACCGGCGTTTATTTGGGACCTGCGTTTATTAAACTAGTGTTCAACCTGCTTCTTCCGGGGAAAGAGAGGCTTCACTCCGTGGCGGCAGGCGGCGGAGGAACGATGTGTTCCTCGAGACATTACTGTAAATACGGCCAGGGCGGACTCGTTCTCGGTCTGACCTCTGCGGTCCTGGCCCGCACAGGTAGGCTACGGATCCGAGACCCTCGTCATGTCGGTCCTCCGCCCCTCCTGATCCGCCGCAAGTTGCAACAACCCAGCGGACGGCCAGTCTCTCCACTCCTCTCTCTCACTTCAGCACCTCGTGGTGGCTCGCTCCACCATCCTTTTCTTTTTTTTAATAATGCAACGTAGCCTAAATACGCTTATGAGTAATCAGAGAACAGTAGGTTGTTAACGCTACTTTTAATAAGTCATTTAGGAGCCGAGCCAAGCTGACACTGTACAGACAGGGGCTGAAGTGCGGATGAGAGGAGTGGACAGACCGGGGAGCAGCAACCAGCTGAGAGGCGTCTCGTCAGTCCTCCGCCGTCTTTAATGTCTCCAGACACCCGCTCTAGTTGCATAGAATTTGGCAACCAATAATAGATTGTGATTAGCATTAAGTCTATTATTGGTAAAGTTAATAATTTCACAATTGGCCATGAATAGATCAGTACTGCATTCAAATGCACTGAAACCGCGCACCAGCTTCACTTTTAACGCGTACAGAGAGCCAGACTTAACAAACCAAGCTTCGTAGTGGGGGTGGTGGGGGGCAGGGTTGACACATTACACCCCCCCCCCCGCAGCCGCCTCAACTGAAATTTTGGCCAGAAAAAACCCTGCACATGGTAACCGTGGTAACATGGTAGATGATAAATAACATTATACCACTCCAATATCAACACCGCTCCATGGATTGATTTCTCACCGGCTTCGTTGGAAACAATATACACATGGCCAAGAGGAGAAAGATTCCGAAGGACCACCATTCCGATGGGTCGCTGTTCCGAATATGTTTTCTTTTTGAAAATTGACCGGATTCTCGTGGTTTGACTTCCTGCGCGGCTTGACATGATCGCGCCATGGGGACAGCGCCCCACCCCCCCATGCAAAGTTTCTTTGCTTTGGTTGGGTTTAGGCAATGTAGAAAGGAGGTGATTAAGTTTAGTAAAAAGATCAGGTAGAGGCCAAGAAAGTCTATGTTGAAAGTCTGATGAAAGTCTAGGCTAATATGCAGCATCTCCCTGAGTCGAACCCTGATACTCCACATCACGGTCAGATGCACCAACCACTGTACTACCACAGCATTTACTATTGTGTGTGTACCCAGTGTGTTAGAGCTTTAATGACTGACTTTTTTTCAGGTTTGGAATGGCATCCTTTTCCCATAAATAATTAAGGGTTGGCATTCCGACACATTAAAGTAAACGTTCGGAGTGGCAGCCCTTCGGAATGGCACCCTGGAACCAGAGAGCAAAGCAGTGGAAAAGAGACCAGACTTGCATAGTTCCCCTTTGAGATCCCAACCATAATTTCTCTTAGTGAAGAAACAAAATTAGACATTACACCCCACTGCTGCACATAGAATATAATATTTTAAAAAAACCTCATAATCATGAAACAGTTTGACTTACGTGATTTTTTGTTTCCCATGGCTAGAACAGGATAAATAGGAGTGAATATAAATACAAAAATTACTGATTAAATTTAATTTACCATTTTGAATATGTAATCCTGAGTATAGGTTTTGCATTGATTGATAACTACAGTCTGTCTCTCACAGTAATCTGATTCATGATGGTAGAGTACTTACCTTTACAGGTGACACAACTGAGAACAACATCCAGTTATTCTGCTGGATGTTCTTTATATAGCTGCTGCTTTATTTTCACTTTGATGAAACACATGATTCATGAGAAGAGCTCAGACCTTTGCTTCATAAACATGCCATAACTAGATTTTATATGTTACTTGTCTAATCAGCAGTAGGATTCAAGGCCATGATAACTAACCTTTGACCCAGGCTGAACACAGATTAAACACAGGGAGTGTTTTATGTCAGAGATTGGTTTTTGGTCATATGTAAACACAGCAATTGCACTTGGATGTGGAACAAAACAAGTGGGGTGGGATCGTCTGGGAAAGTTGGTCTTGGCTCGTTTCCATCCGAGCCCTGGTTTGCAGTGAGAATGTAATCGACGCAGCAACCGACACAACACACTAGGTTTCACCCATTTTTCTTGCAGGTGTACCCCTTCCCCAAAGAGAGAGGCCACTTTGACAAAGTATTGTAACAAGCATTTCTTATTACAAGTGTAACAGGGACCTGTAAGCACACTAAAATACACTATGTATGTACAATATAAGTACATTATTACATGTTATTACATGTATTTAATTAGGTAGATACACAGGAACAGTGACCCCTTAAAATAAAGTGTTACCATTGAAGCTTTCATTTTTTTGGTTTGAACCAAAATGTTTGATCTGGATCTTTTTCTTCGTCAGGCAACAGTCTGAGTACATGACCAAACTTTCTCAAAGATGTTGAGCATTCACTCAAATGTTCATCAACAATAATGTCTGGATTCTCATTGTCTTTCATCAGTCCAGTCATTTTGTTCATTTTCACTTTTAACTGTGATAGTTTCGATTTTCTTGTATTTATAAATCTGCTCAGTAGCTCTTCTAGCCCGCTTTTGTGGTCACCCTTGCCTTGTTCCCGCCGCTATCTTGGTCTTTCAGCGACTTCGCCATCTGCCATTTTTGTGTACACAACGTCTGATTCAACTTGTCATGAAATGGTCTATAACATAAAGCACTGAGCGGCTTTCTTTATGAATGTTATCTTCTGAAGACCAAAACATGCTTGTCTTCTCATTTTCGTCTCATGTTCTTGTACTTTCACTTATCTGGAAGCGTATTCTTGTCTTGTTGTGTTTGGCAGGGTTGCCAACTCTCACACATCATCTTTTAGGTCCTGTCTCACGCTCTCACGGCACTCAAACAATTCTCACACCCAAATCAGCAATTTGGTGAAAAAATAAAATAAAAAGTAAGCTTTGGCGCTCATCAGTAGGCTCTCTGATTGGTGTGCGTGATGCTTATCCGCGTGTCGATTGGACAGCTGCACAAGCCTGTGATCACAGCACAGTAGGACGGGGGAGTTGTCGATCCGCGAATATTGAACCCTGGACCTGACTTGGTCCAAATCCGAAAAAAAAGAGGGAGAGGGCGAATCCCGAGGCACAACCTAACCTGACGGAGTCAAGCCCGGATCTACCATATGGGCAACCTGGGCAGTTGCCCAGGGGCCCTTGAGCCAAGGGGGGCCCTTTGCGATTGGGTATATATATTTTTTTTCCCTTATGACTCAATATAAACGCGAGCCACGGCGGCTGGCACTTCTCCTACAGCCCCTGAACACATCACTCAGTGCTCCTGTCCAACTATCCAATCAGAATAAAATAAAAGTTGTTTACAATAAATAAGGTCTCATGATTGTCTGTTCTGTATGTCATTGTGATGATTTAACAGGTAGTGATTGGTAGCCGATCACAATGCACTGCTGATTGGCTAAAAATAAATCGGGGCGGGACGATCGATATTACCGATTCGAGATCAGTTTTTCAACAGCGAATTACACAGTTTGTGTTTGTAACTGATCCATGATCAGATATGTTGCGTGTTCGAGTAGAGCAGGGAAAAATAATTTTAAACCAGGTAAACAGATGATGGAGGGTAGCAGCAAGACGAGTGGGGCCGCCAAACGAAAAAAAAAAAAGGAGAAGGAGGAAAAAGAGGTGGCCGCTAAAAAAAAGGTACCGTTAATAAGCAGCTTTTTCAAAAAAGCTACGAATAATGAAGAGGAGGAAGAAGTTACCGTTGAAGCATCGGCCAGCAACGAGCCTCAGCTAACGGTAGCTAGCTCCGATGACAGAGAGAGAGACACGGCAGCCGCAGCACAACCACAACATACAGAGCAAGGTGCCAGTTCTGGCTATGCGACCACGGCAGCGGCAGCGGCAGCGGCAAGCGCCGTCATCCCCGAAGACCCTGCGCTATGGGGATCCATAACAGAGGGCGCTCGGGAGGAAATTTTGTGCAAAGGACTTGCAGCCTTTCAGCATCGGGCGGCAAAGTATCCTGCTTCCCGCAGGGAGGAGAAGAACGGAAACACGCGGTCTCTGACCAACGATGCTCTGACCCGACACCTCCACAATGGTGAATGTGTACCACGAGAATGGATCATTTATTCACCGTCCACCGGGGAAATCTATTGCTTTGCATGTAAAGTTTTCTCAACACACCACGGCGCATTTATTGTTGGATTTAGCGACTGGAAACACCCAGAGAGAATAACGGAGCATGAAATGAGTGGTGAGCACAGAAAATGCATGCTATCACTTACCTGTCGAAGTAAACATCTGGGCACTGTGGATGCTTCTCTTGGGAGACAGATCGCAGCAGAAGGTCAGTACTGGAGGGATGTTTTAAAGCGTGTAGTCGCTGTCATTAAGTTTCTCAGTGAAAGGGGGCTCCCTTTCCGGGGAGATAATGAACATTTGGGATCCCCACACAATGGGAATTACCTGGGAATTCTCGAGCTGCTTGCACAATTTGATCCGTTTTTAATGGATCATTTACAGAAGTATGGTCAAAAAGGTCGTGGCAGCACTTCTTATTTATCTTCAACTATCTGTGAAGAATTCATCGGCCTGATGGGTGAAAAAACAAAGCAAGCCATTGCTACAGAGCTCCAAAAAGCTAAATATTTCTCTGTGATCGTGGACTCCACACCCGACATGTCACACGTGGACCAGCTAACTTTTGTATTCCGTTTTGTGAGTGAGACAGGAAAAGTAGCTGAGCGCTTTATTGGATTTGAACCCATCCACAGTCACACTGGATCAAGTCTGGCTGACTGCGTGATCAAGATGATCAGCGATTTGGGACTGGATCTCTCCAACTGTCGTGGACAAGCGTACGACAATGCATCAAACATGTCGGGGAAATATAATGGGCTGCAAGCTCAACTCAAGAAAAACAACCCACTGATTCATTACATTCCATGCGCAGCACATTCTTTGAACTTGGTTGGTGTGAACTGTGTGGAAAATTGCTGCCGAGAAGCAAGCCAGTTTTTTGACTTACTTCAAGCACTGTATGCCTTTTGCTCTGCTTCCACCCACAGATGGAATAAGGTGTTCACAGGTAACATCACACTGACACTGAAATCACTCTCCAGCACTAGATGGAGCTGCCGCGGAGACTCCACCAGAGCTCTTCGTGAAAATTATGCTGAAATAAGAGGGGCTTTACAGATGTTGGCTTCCGACAATGAAGAGCGACAGGACACAAGGCGCGAGGCTGCTGCGCTGTGTAACAAGCTTGGGAAGCTGGAGACTGCGCTCATGGCTGTATTTTGGGACACTGTGCTGCATAGATTCAAGCTTACAAGCAATGGTTTGCAACAGAGGGATATGGACTTAAAGACTGCCGTGTGCCTTTTGGAATCATTGCACACCTACGTTGCATCGCTAAGAGGGCAGTTTGCTGACTTTGAGACATCTGCCCGGGCTGTCACAGGTGTGACACAGACCTACCAGTCAGAGACCCACCGCACAAGTAAGAGAAAAGTCTTTGACGATGAAACAGGAGACAATGAAGTCATTCTCACTGGGAGCAAAAAGTTCCAAGTTGAGACTTTCAATGTGATCATTGACAGTTTGCTGTCAGGACTGAACAGACGCCTTGATGCATACAGGGACATAAATGGCCGCTTTGGTGTCCTGTTTGACATGGACTGTGATGACACTGATCTTCGCAAAAGGGCCAGTGCTCTCTCATCTTCATATCCAGGTGACTTGGATACTGCCTTAGCTGATGAGCTGATCCAGTTCAGGTCTTTTGTCAGCACTGAGCAAGATAAGACTCCTGCAAACTTGTTGCAGGTTGTGCTGAAGAATGGACTCCAGACAACATTCCCCAATGTGTTTGTGGCACTCAGGCTCTTTCTCACACTTCCTGTATCCAACTGTGAAGGTGAGAGGACATTTTCAAAACTGAAACAAATAAAAAATGAACTCAGGACAACCATGGGTCAGAAGAGGCTGACATCACTGTCCTTGATGGCCATTGAGTCGGACCTGGTGAGGGAGCTGGACTTTCAGGACTTGATCACAGAGTTTGCTATGAAAAAGTCAAGAAAGAAGGACTTCTGAAGGTAAGAACTACGCTATTAGTGTATTTGGTTGGCTAGATCACACACACCATGTAGCTACATCACCAAAAACACAAATATCACACACATAGGAAGAGGGGTTTGTATAACAGATTACAGTGGGAGTTTGTTGAGTGCACTGATTGCAGAGGGGAGGAAGCTCTTGCTGAATCGAGTCCTGTACAGTATGTGCATCCTGATGGCAGCAGTGTGAAGTGTGGGTTGAGGGCGTGATCCAGGTCATTTGTTACTGTATTGTCTGTGTAAGGGGTGTGATAACTTTGTGATTGAGCTTCTGGAAGCTTTGATGTGGGATGGTTTGTGATTTTGGATTCATGCATTCATTCATTTTATCATTGTCACTTGTATTATTGAGTGAGATGGTAATATTTGGTTTACTGAACTGGACAGAGATTTGCTCCATCCTCAGCTGGACCAGTCATTCAGCTTTGGACCAATAGGTGTGTAATTTGACATGCTCCTATACTTGAAGTCGGCTGTAGCACACTGTGTGTGTGTGTGTAGTCAGCGTGCCTGGTGGTGGCTCGAGTTGCCTGGGTGTAAATGTGGCCTCCTTAAGCGTGTGGATGTTGGTGTATGTGTGTGTGTGGGGGGCCCTCTGGGCTGACATTGCCCAGGGGCCCCTGGGGGTACTGATCCGGCCCTGGACGGAGTTATGTTTTCTGACTTCACTGCAGCTCGAACTGACGCCTGCAGTCAGGCTGGTTGGGCCAGTGCAGCAACCGGTGTGTGTGTGCGTGTGTGCATGCATGTGTGTCGTGTGTGCACATGCACGTGTGCCATACCTGCAAACTCCGAATGGGAATGTATAATGTTTATTATAGGAGAGAAACACACATTTCAGGAGCTGACCAGCCATACAATGATAGGAACCACAGATCTGCTTTTTTGTGTGTGTGTGCGCGTGCGCGTGCGAGAGAGATAGACAGATAGAAAAACTACATTAAACATTACTATTATTATTATACACAATCTCACTCCAGCCCAGGACCAAAAACGGCTCTGTGGACATCATGGCGATGGACCGTCATGTTGCTGAGTAAGCCGTTTTACTTGATGTAGTGGCTTTCTTACGTTGTTTTCTTCGTTCTTAGTTTGTTATTCTTTTTTTTTTTTAAGTATAGTTTTTGGCTTTTTTTCGCCTTTATTTGATAGTGGATAGTGAGGTAGACAGGAAAGGGGGAGGCAGAGAGAGGGGGAATGACATGCAGGAAAGGTCCGTCCAGCACTGGATTTGAACCGGGGACGCCTGCGTTGAGGACTGTAGCCCAGTTTGTCATTCTTTTAACCACTCATGAGAAATGACAGGAGACCGCTGATCCTGTCTCCTAGTTGCCATAAATTCTCAAATAAAAACAGCACAGTTCCAGTACAATAAAATTTATTATTATTATTATTATTAGTAGTACCTAGGGGGCAAAGTCCCATTTTTTTGGAAAACCGACACGGAGCGTTGTAAAAGGTTTGACAGCAGAAATGATATCTAGGACCTTCAAGGATTAAAACCTGGGTGGACAACCTGGTCAACGAGCTGCAGGAAAGCTACGGGGTCCAAAACCCCTCTTCTTGGGTCATTTTGCTGGCGAAAGTATGTAAATGCAAATACAGGTACTACAATGGCATAAAGAGTCATACAACTCTAAAATTTGGCAGAGAGTATCTTGACACATAGGGGAAGGCAAGAAAAAAAGATTCTGGGGTTTGTTGCAACTTGATTTTAAGATATCACCCTCAACATCCCAAAAAAGACCAAAAAAACTACTGTTCGCCTGACAAATTCTCATGGAAATTATTATTTTTCAGCACTTTAAGGAGGACATCTATACCTAACATGTATATAGCAAATTACTTTAATTCATAAGCTTCCATTTGAGTCCAAGCAGCCTTTCTATCTCCAAACCCCCCCGTGCTGTGGCCGATGGTCTTCTCTCTCTGTTCTGTTCATTTTGGGGAGATCCAGAAATACCATTCTATTCTAATGGGCCAGTTAACATGGAGGTTTTCACAATAGGTGTTGCACTGTTTGGAGACACTCTGTAGCTTTCCAGTAGCAGTAGAAAGGCTGCTTGGACTCACATGGAAGCTTATGAATGAATTCCAGCAGCTAGTTGACCGGGCTGTCCACCCAGGTTTTAATCCTTGAAGGTCCTCCTAGATATAATAGGCAGCAGCAGAACAACACTGAACTTGTAAGAAGAATACCGTAACCTACAATTTATACGTTTTATAGCCATTAAGGCCAGTGAAAAATAGCTCTGGCTATTATTTGTATTCGTAGTTTTTTTTTTTTTTTTTTTTTAATTATTGCTACATGTGGTCCTATTGAAGGCCAAGGGTCCAGGTCCACGGTTCGCCACTGCTGATTCTGCACAACACTAGTTTTTGAATTGTTTTATTGACTTGGACTTTGTCCTGGTTGAAACTTAATTTGATATCTAATTAAGAGTGATAAAATCAGGGAGAGAGGTGGTTCTTATAACACTGGTGGACTTCATATAAGTCACATGGTCCATTAATGTGAAGACACGTGAAAGTGTGAGGTTTCTGTAGAAAGAGCTCTGTGTCATTCAGTCTCTTCACTAGATTCTGCTGCAGCTTCACCACAGTCAAGGTAAGGACCCAGATTATTAACACTGTCTGTTTGACTTCTATTTATTACAGTAAATGTTACACTTGGCCTTGTTTAGATGAGATGGGTTAGGGTTAGGATTAGAAACTGCGTTTGTAAAATTATTCTGTAGAAACATGAACTGGACCTTTGTAAATACAGATCTTAGGTCTACAGAATTATATCCTCTTGATTTTTGTTTAAACTGGCAGTCAAACACAACACAGCCATGTTTCAGTGACTAATCAGTGTTAGACCATGGCTCTCTTGAATACTCAATTCCGATTGGTCAATCACCAATATTCTGCAGTGCCACACTTGTTGACTCAATTTCGTGGTGCATTGTGGGTGTTTTCTCGTCCACTACATAGTGGATGTAATTAATCGCGGAGAATTCAAACAACACTACAAAGTGGCAAACACACTACATAGTTAGTGAACTACATCTGTGATAGGAGGTGATTTACGCAGCTAGTGACTAATCAGTGTTTAGAACACTGCTCTGTTGAATACTGAATTCTGATTGGTCAATCACCAATATTCTGTGGTGTTTATTTCTCTCCATAGCAACGGCCAACTCCACATGTCCGGTCACGGCCGCTGTTTTGCTGAGCCTCCTCCAATTCGTGCATTTGAAGCCTTTGATAATCAATAATGGATCAATGGATTACCATACATATTATGATGTATTATGTGTAGTCGTATCTGTCATAAACAAGAGGTTACGAGGTGCATTTGTGTCGTAGAGTCGTGGTGTCACCGAAACGAGAGGAGCTGTGACAGTGGGTTAGAGGCTTCGATGCAAGTTTGCACAATGTGGAAATAAGGAGCCTCCACTCTCTGTAACATATTTTTAGGGGCTTTTTCGCCTTTAATGTACAGAACAGTTGAGAGAGAAAGGAAATGAGAGACGGGTGGGGGGGATGACACACGGGACAGGACCACTCGAGGCGGGATTTGAACCGGGGTCACGTGCTGAGGACTATAGCCTCAACACATGGGGTGGGTGCTCTACCAACTGAGCTACTGTAAACACCGCCTCAGTTACAAGTCATTTATCTAACATCACAATTAGTCCGAAGCTGTTTAATGACGGTAAAAATGAAACTTAAGGTAAATATCCTGCATAGTTTCTCTTTTCTGTGCCGTGCTGCGCTGGTCAGAGCAGCGTTGTGTAACTCACTTGGTAGAGCAGGTGCCCAATAAACAGAGGCTAGAGTCCTCGCTGCAGCGGCCCTGGGTTTGATTCCCTTGCTGCGTGTCATTGTCCAGTCAGAAAAAAATCCAATAAAAAATAATTCTTAAATGCTGCAGTAAAACGCAAAACACCTCCAGAGTCTGGTCTCAGTTATGTGAATCTGCTGCTGTTTCCCTCCTTTGTGTTTTGTAGGAAGGATGAGCAGAATGATGAGGACAGTGAAGGTCCACACCGTCACTACAGGAGAAACCTTTGGTGCAGATGAAGCTCTGATGAAACAAGTGGAAACTCGTAGGAAGGTTCGGATGGAGAAGACAAACTTACAGGAAGCTGCAGTGGTCGTTCTCTTCTGTCCAATCAGGTCTCGTGTTGGGTCAGATGTGGAGGCAGCCATGGCTCGGGTGTCAGGTATCACATAACCCTGTTTTCAGCTCGGTCATACAGTGATAATACAGTATACTTTATTTGTCATTTGTCAATTACTATGTCTATAATCTACATATAATTTATCAGTGGATCTCAGTCTGTACCAGTGAATGAGTTAATCAGAGCAGCTCAGAGTACAACACATAACAGAGAGAGACTGATCAATCAATTGTATTTCCACTTCAGTTCTCTTCATCATACTTAATAATAATCAACAGTGTGACTCAACAACAGACAAACCCTCTGAGGTCTGTAGTTGTCAGTGAATGTGTAGATCCTCCTGCTCTCCTTGATCCTCCATCTCCCACTTCTCTCTGTTCCTCTGGTCTCCACAGGTGATAAGAGAGTCGTTCTGGTGATGATGCATCACACCAGAGATGTCGACTACTCAACGTCAGGGACAAACTGGTCTGAAACATATCCACAGGTCGTCATGGATGTTGATGTTCTCTTCCATGAGACCACACCTGGATTATTGAGATGTCAGAGAAACGAGGCAGCAGTCTGTAAAATAGAGGACTGCTTACTGAAATATAGTACTATTGATAGGGTGAGGGGTGGTGGTGGTGGTGGTGGGGGTAATAGTGGTGGTGGTGGTGGTGGTGGTGTTAGTGCTAGTGGTAGTGGTGCTAGTGGTAGAATGATGAGGACAGTGAAGGTCCACACCGTCACTACAGGAGAAACCTTTGGTGCAGATGAAGCTCTGATGAAACAGGTGGAAACTCGTAGGAAGGTTCGGATGGAGAAGACCAACATGGAGGAAGCTGCAGTGGTCGTTCTCTTCTGTCCAATCAGGTCTCGTGTTGGGTCAGATGTGGAGGCAGCCATGGCTCGGGTGTCAGGTAACACATAACCCTGTTTTCAGCTCGGTCATACAGTGATAATACAGTATACTTTATTTGTCATTTGTCAATTACTATGTCTATAATCTACATATAATTTATCTGTGGATCTCAGTCTGTAGCTGTGAGTGAGTTGATCACAGCAGCTCAGAGTACAACACATAACAGAGAGAGACTGATCAATCAATTGTGTTTCCACTTCAGTTCTCTTCATCATACTTAATAATAATCAACAACAGAAAAACCCTCTGAGGTCTGTAGTTGCCAGTTAGTAATAATAACAATAATAATAATACATTTTATTTGTAAGCGCTTTTACAGAAGCTCAAAGACACTTTACATACACAAAAAAATTAGTTAAAAAATAAAAAGACATATAGAAGACAGTATAAACATGGAGAACAGTTAAAAACACACACGATTTATAAATTAAAAGCTGATTTAAAGAGGTGAGTTTTTACCATGGTCTTGAATGTTGGGAGGTGAGTGCAGGTGCGGATGGGTTTGGGGAGTGAGTTCCAGAGGGAGGGGGCAGCAATGGAAAAGAGCCAGTTAGGGCTCTATTTTCCTAGACTAGTCGCAGGCGCGGCGGATCTGCCGTTCGCTTCACATCCGCCACGCCAATGGGGAGTGTCTAAGCGCATTTTGCAATTTTGGTTCTATATACGACGGAGCGCATCCCACCCACATCCCTCCCACAGGCGCAAGTGGGAGGGAAGTGGCGTAGGGGGCGGGGAGGAGGTGTGGAGTGGGTTTAACACAGACGAGTCCGTTCTTCACCAATCAAATGAGCTCCTCTCCTCTCCTTTAAATCCGTCACGGGCGAAGCGCAAGTTTTTTTTTACACCATGGAAGAGGGAGGCAGCAGTAAGACGGGAGGAAAGTGATGTTCTGATCCAGTCCAAGCTGCAGGGTCTGAACATGGTCGCGCAAACAGACCTCACGGGCTGACTATGCAAAAGTAGTCTGGGAGGACGTCACTGATGTTGTTACCCAGGTTTGCTCTGATATAATGAGAGAAGAAGAAAAAACCCCACAGACACCTCTTTTCCATTAATAAAGACACTCATATTTAGTAACCTATATTTAAACCTGTGTGCACAGATCACAACATTTGCCATGTGTAACTGTAATTAAATCATAAACAGCTGTGCGTAAAGGAGGCATTGCGGAGTGACTCTCTTTTTCTTTAGAATTTTCCGGAGACAGGAGATGTGAATATCTGCTGATGCAGAGACTGATCGTGGTTTGCTGAGAGATTATAGTTTATTTGTTTTCAGTTTTTCGTTACGGTCTCGTGACGACGCGGCCGCTCCTCTAATTAATCAATAAGTAAATAAATAAATATAGCGGGTCATGGTAATGGCACAGTGCTTAATGTCAACACAGCAGCAACATGCAGTCATCCACCTGCTCGTAGAACATCCACAGCTGCTTTTTTTTTTGTTTTTTTGCTCCTGGTTTCCTCTGTGATAATTCAGTCAGGTTGAGTTAACATTACGCACGCGGACAGCCTTTGATCTGTCATCAGATGTGACGGGACAGTGACATGGATATAAATGTGTGTGCAGATTCAGATAGTTATAATAAATAGTGGTTGTTGTGATTGTTTATTGCATTTAAATGTGCCTGGAACTGTGGAAAGCTGCCTGTGAGGTCTTGGTGACGGATGCGCACTAGACCCTGGGCAGTCAAAATACAACTAGACTGGCTTCGCTCCGCCGTGCGCCGAGGTTAGACCTGCTTGGAGCTGGCGGGCTTTCGACTCTCGACGCTGCCTTTTAGCGCGAAAATCTCACTACGCCCAGCTGAATCTGTCGACACCTCCCCCTGCTACGCCACCACTCCCATCTCGGCGCACAGAAGTCTGCCAATTTAGCAAATCCACTGCGCACCTTGTCATACTGGACCAAAATAGCTCTCCGCCACCCAGAGATGCGCCGGCAAAATAGAGCCCTTTATGTGTAGATCCTCCTGCTCTCCTTGATCCTCCATCTCCCACTTCTCTCTGTTCCTCTGGTCTCCACAGGTGATAAGAGAGTCGTTCTGGTGATGATGCATCACACCAGAGATGTCGACTACTCAACATCAGGGACAAACTGGTCTGAAACATATCAGCAGGTCATCATGGATGTTGATGTTCTCTTCCATGAGACCACACCTGGATTGTTGAGATGTCAGAGAAACGAGGCAGCAGTCTGTAAAATAGAAGACTGGTTACTGAAATATAGCACTATTGATAGAGTGAGGGGTAGTGGTGGTGGTGGTGGTGGTGGTGGTGGTGGTGGTGGTGGTAGTGCTAGTAGTGGTGGTGGTGGTGGTGGTAGAATGATGTGGACAGTGAAGGTCCACACCGTCATTACAGGAGAAACCTTTGGTGCAGATGAAGCTCTGATGAAACAGGTGGAAACTCGTTTGCAGCTTCAGGTGAAGAAGACAAACTCACAGGAAGCTGCTGTGGTCATTCTCTTCTGTCCAATCAGCTCTCATGTTGGGTCAGATGTGGAGGCAGCCATGGCTCGGGTGTCAGGTATCACATAACCCTGTTTTCAGCTCGGTCATATTCTAATAATTTTGTTAGTTTGTCATTTGTCAGTGGATCTTAGTCTGAGTCCATCACAGCAGCTCAGAGAGACTGATCAATCATTCATTTGTGTGTCCACTTCAGTTCTCTTCATCATAATTCATTATTCATTATCAGTTATTAATTATTATTATTCATTATTAATTCATGATTATTTGTTAATCATTATTACTGTAATTCATCATTATTCATCCTAATTCATAATAATGATCAGTCTGACTGAATAAAGAGAAAAACCCATTCCTCTGGTTTCTACAGGTGATAAGGAAGTCATTCTGGTGATGATGCATCACACCACAGATGTCGACTACTCAACGTCAGGGACAAACTGGTCTGAAACATATCAGCAGGTCATCATGGATGTTGATGTTCTCTTCCACCAGACCACACCTGGATTATTGAGATGTCAGAGAAACAAGGAGGCAGTCTGTAAAATAGAAGACTGGTTACTGAAATACTTTGGTATTGAGAGGGTGAGGGGTGGTGTTAGTGGGGGTTACAGTGATACTACTACTACTACTACTACTACTACTACTACTACTACTAAGACCTCACCATGTTGTGTCCTTTAATCAGAGCTTGTTCTCTTGCTTCCAGCAGCTCTGATGATCTTTATCAGAACTGTCCATAAAATCAATTATAAACAGTCAGATTTGGTGTTGCTAAGTACAACACATCACATATGATGTGTAGTATAACTTTTGCAACAGAAACGTCTCTAATGGAGTCAAAGTCTAATAAAACTGCTGAAATAAAAGTGATGAAACAAAATTTCACAATGACTTGAGTTTGAATGATTTCATCCTATTTTACAACACATGGCCCGGTTTCGCAGACAAGGCTTAGCTATATCAAGCCAGGAGTAAGCCTATAAGTCAGACTAGTAAAGCTAGGTCATTTAAGTGGCTTGCATGAGCGTGGCTTACATTTGTCTTAATTAGTCCCAGACTGTGGAGTAAGCTTAAAGGGATAGTTCACCCTAGAATGAAATTTCGCTCATTATCTCCCCCCCTCATGTCGACTAAGGGCTGGAAGAAGTTTCAGATCCTCCGTCCCTTCTCTGAGTTACAGGGGGTCTCGGCGTAGCAGTGCATTTCAATGTAACGGTTGCAAAGGGACACCAGAGGTCTTCGTAAAAAAGACACACCAAAAAACATCCAAATACCTCCATGCTGCTCGTATGTGATGTCCGTCTTGTATTGAAGCCCCGAAATGCGGAATTGTCCAGAAAAAAATTAAATAAGTCCATATTTCAAGCTTGTTTGCAGCGGAAGCTCCTCTTCCTGGTCCGCACAAGTCTCACGAGATTTGTGTCGACGTCATTGCGATTAACTGACGCCGCCGCAAATCTCGCGAGACTTGGACGCCGAGACCCCCTGTAACTCAGAGAAGGAACGGAGGACTCTGAAACTTCTTCCAGCCCTTAGTCGACATGAGGGGGAGGAGATAATGAGCGAAACTTCATTCTAGGGTGAACTATCCCTTTAAATTGCCTGTTAGCCTAATGGTGCTCACAAAAACCTAGAATGGAATTGAGGACAGCTTTGCTGGAGGGAATTTTGACACCAGCTGAAGCTAAAAGAGCACGCTCAAAGAACTATACAGAGTATGAAAAAATTGTGGAGAATCATGCTGTTATTGAAACTTGTTGACTAGTGGAGTGGAGTAGCTAAACCATTGTTCATTTTGTGATGAAAGCATCATATGTGGTACGCTCATTGCTGAATACATGTGTGACTGTTGATGGTCTTGTCACTGCCTCCAAGTGGTTATGTGCCCTGGCTACGTGGCCACAGGGAAATCCTTTTGGTTGACTGGTTAGCACACCTGACTCTTACCCGGGAGTCTGGGGTTCAAGCCCCACCTGGGCCCTTACTTCATGCCACACATGTTTAATGAATCTGGTTATTGGGCCGTCACTAAAACAAATTTCTGATGACTGTGGCAGCCGGTGGTCAGCTACTGTTACATGTTTTTAGCACCACAAATATAATTTAATGACATGTTAAAGCGACAGAAGCTTTATTACAGTTTAAAAGAAAATAATATAAACTCTTTGTAATGTTTGTTTGGCTCTCAATATTCCCCTTCACAGTCTACGGCATCTTCTGTTTATTGTGGTTTTCAGTCGATAAAATATAGAAACGCACAGTACAAAAACAAGACCAAATTTTCTGATGCAGGCATGTACCAACTCAAAAAAAATTGCAAATGTTATTTCAGTCGATCATTTCTCCTCTTTATTGATACTGTTGTGATTTAACACAACTAACTAAAGAATATTACGATGCCTCGCACGGGAGCACCGATTATGTTTTAACACAACTAAGCAAAATTATTAAGATGCCTCGTGTGGAAGTATTCAAATGTGTGGGGATCCTAAGAAGGTTATTGGCTATCAAATTAGTCAAATATTAATACAATTTAATGGGATTTGATTTTACAGACAGCCTGTTTACCAAAGTCAGTCTCATGAAGGTGTGCCACCTATAAATATAGAACCGTGTTTAATAATTAAGTTAATAATCATAAACAAAATAACATTATCAATAGACACATCTAGAAAATGGAATAACAAAACATAAAACTAAGGCGTGTGTGTGTGTGTGTGTGTGTGTGTGTGTGTGTGTGTGTGTGTGTGTGTGTGTGTGTGTGTGTGTGTGTGTGTGTGTGTGTGTGTGTGTGTGTGTGTGTGTGTGTGTGTGTGTGTGTGTGTCTGTGCTACTGTGCGCAGTGGCACAGGCTGCACTTGTCAAGTATGTCCTGATTGCTTTTAAATACCCCCCCATGCGCTTGGCCACTTAATCCATGCTTGCACACTATACGCAAATATACGTTCCGCCAGCAAAATGTCACCAAAGTGTGTGTGTAACCAAGCGCACTGAGCCAAGTGTGGAGAAATGGGACAGCCCCTGTGTTTTGGAGCAACGTGAAGTTTATCTTTTTTTCTCTCGTCTTGTCACAGATGAAGCTGATAGTGAAGTTCAGAGCGCCCCCTGCTGGATCACTAGACAACCTACGTTAACTGGTATGTGGTGATGATTCCAGTCTTCTACATGGAGGTCAGTGATCTGGGAGCAGCGAGTGACCATTCATTCATCATCCAACATTCATCTCCTCTCTGTGTGTGGTTCTAAACCTGTGTTGTTGTTTCTGCAGCTGAATGATAAAGCACTGAGCTGCACTGTGTGTATGGAAGGTGATAACCTGAACCCTGAATTTCTGTTTATAAAATAAAAAATGTAATCCAGACTAATCCCTACCAACCCATGACTGCACCAAGGGAAAAAAATCACATGCAACAACTATTAAACATTAGTATCTATTAAATAAATGGCTGCACTCAAGAAGCAGCAGGATGTTGGACCAATCAGAGTGAGACTGACTCCAGATCAGAGTGTGGTCATCATCACCTCCTGCTCTGCTCTCTGGGCTGAGGCAGCAGTTTGACTGAAGGGTTACGCTGCCACCTTGAGGCCACAGGCACCAACAGCATGTTATCTGTTCTCTGGCTGTGATTAATCACAACGTTGACCGTCTAAAGTACAGATTGATGTTCAGGTGAAACCGTCTTCCTCCTCCTTCTCTGCTCCAGTTGTCTGAAGGTCAAACACCAACATCACAGCAGTTTTACACATGAAGCCTGGAGCAACATTGGTTTGGACCAACAAGTCTGGATTAAAATGAGTGTGTTTACATCTTAGAAACTTCACTAGTTTAAATACTGAGTCATTGTGTAAATTACTGAACCAGTAGATGGCAGCAGAGTTGTTATTAAAACTACACTTTCCTCTGTTTTCAGCATTAAAACCTTAAAATCCAGGAAGGAAGCAGAAGGAACTTCTTCCCTGTTGTCTTCAGTGACACCATCTGAAGAAGGAACTGGAGGAGTCAGACGACGTGAAACAGACCATAATGAGACACATGATGACGGCCACAAGGTAAAACTGTCACAACAGGATACAGACTTTTCTCTGCCATCATAAGACTTAAAATAATATAATGGCCATACTGTATCTTTGAAACCTCAATTCTATATCAGGCTGATTTTACACATGTCTTTGTATCCTTGATGTGGCAACGTGTCCAATTAGACCTCAGTATTCATATCTGGACAGCTGCCCAGTGAGCTTGTTTGTGTGCAGTTTAAAAGGAAAGAAAATCCATATAAATGATCTTTGATTTTTATTTATACTCAACATCCATGCAAAGCAGTAAGATAAAATAGTTTTTGATTGATATTAATTATCCTTGTGTGAATATATGGTTGAGGTTGTTAGAACTAAGTTTGGATACATTTTCCCTATTTTGCAAACTGAACTGTCACTTGACTTTATCATTTCATATTGCATTGTATAAGCAAAGTTATTCTACTGCTACCAGCAAAAAATGTGTTGAAACAAATGTGACGCTAATATCAGTATGCTGTATTATAAGTGAAGGACAGACACAATTAAAGCCGCAAGCGGCGATGATCGGCCCTCACGCCCCCATGTGACTGCGGGGTCCTGAGGCGCGCGGGGGCCGTGGCGTGAAGCGAGAAGGGCAAAAAAAGCGCTGGGGGAGCGGAAAAACGCAATGTGTGGTTCGTCCACCAGGTGGCGCTACGAAGCCAGATACGGGTAGGATCGTTCAGGTGCTGACCAGGATCAAATACCTGAAGTTTGAAGTCAATTGGACAATGTAAATGTAAAACCTGTTACCACCAGGGGGCGCATTTGTATGAACTCAGATGTGGGTCGGTGTGTTCAGGGGCTGACTGGGATCAAACACCTGATGTTTGAATTAAATCGGACAATGTAAGTGTAAGCCAGGTCACTTCCTGTTACCACCAGGTGGCGCATTTGTATGAACCCAGATGTGGGTAGGTGTGTTCAGGGGCAGAGACTCATCAAACATGTAAAATTTGAAGTCAATCGGACAATGTAAGTGTAAACCAGGTCACTTCCTGTTACCACCGGGGGGCGCATTGAGTAAAGTGGGTGTGGCATACATCAGAACGTTCAGGGTGGAGCCATCATCATCTTCAGCAAGTTTGAAGCTGATAGGATGAAGTATGTGGGCGGTAGAGCTGTTAGAAGGTGAAATGGCGAGCAAACGTGAAGTCGCCAAAATTCGCAAGGCCGCAGAAGCCACGTCCTTTGACGTAGAGACCTATGGAGCACAACTTTGGATCAACATGGCATGTCGATGGTCTGTAGTCAATTTGAAGTCGTTGGGGCGAAATCTGTGGGAGGAGTTAGTTGTTTTAATGTAAAAAAAAGTCACTTCCTGTTACCACTGGGGGGCGCATTGAGTAAAGTTGGACATTTATATATTGGGTGAATCAGCCATCATCATGTCCATGAAGTTTGAACATGATTGGATAAAGTATGTGGGCGTGGTGCCATTCGTATTGAGATGGCGAGCACGCCAATGTTTGGCGCCCCCTAGCAGCCACGCCCTTTGACCTATCGACCTACGGAGCACAACTTTTACTCAGCTAGGTCTGAAGATGGTCCGTGTCAAATTTGAAGCTGGTCGGACGAATCATGTGGGAGGAGTTAATTTGGGGGCTACGTCTCAACACCCCCCCCCCCCCGGACTGCGAAGCTTGGTTTGACGGCTCTCCGTGCACATTGAAAGTGAGGCTGGTGTGCGGTTTCTGTGCATTTGAATACTCATGTATTCATGGCCTTTAAGTGAAGTTATTAACTTAACCAAATCCATATGATTATCTGATTATCTGTGCTGCTGCGAGTGGACAGCTTCTTTCAGCGGTGACTGTATATAGAAGTGAAATGAGCTCCTGACGCGAGTCGGATCAACAGCTGAGCATCTATAGGCCAGTAATGTGTTTTTGGTGTGGAGCAGCGTCTCTGAATGCAGCGGAGACGCCCTGTGACACTACTGTGTACAGGCTGACAGCCAGTGAGTGCTCACGGCAGCGCCACTGCTCATTAAAAACAGCTGTAATAACGTGCTTTCACTGTTCGTAATATCACTGGAAAAAGTCGCTAGATTTGTCGCTAGTCCCTTTTGACAAAAAAGTCGCCAAGAGGATTTGGAAAGTCGCCGAAAAGAGCCACTTTTATAGTACAGGAGAGCCTCGCTAACCCACTAAACTGGCTTCACAGTAGCTGCACCGCTCCGTCTCCTTCTCTCTCTTCTCGCTCTGCGCCTGTGGGGTGCGTTTATTCTCAGCACCAGGTTTGACCGGAGCAGAGCTCCACTGAGCCCCGCCCTCGCGGGCACACAAGCAGCACGGAACAAGCCGTGCATCAATGTCATCTTGCGGCGCGGCCCGGAGTGGAAATCAAACGTTGAACCGAGTTGAAAACAGCGCTACTGAGCTTTCATACCGTACATTGACTTTCAATCAAGATTCCAGCGAGGCGGCTGATAATTTCAGCGAGGCGGCCGCCACAAAATTTATAATGCAGAAAAAACCCTGGGTACATATGTGTAGGGGAGAGTGAGGTAAGATGAGCCACTGGGTAAGTTAACCCAAAATGAGCATGTGACCAAATATTTAGGAGGCAGGCATCATTTCATGGAGTCTGTGAAGGTTAGAACCACGTGAGTAAAGTGGTTTAACATTTATGACCAAAAAATAATTTTTCACTCTTAAAAGTGAATTTTGTCGATCATAAGTTTCATGAGAATTGTGTTTAGACCAAAAGAGATTATTGCAAATGTGTTTTATACATGTGTTGTGGTATCTATGAGCTACAACATGAGGTAGTAAACCAGCATGAAACTGCACCATTTTTGCTGTGGGGGTAATAAACCCAAGCCAAGGTAGCTGTGGGGTAAGTAGATCCATTTGGCCAGGGGTAAGTTGAGCCACTTATTCAATGCACTTAATGAATGTATTTTGTCTGTAGCCTATATGTCTAAATGATTAAATTGAGAATCTATATGTTTGTGCCCTAAAACCGCTATTGACCAATCATACGTTAGCAACCGTCACCTGATCCGTAAGGCCTGGCAAGCTTCATTACATTTCCTGGGACGAAAAACAAAACGTTTGTAGAGAAGGATATTGTTATTGTTACTGCTACTGCTGCTACAGCGGCGGCAGCAGCAATATAGAGATGTTCAGATACGATCGGACTTTTTTTTCGACTTGAACAAGTGTAAATATGGGGATAACCATACGTTCACCTCCGACATGACAGCTGTACCAAAGCCGTACTTTTGGGGCTTTTACCTGGGCTTTCAGGCGAGGGATCCTCCAGGCAGGGGCTGCTTTCACTGACTGATACAGTGGTGGGAGAAAAAAAGTCGTGGTGGGTTGATAGACGGTAAAGTTACCAGCCCTACTTCTGCTCTGTACGTTGTCCAGTCGTGTCGTTGAACATATGTTTTATCCTCCGGTGCGAAATTTGCTGATATTTCCTTTGAAATCGATACCAAACATTGCCAGGGGCATGGCTCGGAGTGAAAGCTTGCCCGGCGTAGCAACAGTAACCAAGGGGGGCGGGGCTTACGCGAAGGGCGAATTGGGGCATGAAGGCGACGGAATAAGAATAATAAACAATACAATTTCAATAGGCCTTCGCCAGGCGAGTGCTGCTCACTCGCCGCTCGGGCCTAATCATCTGATTGTTGATTTCCTGATGGAGTTTTGATGGCAGATGATCACTGACTCTGATCAGACATTTGATGGATGAAGTCGTCTCCTAAATCAACAATCAGTCTCAAAACATTCAGGATTAAAGAATCAATTTCACAAACAGAGTAGGTTTCTTCATTGTAGTTCTTCACAGGAAGGATGTGGTTCATAGGAATACCCAGTGCTGCACTGAAGTTCTGCATCTAAGATTGAAAGAAACAATAGTTGAGTTTATTAGTTTATAGGTTTTTAGCTCATATTCTGGAACAGATTATGAATCTCAACATATCTGAGCTGAAGTTATTAAACATTGATGAAAAAGACTTGTGAGACTGATAGAGATTCACCTTCTTCTTTATGTACTTGCTCTTGTAGACGTTCTTCAGATCCTTTTTAGTTTCACCACAGGCTTCATCAACTTTGGTGAGAACAACCAGTTGGGGAATTCCTGCACGTATGCACAGATTTACAGTTAAATCCAAAAACTCAACTCCAACATGATCATATTCATGATTATTTGTGTGGAGAGCCTAGTCTAGAGATCTGAGTGGTGTTGCACCAGTTTGGCGTATCTCTTTACTAAATTCAGGATTTAGTAAAACCACTACTAAACCCTTAGCAATTACTAGTTTGCAACTAGTTGCTTACTAATTTCGGGTGCACCAGACCAGTGTAGGCAATCCTGTATCTAGTAAATTTACGCCCAAGTGGTTACTAGCCGGTTACTAGTCACATTAAAGGATAACTTTCGTTTTTTACAACCTTATTTCTAGCATAAAATACGATCATTTACTCACCCAGACAAGTTTGGTGTCATTTGGAGTCGTTTTGACGAAATTAGCCCCAATCGAGCGGCGCGTATATCCGTATAATGCGAGAACACGGGGCACCCAATGCAGCCTCTAAATAACACATTATCCGCCGCTAAATTTGTTCATTTCACCAATATTTTGTGATGATACACTAGTGTTATTCCCCTCCGAGCCCGTGGTGGCATGTTATCAACATCCTGCTCCTCTAGGTTGACCTACTAACCTCTGACCTGGATGATGTCATCTCCGACGGCGGCGCGGCGCGGCTAACTAGCTTTCGCTAATGCTATGGTCCGTTTCTGCATGTTTCTGACTTGTCAGAACAAAATGAGCAGCTGGATGAAGTTCAGCTTCCACAGGCTTCCTCTCCGCAGCCTGGATCCTCACTACAGCTCTGGCTAGTTGAGCTAAAAATGGACCAGAATGCCGAATGGTCGGAGCGGTCAGAGATGACATCATCCAGATCATCCAGGGAACATCTATGTATGGGACAGCGGATGTAAATTAGCCTGTGGCTACAATCCGGCGTGTTTACGATTGTTTCGTTCATGAACTTGCATTGTCCCATTTTAAAAATAAATTGAATTGAATTGAATCAGAGGTAGTACTCAACCTACTGGAGCAGGATTTGATAACATGCCACCACGGGCTCGGAGGGGAAAAACACTAGTGTATCATCACAAAATATTGGCGAAATGAACGAGTTTTTTGGTGGATAATATGTTATTTAGAGGCTGCATTGGGTGCCCCGTGTACTCGTATTATACAGATATACGCGCCGCTCCACTAGGGCTAATTTCATCAAACGACTCCAAATGACACCAAAGTTGTCTGGGTGAGTAAATGATTGTATTTGATGCTAGAAATAAGGTCCAGGTTGTAAAAAACTAAAGTTATCCTTTAAGTGATGACAACACTCGGCTACCCAATCAGCGTGCAGAGCAGACAGAATGTACACAGGAATAGCTGGGCACTTTTATTTTGAAATGTGCCCTGCATCGACACGCCACCACATCCAGGAAGCCGGCAATGTTGTGGAATTTCTGCCTGCACGGGCAGCTGTACCTACTCGTTGAGGTGCTCACACTGGAGGCCAGCGTCACCCGACACATACCATTGTAGACTTGTTCTGCAACGAGCCTGTGGCGAATCGTAACATAGTGACAGAGGTAGAGCCCCGTTCAGACCCATGCTAAATTGCCGCAGCTAACGTTAGCATGTCCATGATCCGCTTTATGTGGTTGCATATTTAAACGGTAGCGACCGACAGTATATCAAAGTCATCATATACATCTAAAGGGTGAATTCTGTCTCTCAAATCCCTTTTCCTAACGGTAGGTTCTCTGTTTTGTAGAGCAAGCCGCTCTAAACGAGCCGTTAAGCTAGTTGTTAATGTTTGTTTTTTTTCAGTTGGTTTTGATCCTGTGTCGACTAACTGTAACTAGTAAACAGTTACGCAACTCCTAAGGTAGGTGTAAATATTTAGTAAAGACGTAGTAATTACTAGCTCTACGTGATTCCTAGTAAAACTGTTGCAACCAATTTTAATTGAGTAATGACTAAATCTTGATTAGTAAACACCTGATAGGTGGTGCAACTGGGTCCTGGTGCTAATGATGCACAACCACCAAATAAGTTACAGCTCCTATGATTTGGATGCTGAAGCTGAACATATTATTTCAGTTATACCTTGATTATCTGTTGAAACACCCCTTCTTTGCTCTTACCCAAGTCACTGGCTACCACTCTGATCTCCTTCATCTTCTGCAGAGTTGAGGCTTTAATTTCTGCTGCGTTTGCAGAGTAGACATAAACCAGAACATGGACTTTATCATCTGGAGAGGGTGAAGGGTTGTAGTATGGATCATCACTGGACAATGAAGACCTGGGATTGAACTGAAAAAGAATGTGAAAATCCAAATAAATAATGAGATGTGAACTTAAAGCCGAAGTAAGTGATCCTATCCTGTCAAGATCCTGGTCCAGTGTCCTGTCCATGTAATCTTTCCCCCAGGACTTTTTTTCCCAGGATGGTAGGGGAAGGTCCCGCCTACTTCGTCTCTGATTGGCTAGATGGGTTCCATTTTCGATTCTGATTGGCTAGAAGGGCTTTCGTCTGATTGGTTGTTTGTTTTGGTTGTGAAACGGCTGTGAAACGCAGGCTGTCTGCAAATGTCTTGATCTACCTGGGCTCTCTCTACTACGGAAGCCCTAAAGGGCCAGGTCCGTATAAAAATTTTTTATTACTGTTTTCTCGTGATAACGACTTATTATTTCGTTATCTCGAGATAACAAAGTCCGTTTTCTCGTGATAACGACTTATTATTTCGTTATCTCGAGATAACAAAGTCCGTTTTCTCGTGATAACGACTTATTATTTCGTTATCTCGAGATAACAAAGTCCGTTTTCTCGTGATAACGAATTAATGTCATCTTGTTTTCTCGTGATAACGAAATAATGATAGAATGTGTCGTTGACATGGTTGCCTAGCAACATGTTTCCCCGGTGCAAGGTAGCAGTAGCAGCTGGTTAGCAGCTGTATGTTCGTAGCAGGAGGCTACTAAAGCGAGTCTGTTGGAAACACTACACATGTACAGATATAACGTGACAGAAGAGCTGGTTTCGTGGTGTGACAGTCGAGGGTCCTGTCACTATGCCCTGGCTGCTTGGCCACAGGGGATATGCCTTTGGGTGACTGGTTAGCGTTTAGGCTAGACCTCAAATCAGTGAGCTGATTCATGTGATCACATCATCCTGATTTCAGCCTTCAAGAGCTGCCACTAGTCTGCTCTGCTCTGCTCTACTGAGCTGTCAACAAGTACCGGTAAGTTACACCGTTAGTTTGTTTACTGTGCTGGGTTTATTTAAGGGGCTACCCGGTTAGCATAAACACATGAGAGGTTGGCTATGTTATCTGAAAGCTTCAGCTAAGGTAATGTCAGCTGCTTGCTGCTCAGATAAAGCTCATGAACACAGCATAAACACAGCCGTCAGCGGTCGCAGCCAACAGGTGTCTGTTGGTTCCAGATATATTAATGTATGATAAAGTAAGGTTGTGATTTCTGACAGCAGCAGCCAGTAACTAACGTTAGCTTAGCTGAAACAGGATAGATGGACCACCGGCCGGTAGCCCCTTAAATACACCCAGCACAGTGACGTTATACAAACTAACGTTAAGTGTAACTTACCGGTAAGTTATTGTTGACAGCTGGTGTGGACAATAACCACGCCAGTGAGTAGAGTAGACCCCATGCTCGAGCTGAACATGTAGTGAATCATGTTGCTAGGCAACCATGTCAACACATTCTACCATAATAGTTATCTCAAGAAAACGAACTTTGTTATCTCGAGATAACGAAATAATAAGTCGTTATCACGAGAAAACGGTAATAAAAAATTTATGGCCCTTTAGGGCTTCCGTACTCTACTTATCTGGCCTGTCTACACTCTTTCTACACTCTGCCTGTCTTTTTTACTAAACCTAACCAACTCCTTGATCATTGCCTAAACTTAACCAACTCCTTTCTTAATCGCCTAAACCTAACCACTAGCACAATCTCAAACTCAAAATGTAAACTTGGAATATTAAATTAAATATTTAAAATTCTGAAACTACTGGGGATCGGACACGGATTCACCACACCTCAGGTGTAACCGCAAACCGCTGCGCCATGGCAACTACTTACCTTTTCTTTCAGTTGGTGTGTATTTTACTTTACTACAGTACTGTTGTGTGATGATGTTCCATGGCCAAATCAAATAACCAATCAGAGGAGAGCCCTTCTAGCCAATCAGAGACGAAGTAGGCGGGACCTTCCCCTACCATCCTGGGGGAAAAAAATTCGCCTCCCGGACCTGCTGCTTCCACCTCATGCACACACCTGCTGCTCATCTGCCTAACTCACCTCCACTGCATTTGAGCCGGTCTCTTCCTCCACTCCTCTCCAGTTCGTTGCTTCACCCACCATACTCGGCTCCTCGTTTTTTTTGCAATCTAAACTTTTTTGACCTCCACTCTGTTTTGCCGTAGCTTACCTGTTTTTTTTTCTGTTTCCAGCCCAGCCGTTCGCCTACCCCCGGCCCTGCCTCGCCCAGCCCTGTTTTTCAATTCAATTCAATTCAATTCAATAGAACTTTATTGTCCCAGCAGGGAAATTTGTCTTGGACATACATGTGCCACGAGTGGCTGCATTACATGGAGATAAAATATAAATAGAGATAAAAAATAAAAAATAAAACTCAATCCCCAACATTTCGACGCTGCCCACCCAGTTCTCACATAAACACAATTCATCCATTCACACTAATCCGTAGAAATATAGTAAAAGTTCTGGCTCAAGTTCGGGGGAAAAAAAAAAAAGAAAAAAGAAAGGAGCACAGCCCGCCTTACAATTTAGCAGGTTTGTTTAAAAGGGAAATGGATGTAGGGAGAAAGCTATGTTTGTATCGGTTACTTTTGCATCGGCATGCTCTATACCTTCTCCCAGACGGGAGTAAATCATATTCTGAATACAGAATGTGTAGGGGATCTTTTAAAATTCTGTGTGTCAAGCTCAGCACAGTGTCTTCATAAATAGACTGAAGGGTTGGGTAGACTTTGTTGCCAATACTTTTCATGGCCGTTTTCACCTGTTTCTCCAATCTCGTTTTGTTCTGTAACGTCAGAGAGCCGAACCAGGCTGTCATTCCATATCTAATCAGGCTTCCCATGACAGCATGATAGAATACATTCATGGCCCTGGCGTTCACGCCAAACACTCTTAAACGGCGAAGGAAATGTAGTCTCTGTGCAAGTTTAATACAAAGGACATCAATGTGCACATGCCATTTGAGTTGATTGTCCATATGAATCCCCAAGTATTTATAAGATTCAACCTGCTCAATTACAGTGTCATTTATAATCACTGGGTCATGAACTCTCACCCCCTTAGGATCGAAAATCATTTCCTTAGTTTTAGCAGTGTTGAGGATGAGGTGGTGACTTTTGCACCAATCTTTGAAAAAGACAATCTCGTTGAGATACACAGATGGGCAGTCATCCACATGTAACAAACTTAAAATAATTGTGTCATCTGAAAATTTGATTACATAATTTTTACGATTTTTTTTTTTGGACAGCACTGCTTCTCCTTTGTTTTTTGTTTTTACCCTCATTTGAATAAACCTTCACTAATCTGCATTGTGGGTCCAGTCCAGTATTTTTGAGTCCTTGACAGATCCGGTGGTTTTGGCTAACTTCCTGTCAGCAGATGGAGTTAGTAGTCCCTGCCCTCGTTCCTACATCACCAGATGCACACGCATCCCTTGGCTGCACACACAGAGAGGACCGCCCCTTTATGCCGTTCTCCTCATTGGATAAAGGTTGTAGGACACAGAAAGTTTTCTCCTCTGCTTACAGCAGAGCAGAGTGACTGACAGACCCGTGCTTCAGACCAAACACTCTATATGTAAATGATTGCTGTTGGAAGATAGAACTATTTAAGACTTAGGGTGCTTTCACACCTGCAGTGTTTGGTTCGGTTATTTGGTTCGGTTATGCCACCAAAACTAGTGCGGGCTGAGGAGGTGGTCTCGGTCCGGTTCCAACCGAACTCTGGTGCGCACCAACTGCCAGGTGAACGCAACCAGTTTGAGCTAAAAGGGCTCCCGTAGTCGTTGATGACGGGTTAACTCAGCGGAGAGACGGCCCGGTGCTCCGGCCCATACGCAGCTCTGTCTCCACAAACGAAGCAGCAGCAGCGGAGCAGCCGGTCGGAGTCCGCTCAGACACTGGACAGGTCGGTGAGTCCATCCCTTGTGTCCGAGCAGCAGAGGTCCGCTGTGTTTAACATTTAACTGGGAACTAACGGGACCAAGCTGGGTGAACCCAGCAACCGGAAACCAACTAGAAAAGTAGATCGGGACTATCGTTTGCCAAGAGTTATAAATAAATGACCAGATCTACTAATAACCGGCTCTTGAGTCATCATGAAAGTTTTATCAATCAGCGCCTCCAGAGTACAACTGGTAGTCATGGAGACATGACGCTCTCCAAGTTAAGATCCTCAGTGACAAAAAGCAGGTGTGAAAGCAACTGCACTAACTGAAAAATGAAAGTCACTGTTCACTGTGATGAAGTTACTGTTCTGTAATATTGTTAATTACAGATCTATGGACATTTCTGGGGATCTTGAGAAACTCCATCTCTTTTTTTTTTCACCCATCAATTTTTTTCCATGTCCCCTAGGGGGCTCCATAATTTGTTTTGAGATATGCTATACATAAAATTTGATTTATTGATTTATTAGGCAATTCCTTATTGTCCTGTGGTAATGGTGATGTTGATTTTCTCTCTCTTTTTAAAAAATCTTTCATCATTTTATTTTCTCTTTTCTTTTCTGTGTGAGCAACTTCTGGACCTCAGTTGTACTACATCCCTATTTAGTGAGAGAAGTCTTAAATTAGATGCCCAGTGTTTAACTAAGAACAATGGATTATTTTTATTTTTTTTTAAATATATTTTTTTGGCGTTTTTTCTTATTTTATGCCTTTATTTGATAGACCAGTAGAGATAGACAGGAAAGGGGGAGGCAGAGAGAGGGGAATGACATGCAGGAAAGGTCTGCCCGATGCGGGACGCGAACCGGGGACGCCTGCGTCTGCATATACTGTACATGGGGCGGCTGCCTTAACCACTGCGCCACGCACCGCCCCAGAACAATGGATTATTGACCAAAATGTTCTTGTTCTACAGAACAAAGGCAGTTGTACCTTGTAATCCTCTTTCACGTGTCCCATCAAGGCCAGTTTGATGTCGTCCACCCTGACTCCACCTTCAGTATGCTCCTCCAGACCCATGACATCATTGAAAACAATAGGGTAGAAGTTTCCTCTGGCTCCTTTCTGGATTTTATGGGTTTTATACTGAAAGACACGTGAATGAAATGTGAAAATTAGTGATAATGGTCGTATTTTTAGTTTAAACAATGGTCCTGTTTCTTCCTTGAAAACAATAAATTTTTCCACTGAAATTATAGGTTGTCTCTAACTAATTAACTCTAACGGCTGAAATACACTGGACACGGCTGCGACGTGAAACGTGTGTCGCACGACACCCGCAGCAGCTCGCACCCATTCAGTCAATGGAAGCTCCTCCACCGGCCGTGTGAGCAACGCGTACTCCAGCGGCCGTCGCGCGGCGTTTCCCTTCTTTTTCGCACCGAGTCTATTTTATTTCCTCGTGGCGCGGCTACGTGGCTCCAGCATGTAGAAAATACAGAGAACTGTGTATAAAATGACTATATTACGTTTTAAAGTGAAGAATTAAATGTAGCACTGCAACATTATGGGGTTTGTTTTCTTTCTTTCTTTCGTGTAGTTAAACAGTTAAAGGTAGGGTCTACGATCCTGTTCAAAAGCACTTTCTGTTACACTGGGTGAAACGGTCCCTCTGTTGCCAGAGGAATTAATACGTTATGACGTTATGAAAAAGAATGAAAAAAATCCGTGCTGTCTGGCAACTACAGCGCTGAGAAAACTTCCACCAATCACTGTCACCAGACCCGAGAGGGAGCAACCAATCCAAATCCTTCTTCACGCACACCCCCCTCCTCCTCCCTCCCTGAGCTTGTTGTTGTGTGCGCGTGCCGGTTTGAGGGGGCATGGCTTAGACCGAGACACTGACGGGAGGGAGAGCAGGGGGATTGGACGTAGAGGAGGCAGGAGGAGCTGCATTTTTCAAATCTTGCTAGCTCTCTCCCTAAGTTTTCAGGATAGTAGACCCCAGCTTTAATTGATGCCATTTAATATAATCTGCATTTGCAAACCCTACATAGTCAGCAGATTACCTGTGAAAAAGTACTCGGCTGAACTTCTTCAGATTTGGTTTAAAAGTCAAAAGGTCACTGTGACCTCAGAAAAATGATTTTGACCTTGTGAATGACATATCTTCAAATTTAAAGGCAGTTACAGTTGAATAGACAGGATTAACTTAAATCAGAGTCACCATAATGGCAGCAGTAGAGTGCTGCTGTAAAAAGAGCCTGGGTTTTCTTAGTCTGGCCTGACGAAAGTGCGTTGCTGCGATTAGCCTCTGATTGGTCAGAACGAGCCACCCAGCGGAAGTCCCGCCTCCGTTTTGCAGCTTTCACAGTCCGCCCGGCAAAGGGAAACATCAACAACAACAGGAACCAAACCGTGGATCTATTATACATCTGTGTGTGAAAAGACGATGAAATGTCCGTCAGCGGTTGCCGACTGTTGTTACACCGCGGACCGAAAACCAGTTTCCGACCGGCAATATTTTGCAAGCGCAACCAGTATGGCTGGTTGAAAAAATTCCAAACGGCTGTTTTTTTCTCTGATCGCAGATGCGGACCAGCCAGACTATCCTCCCAGTTCTCCCGATGGCCAGTCCGGGCCTGGAGGATGTTGTTATGATGCCATGTAAAGCCCTTTGAGACGAATAAAATTGCCTTGCCTTGGTATACAATACAATACAATAAAACTTTATTGTCCACCATGGTGGAAATTTGTCCAAACAACAACATAATTACTGCTTGAATTGATCCTCTGGTCTTCTCCAACGTCTGATATGCAAAGTGTATTGCCTTAGCACTGTGATGTGAAACATTGTGATATTTGAAAATGTATGTACATATTTGAAAGTGATTTTGTTTAGTTTTGGTTATAGTAACTAACCACTAACCGGTGTTGGGTGTAACACGTTAGTTTGTAACGTGTTACTGTAATCAGAGTACTTTTATCAGTAACTAGTAGTGTAAGGTATTACTCCTCTGAAAATAGTAATAATATTACATTTTTCCAAGCTCATTACTTGCGTTACATTGCTCGTAGCAACTTCACCACACAGGCCTCACACAGAACAGAAGGGAGGGGGAGGGAGGCGTGAATGGGTCAGTGATTGGTTTCAGTTTTGTACGAGGTATCACTACCATCACCGATTGGTCGCCACCCAGCAGCAGCCGCAAGGACAGATGAGAAAAACATGGAAGCATCAACAAGACCAGCGCATGCTGCTTCTGCTCTTTTCAACGTGGTGAAGGATAGCGGTGACACAGAGAAACCAGGAAAACGTAGTTTCAAAACAAACTGAGGTCAGAAGCACTCGACAATCCATACATTACGTTGTGTGTCAGCACACGCAGTGTGACCGCGGCACCGGCAGAGCGACAGACAGGCTCAGTGTTGAAGTGCAGAGGGACGAAATTACAGCTGTTACTTGCATCCCGACTGTGACTCCAACATATCAACCTGACTTGCCCCTCTTCTGAAAAACCCTGACATGTCAAACTGACCCACGGCGTTAGAGGACTAATTCATCTGTCTAACGATCAGGACCATGACACATGAAACGGTAAACACAGCTGATCCATCGGAAAAAAATACAGCTCCAGTTTATTTACTTTCCGTGATGCAGCTTCTTGAATGCAGTAGGAAAAAAATTTAACGAGTAATATAACTAGTAATATAACTAGTTACTTTCTCTAGAGAGTAATAAAGTAATGTAAGGCACTACTATTTTTGAGAGTAATATGTAATAGATTACTTTTTTGAGTAACGAGCCCCAACACTGCCACTAACTAACAATGTGTTAATGCAAACTGATCCGGTCTGAATGTTAGTACTTCTCAGTGTCTAATGGGTAAAGTGAAAGAAGGTGAAGTAAACAAGTACCTTTCTAGTGTGGCTCTGGTCAGAAGTCGTAGCACTGGCTTCAGCTGAATGGGTCATTCTCCCTATTAAAGTGTTGCTGATAGAGCAGATGCAGCTGGACTTTCCAGCACCAACTGGTCCATGGATCAAAACTCTGAGATGTTTGATCCCATCGACTTTAGGGTTATAATTCTTCACATAATCCAGAACCTCTTGGTTGTTTCTGTTTACAAAACAAGAATAACAGAACAGTAATAGCTTTAATCAGACTGCAGCCATGCCAGCAGCTCTGAGCTAAGTGACTGTTTTATTATAGTACGATGTTCAGAAACACAGAGTACAGCCGGGGCTGATGGGAACTAGTCACTAGTTGTACAGGTTTCTGCTCAGAAGCTGAAGCTCTGACATGACAATGACCTGATGGTGGCGCTAGAGGAAACATCACTGCAGCTACTACAGATCATCCTGAGGGAACATGAATATCTGAACCACATTTCATCACAATCCAACAATACATGAGAGATTTGGTTCAGTGTTGATGAGCAGAGAAACACAACAGAACTACGGTGTCACCATGTGGACAATTTACATGAACTCACCTCCAGGACGCTTTCCTCCAAGGCTCTCTGAAAGCTGATAAAAAAAAACAGGATCAGAGTCGGTCAGGAGTGTTGAAGTCATGTGAATAATGTTCTATCACTGATTTGACCACTTACTGGGAGAAGGAGGAGGAGTTTCTACAGAGGTAAAGACACAGAATCATCAGAGGAAACAGAAGACACGTATTAATTCCTGGTCATTTCAAAGTTCAAAGTGTCATTTCATACATATAGAATACATACAACGAAAATACATAGCATTCAGTTAAAAACAAACAGGGGCTCAGCATTAGTTAAAGAATGATGAAAATCTTGTTTTTTTTGTACTTTTCACATGTTCCTGTGGCATTTTTCTGATGTTAGAGGACATATCAGCAGAAAAGTAAGGTTCTGAACTGCGTGACAGTAGCCATGTTTCCATCCAAAGTGATTCGAATTACTGGGAAATCCTACACTGCTCGGTGGTATATGCCAAGTCCATTCCTAAACAGTATGATCTCCTGGTTATTCAGATTAAGCTATCAAAAAATCATTCTATCAATGTGGCCGGCTGTTATCGCCCTCCTTCAGCCCCAGCCTGCACTCTTGAGGCCCTGAGCTCTGCATTGGCACCTTTCACGAGGTCTGAGTTTGTCCTGCTAGGTGACCTCAACTGGGACAAAGCCCCCCGAGAAAGTTACTCTGCAGTTAGACTCTCTAAATCTCCATCAAATTATTACCCATTCGACTAGGCTTAACCCAAATTCTCTGGATAAGGCCACTCTGCTAGATGTGATTCTCACTAACACTCCCTATAGGTACCATTCTGGCGTGTTTTGTAGCGACCTAAGTGACCATTGTTTTACTGCATGCATTCGCAATAACACCACTGCCAAACAGCCTGTAACCATCAGTGTTAAGCGCTCACTAAAGCATTTCAACATTTCAGCATTCCTCTATGATTTGGCTAACGTAAACTGGCACAGAGTCAGCCTGGTTCCTACTGTGAATGATGCATGGTCCCTGTTTAAAGGATAACTTTAGTTTTTTACAACCTGGACCTTATTTCTAGCATCAAATAAGATCATTTACTCACCCTGACAACTTTGGTGTCATTTGGAGTCGTTTTGACGAAATTAGCCCCAATCGAGCGGCGCGTATATCCGTATAATGCGAGAACACGGGGCACCCAATGCAGCCTCTAAATAACACATTATCCGCCGCAAAACTCGTTCATTTTGCCAATATTTTGTGATGATACACTAGTGTTATTCCCCTCCGAGCCCGTGGTGGCATGTTATCAACATCCGGCTCCTCTAGGTTGACCTACTAACCGCTGACCTGGATGATGTCATCTGCGGCGCGGCGCGGCTAACTGGCTATCGCTAATGCTATGGTCCGTTTCTGTGTGTTTCTAGTCTCGCTCGCCAGACTCTCCTCCAAAGAAGAAGGAGAGTCTGGCTGCTCCGCCTATGATTCTGCGATCAGAGAAAAAAACGCTCCGGTCGTTTGGAATTTTTTCAACCAATCACAACCGCCTTGGTCGGCGCCGTAGCAACGCCGTAGTAACGGCGCGCTTGCAAAATATTGCCGGTTGGAAACTGGATTTCGGTCCGCGGTGTAAAGACGGCCGGCAACCGTTGACAAATATTTATTCTTTTGTTCGGTTTAACGGCGGTCGGCAACCGCGGACGGACATTTCATCTTCTGTTCAATTTAAGACACAGATGTATAATAGATCCACGGTTCTGTTCCTGTTGTTGTTTGTTGATGTTTCCCTTTACTGGGCGGACTGTGAAAACTGCAGCACGGAGGCGGGACTTCCGCCGGGTGGCTCGTTCCGCCCAATCAGAGGCTAATCGCAGCTAAGCACTTCCGGTAGGCCAGACTAGTGTGTTTCTGACTCGTCAGAACAAAATGAGCAGCTGGATGATGTTCAGCTTCGGTCAGCTTCCACAGGCTTCCTCTCCTCAGCCTGGATCCTCACTACAGCTCTGGCTAGTTGAGCTAAAAAGGACCCGAATGCCGAAGCGGAATGATTATTATCAGAACGAGCCGGGCACCGGTCGGAGATGACATCATCCAGATCAGAGGTTAGTAGGTCAGCCTGGAGGAGCCGGATGTTGATAACATGCCACCACGGGCTCGGAGGGGAATAACACTAGTGTATCATCACTAAATATTGGCTAAATGAATGAGTTTTGCGGCGGATAATGTGTTATTTAGAGGCTGCATTGGGTGCCCCGTGTTCTCGCATTATACGGATATACGCGCCGCTCGATTGGGGCTAATTTCGTCAAAACGACTCCAAATGACACCAAAGTTATCTGGGTGAGTAAATGATCGTATTTGATGCTAGAAATAAGGTCCAGGTTGTAAAAAACGAAAGTTATCCTTTAAAGAGCAGTTTAGCGCTGTGGTTAACAAACACGCCCCCTTCAAGAAACAACGGATAAAAAATCGCCATAGTCCTTGGTTCACTCAAGAACTTACATCACTTCTTAAACAAAAAAATGCTGTATGGAGCAAAGCTCGCTTCTCAAATTCTCCCACAGATTACCTCAAATTCCGGCAGCTTCGAAATAAGGCCACACAAGCCGTACGGCAGGCTAAATCTGGTCATTTTAAAGCCCAATTCACTCGATGTAGCTCTGATCCCAGTGCATTTTGGAAGACAGTTAGAAAACTCCAGAACAAACCCTCATCTATGCCTGTCTCACTCAAAACAAACAACCTGGTAATCTCAGACAAGACTGCTATGGCAGATACCTTCAATAGCCATTTCACTAAGTCTGGCCTTGTTTTCGATGCTGTTCAGCCCATCTGCTCTACTCTATCGCCATCCAATTCCCACTGCTCCTCTGACCCCCCAGCCTCCCCATACAGTTTCTCCCTTCGTCCCATCACAGAGTTCGAGGTTCTGAAGGAATTGTCTGCCTTAGACCCTCATAAATCAGCTGGATGTGATGGTCTTCCTGCTTTTTTTATTAAAGCCGCAGCTCCCATTATTGCTGCACCTATAACCGCACTCTTTAACCTCTCACTTCATACTGCTGAAATACCTTTAGACTGGAAAGAAGCTATTGTCCTCCCACTGTTTAAGGTAGGTGAGCAGTCTGATCCAAACAACTACAGACCTATATCCATTCTGCCCTGTGTGTCCAAGGTATTTGAGAAGCTTGTAAACAAACAGCTCACAGACTACCTTGATATTTCTGGTACTCTATCTGATGTACAGTCCGGTTTTTGTGCCAGGTATGGGTGTACAACAGCTACTTTAAAGGTGTTAAATGACCTCTGCCCTAGACAATAAACAATACTGTGCTGCAATTTTCATTGACCTTGCCAAAGCCTTTGACTCTGTCGACCATTCCATCCTCATTAACAGGCTAAGCAGTATTGGGATTTCAGAACACTCACTGGCCTGGTTCACTCACTATCTCTCTCACCGGGTGCAACGCGTAAGGTTCGACAACTCATTCTCTCACCCCCTCCCTGTCACCAAAGGTGTCCCCCAAGGTTCAATACTTGGTCCATTACTGTTCTCCATTTACATCAATAACATTCCCCTAGCTGCTGGTAATTCTTTCATTCACCTTTATGCTGACGACACAATCCTGTATGCCTCCGGCCATCTCCCTCCTATGTCCAAGCTACACTCCAGGATAGCTTCCTCCAAGTACAACACACTTTCTCTCTACTGAAATTGTCTCTCAATACATCTAAGACGAAAGCTATGTGGTTTCACAGGAAGGGCGCTCCCCCCCTCTCCCCATCTCAACTAAACATCTCTACCTGTGAGGGAGCTATCCTGGAATATGTCTCCACCTACAAATACCTTGGCATCTGGTTAGACTCCACGCTTAGTTTTTCACATCACATCTCCCAGTTACAGGCTAAGGTCCGGGCCAAACTTGGTTTTCTTTACAGACACCGTTATGCCTTCACCTCTTCTGCTAAATTGAGTCTCATTAAACTTACAATTCTCCCCACACTTGATTTCGGTGACACTATCTATCGTACAGCATGTAAAAGCACCCTTGCTAAACTGGACACACTCTATCACTCCGCCATCCGCTTCGCTACAAACGCGTCCCACAACACCCACCACTGCACTCTTTACTCTTTGGTAAATTGGCCATCACTTCACACCCGCCGTCAGATCCACTGGCTCACTCTCATTTATAAGACCCTCCTTCTACGGACCCCCCCTTACCTGTCCCGTTTGCTGCACCAACTCCCTGTCACTTACAATACTCGGTCCTCTCATCTCATTCTGCTAACAACCCCCAAAACCAGATCTACAATCGGCTCTGCATCATTCCAGTCAGCTGCTGCCTCTGATTGGAACGTGTTACAAAAACTCCTCAAACTTGACAAACTCATTTCCATTCCAACCTTCAAAGAGGCCATCTCACACCTTGTCACAGACTCCTGCAAATGTTTTTCTCCCGTCTAACCCCTTTTCCTTTAGCCTGTATTTTATGTTGAGTGCCCATACCTGCCGCTGGCAGCCCAGGCTCCTCCTTACATGTTGATAATCCTTGTTTAAGAATAGTGTTTTCGCATGCATTTCTGTGTTGTGATGTTACTAATTCCTTGCTATTAACCATGCCTGTTTCCTTGTCTTTGTGAATTCTAATGAGCTGTTACATTAATTTTCTGCCCTGCCCGCTATTTCCTGTCTCGCTGCTCTGCTCATGCTTTTGCCTATGTCTTTCGGGACTGCCCCTGGATATGGCTTTGTTTGTATACTGCTGCCTTATATTATATCCCTGTATTGCTACTTGTTTTGAACCCTCCTTTGCTAACCTGCTTCCTTGCACAGCCATGCTGGTGTATTGTCTTTATGACTGTCCTGCTACATGTCTGTTCAGTTGTGTTTTGTGCCTCTGCTTGTGTATTGTCTTTATGGTCGTTCTGCTGCATGTCTGTCTAGCTGTTTTATGCCACTGTTTTTAACTTGTACTTTTTTTCACAGCCCTCTCCCCCTCTCCCCTCAAGAAGCTTGTGCTTTTTGTCAGGCCATCATTGCAAATAAGAACCTGTTCTTAATGATTTTTTGCCTGGTTAAATAAAGGTTAAATAAAAAAAAAAAAATAAAAAAAAGCGCATTAAAATAAATTCGAATCGTGTGTGTTTCCATCTACGGACTTTGCACCCCCCCGGATGGACTGACAGTCTGATTTGAACACATTAGCGCGATTTAGCACATGTTTATTACTGTCAGAACGCGACCTGTCCGTGTGTGTGGAGAGAGGGAGAGAGAGTCGTGACCGGCACAGACTTTATTAATGCTAAGCGCTGGATGCGCTGGTTGATAAGTTTAGTTTTTACTGAGGAGGAACTACTTAGAACTGTGCAGTAACATCATTATGAAGGTGTGTGGGGGCTTTTATTTTGCCGTGGCGGTGCAGAATTGCTACCACCATCAGCGGTGAGCGGATGTCAGCCATTACTACCTGAGCAGCGAGTAGGGAAATAACGTCACTTTCTTACATTTTTAATATATTTTCATGTGAGAAAGTGGCGGTTTAGACTCCCAATCTGTTGTCAGTTTATCCACATATCGTCTGTAAGTAGATGCGCCAACATTTTTCGGAGGAATGTCGCGGCACACACGAGCGACAGCAGCGGCTCCTCACAGAGGCTCCAGCCGGGGACCTGAGCTCATCGGCCGGGCAGCTTCTCTCTGTCCTCCTCCCTCTCTGTGCTCGCTGGGAAGAAAACCAGCTGAGTAACTCACCACAGTCGGCTGGTTGAATTATTATTTAGATAAATGCTGGTCTCGTTGATGAAATCTAACTTTGTGGCGGTTGTGTTTATGTACGGTAGTTGAAAAGTGAAGCGCACGTGTGTGTGTACTGAGAGAGAGAGAGCAGCGCAGCCTTGGAGCTCCGTACGTACAAAAATCATCATATTTACTTCAATAAATAAATAAATAGTTTTACAATGAGCCGATGGATTCATCCGCGGTCAGTTTATCCAAACAACGCATAAGGAAATTCTCCGATGTGTTCGGAGGAGTGCAGAGCCACTAGGGCAGCAGCAGCAGCAGCAGCAGCAGCAGCTCATAGCGGCGGCAGCAGCGGCCGGTGTGCAGACCTGATCTCTGGGTGGCGCTACCTTCGGCTGTCGCGGTAAATTGGGCACTGTACAATGAGCGAGACAGCAGGTAGAGGACTGACAGCCGCTGTGGCTGTCAGTCCTCTACCTGCTGTCAGCCGCACTGCTGTGGAGAGTTCATGCGCACTCCCGCACCAGTTGGGCTGATGGCAGCTGCAGTAACGGCCGCTACGCCGTTGTATCACTAGTGAGTTTTATTCCTGATTTCTGCCCTATCATCCTTTAAGTAGCCCTAACCCTTAACCTTACCCTAAACCTAACCTTAACGCTGTAGAATAGGTAGTCGGAGAAGGGGGGCAATCGCCATTCCGACATGCTGCCACTCCGACATTAGGCCCTAATTGTCGGAATGGCAACACTTAACCCTTTAATTAAACGTCCCATCATTCCGACATTTTTCGTCTCCTAAGGTCGGAATGGCGGTATTTTTTTCTTTTTTAAACGTGTTGCCATTCCGACAAATCTTTTAACAAGCGCACAGTCTCCGTCCGTGCAGGTGTGTGTGTGTGTGTGTGTGTGTGTGTGTGTGTGTGTGTGTGTGTGTGTGTGTGTGTGTGTGTGTGTGTGTGTATGGGGGTGCGCGGTCGCATAGTCAATGTTCATGCAGGTGTGTGTGTGTGCGTATTGGCGCGTGGTGAGGGCGAGTGAGAGAGAGAGAGCTTGTCCTACTGTCCACACGGGAGAGACGCCGCGGCTCCGGCCACCGGCCGTCCCAGCACCGACTGTGTTTCTCACTCCCCTCATCTCACCACCCGTTTAAACCCTCGGTCCCATTACTACACCTGTGCGCATTACGCACACCATGACAGCAGAAAAAAAACATTCATTCATTCATTCATTACGGGTCCGCCCGTTCCCGTGCGTAAACAACAAATATAATTGATCATTTCCCTGGCCTCATACACAATGGAAAACAAACCCTGGGGAGCAACACTGTAATTTGAACCCCCGTGCTCCAATAGAGTATGGCCAGGTAAAACCCAGTGGATCAACATGTATGTAACCCTCTCACTGCAGCAGCACAGCTGCATCTGATCAACATTTATAACGACTATGAGTTCAGTGTCTGTAAACGTAACATCCAAATCCTAATTTCTCTTAGTGTTAGTGATGAAACAACTATTAGACATTAGACCTCACTGCTGCACATGGAATCCTGGAAAAGTTGAACTCACTTGATGAACTGCCTCCCATGGCTAGAAAAGAAGAATGAATGTAAATATTAAAATTAAACCCAAATAAAAACATGTAGTTGTAATTATTAGATAAATCATTGTTTCATATTTAAATCTCTACAGAAGTACATTACATTATATTACATTAATTAATAACTACAGTCTATGTCTCGGTAATCTGTGATTATAATGGTGGTAGAGAGTTCTTACCTTTACTGGTCAGTGATCACACAGCAGAGTGCAGCATCCTGTTATCCTGCTGGATGTGGTCCTTTATATAGCTGCTGGTTTACTTTCACTTTCATGAAACACGTGCTTTATGAGAAACACCACCACTTTCCCTCAGACCAACAGTGACTAATCAATATTTTCCTCACAAAAACACCACTCTCAGATGTCATCTTATCTCCTCAGCAGTTCCACCCAGTCATTTGTTTGGATGCAGGGTAACAGCAGCAACGCCTGCTACCTCCAGGCTAAATACAGATTGAACACTTACATCTTACAGCCCTAAGATTTTTTACAATTCTGTAATGGTGTAAATGCAGTACACAGTTGTTTAAAGGGACAACAAGGAGTTTCTCTAGTTTCTCCGCAACAATAAAAAAGTCTCACATTAATGTGGATGATTCTACGTTACCACTTGGTAGGCTAATGGTAGCCTGATGCATCAGCCGCTTATCATTACATTTCATAGAGCGTCTGAACACGAGCCGTAGGGATTCGTTTGCTTCCAGGAGGCGGTTGCTTACATTTGCTTCAACTAATCGCTGCTGCTTGGTGGTCATGTGTGCTATACACCGGTGAAGCTCATAGGTTAGCTTGAGCGCTTGAGTTCAACGGCTTCGCCTTCAGTCCCCCATGTTCACTGATGGAGCAAATGAAAATGTGTTACTAGTTTCCTGACTATATGGTTGAGGCAAATGAAATTGGCCGAAAACATTAGGCGGCGCTAGCCTGGCTAGGCTAATGGGCCCATTTTCGATAAATATATTGTTTTGTCTCTATCGTTATTTTGTTATTATTATTGGTGGCGGAAATGTTGGGCGAGCCGACCAGTGTTTACTTTTGGTTTCAAAATGCTGCCCGGCAGGTCATGAGAATAACACCGCTGAATCGCCGTCCTTGTGTGCAGTTTTACGCTAAACGTGTTGAATCGGTAATTGGGGAACTGCCCATTGGTCCGACCTCCCGTTACACCGACAAAATACCCAATGGTCCGACCTCCCATTGTTTCGACCTCCCGTTATTCCGACAAAATCAACCACAAGTCGGACCAATAGGAGGTCGAACCAATGGGTGGTCCCGTTAGTCCGAACTGTCATCACTACTTTCTGACAAGCTCTTCCATTCATTCATACGAGCATGCAGCTTTCTCTCTCTCCCCACACGCGCGGCCCAGAATCTCCCCATATGATGACCCCCAGAGTACAGAGTAAAGTAAATACACTTTTTATTCTCTCCCCGCTCCGCGAGCCTGCTGCAGCCGCCGCGCCAGCTGACAGTGACTGAGAGAGGGAGAAAGAAAGAGAGAGTAAATTTGGCTTTGGTTTGGTTCAGGCAATGAAGAAAGGAGTTGGTTAAGTTTAGTAAAAACGCCAGGTAGAGGCTAGACAGGCCAGCGTTATATGCCATGAAGTGCTTGTTTTGCAGTTAATTATGCACATGATCCGCGCAGCAGTGCGTAAAAGTCGTGCGTAATGACAGCTCCTCGTTGGTGAAACACAGTAAACTGCACCTCTTCTTCCACGTGTGTCTTATTGACAGACAGGTGGAGCCTATATGAATAATTATATAAATGCATGGTGAATGTTGGGAATGGAGAGTTGGTCTAATACTTCCAGTTCGAACTAATGAGCACCTCCCATTAGTTCGAACTCCCATTACTCCGATTGTCGGACCAATGGGAGGTCGGACTAATGGGTGGTCGGACCAATGCCATGGACCCGGTAATTGTACAGTGTCAAGCTGTCAATGAGCGGGGGGTGGGGTGCGAGGAGGTGGCTGGGCTGGGCAGTGTAGTGCAGTCTCTGCCCACCCTCGGGGGGGCATTGTTAAAGGTGTACAGAAAAGAAAACTGAATTTGAGCCCACTCTGGGTGATAAAATACATATAATAAATAATTATATAAATAAAACTCATCTAACAGACGTTGTAGGCCAAACTTTGTGCAAAATTCTATTTTTGAGTAAATCCGGGATGAAAGTGTTGTATTTTTTTTCCACATTGGACAATGCAGGCGCACGGATTGTACGTCAGCCTGCTCACGATTCAAAAGCCACTGATATTGGATCTGTCGTCTGTCATTCAAACGTCTGAAACACGCACACACACACGGAGCTCGGACTCGCTCCAAGCTTTGAATATCCCACCCGCTCAATAACGACCAATCAAATCCGCGCTCCTCACTCGGGTAAAGTCGTGTTGCAGCTCGTCACAAGTCGGCGCGACAAATGGGACAAACGGCCATTTCTGTACAGCTTTAATGAATTGCTGGTTTTCTGAAGTGGAATCACACCCACATACAAATGAAAGCTTTCTCGTACCTTAGAATGAGTTATTACAAGTTGTTACAAATATACAAGGGGGTCGCACGGAACCATAAGAGCCTGGTGGGTCCTGTCTGTAGTGGAGACACGACCACTGAGAGGTTCCTACCCCCTCCCTTTACCAGGAACTCCTGCAGTGGAAACACGGCTCTAAACACCGACCCTACGTGAGGGATAATTAACGAGCATAATTTTTATGCATTGTAATCAGGTTGAGACCGGTAAATGGTCCTGAAATGAAGTGTTTACTACAGGAAACTGCAGAGGAAGAGACTGAGCAGCCTATGTTGCAGGAGATCCTGGAAGTTTCTGTCTGTGGTCTAATGGAACGGATATGCACTCATTCCACCCATAAAGGACGTGCTAACCAACTTACTAAACCTAGTTGAGGTTGTCATATTCTTGGCAAAGCAGTTAGCATCGTCGCCTACCATGCAGGAGACTAGGGTTCGAACCCCACCTAGGGCAGGCTGTGAGAAACACAATTAGTATTTTACCTTGTACCCTGTAGCAGTCAAGTAAGGTGGGAACCACTAAGAATAATATGTCCACTTATGTATTGTCCCCGGCCTGCTGCATACATTCTTTGTTTTAACTTTGTATTTTTGTTATATTCGTAGATGATAAGCAGCAGCACTTTATGACGACCAGCAGTAGCTGTCCTGGTCTAGTGGCTGTACATTAACTGATGTGCTGCATTCAAAATAGTGTAACATTATATCATGCTGCATAGTCTCCTTCGTTTTATGGTTACATGCTGCCACTCCGACATACCGCCATTCAGACATTCTACTATTCAGACATGTCACCATTCCGACATCCCACTATTTCGACATGAAAACGTCCTGCCATTCCGACAAGGCGTTTCCATAATGTGCGTGTGTGTTTCATGTTTTAATAGATGTGTACGGATGTGAAGTGATACAGTCAGTGAAAGGTTAATAAATTAATTAATATCTGTCAATGTCGATGTCAATCACAGCGATCAGAAACAATATACCATACAGCGCTGTTACGCACGACGCACCTCTCTGGTCCGGTGCGCTCTTCGCCTCTCCTCTTTTCTCCTCTCCTCTCCAGTAGGCTACGTGGCTGCTCAGCTCTGATCCCTCAGATCCCTCTGGTCAGGGCGTTTAGATCCGTGTGTCCTGAGTGTCCCACCTGAGATCTGTGCCATAGCGCGCACCTCCATGTGTGAATGTTTAGCTGTAAACTACTGTTGTATATCACATCTGTACACATGTTGTAGTGATCCACTGGGTTTTACCTGGCCATAGAGCAGGGGGTTCAAATGACAGTGTTGCTCCCCAGGGTTTGTTTTCTATTGTGTATGAGGCCCGGGAAATGATCAATTCTATTTGTTGTTTGTGGACCCGTAATGAATGAATGAATGAATGTTTTTTTCCGCTGTCATGGTGTGCGTAATGCGCACAGGTGTAGTAATGGGACCGAGGGTTTAAACGGGGAAGTGACGTGGTGAGATGAGGGAGTGAGAAACACAGTCGGCGCTGGGACGGCCGGTGGAGCGGCAATTCTGAAGCAGCGCAGTGGATTGACTTTTCCTTGTGGATGAACCTGTGGATTGTAAAGGCCCGTTTGGACACCACCCGGCCGGGCCCGTTTCAGCCAAGCGGGACGAGGGAGAGGATTGGTTTGGTCTCCTCAGCGGGGACTCAGACTTAATGGACAGCGGGAGGGGGGCGTTTAGATCCGCGTGTGTCCTGAGTGTCCCACCTGAGATCTGTGCCATAGCGCGCACCTCCATGTGTGAATGTTCAGCTGTAAACTACTGTTGTTGACTATATATCACATCTGTACATCTGTGGACTGTGCGCCGTCAAAATACAGAAGATGAAGTTGAGGCAATATTGGCTACTCTGCTCTGTGCGTAAAGACGCATGGGCTCCGAGAGCTCCACTCAGCTGACACTTGTTTTTTTTCTTTTTTTGAGGGGAGGGGTGGGGGGCTTTTAAAAGAATTGTCGGAATGGCAACACGTTTAAAAAAGAAAAAAATACCGCCATTCTGACCTCAGGAGATGAAAATTGTCGGAATGATGGGATGTTTAATTAAAGGATTAAGTGTTGCCATTCCGACAATTAGGGCCTAATGTCGGAGTGGCAGCATGTCGGAATGGCGATTGCCCCCCTGTTTTATAACCTAATTTGGATATGCTTTTAAGTTGAAATCCTGCCTCGATCCAAAACAAAAAACACCAGAACAATCCAAGCAAAAACGAACAAAAGCTTGGATAATACCTACCATGGCTAAAACAGAGCCAAGAAAAACAAAAAACAAAAACCTTGTCATACTCTAGCTATATCTACTCTAGCTATAATACAGCTGAGGGGGTAAGTGAATCAAGTGAATGTCAAGAGAAACAAAAAAGAAAAAAAAGCATGTCAGGTCTCTCCAACTGGACTATGTCTTAATTATAATGCCAGCATGTCAACGATTGTGTAAATACTAATGATACACAGCAACTGAAGTAAACTGGGAAATATCCACGTATGAGTGTGTTTAAGATGAGCAGAAGTTATCTTGATGTTATATGGTACTCACTGTCCATTGTGCGAGTTGTTCGCTATTCATTTTTATATGAAGTCTGTTTTATTATTATTATTAAGGCAGGTGTTTCCCTGGTTACAGGTGGATTGATAGAGTCACTAGGTCGGAAGTGTCTTCAAGTAGTCGTTGATTTCCTTCATCATGGAAAGGGAGATCGGTTTTCCATTCGGAGGGAGAACCTTGATCACAGCTGGATACGCAAAGGCGTATTTGATCCCCACAGGGCCGGACCTAGGATTTTGGTGGCCCTAAACAAGATTTTTGTTTGTGGCCCACTCTAAGCGCAAACGCCAAATCACTGGTTAAAACTGAATACAGACATGTTTATGCCCTCTGAGGTTTGAGGCCATTTTCTCGACTTTTACATATTTTCTTACATTTCTCTTTTTAAGATAATGCCATGTAACAATAAAGTGTTTAATGTACGCTGTAAGCACACTGAGGCCAATTTGTCCAAAAACTGTATAATATTAGATACACTAGGCTATATAAAGAAATAATTTAGGCCACATGTTGGACATTTCAGGTCTGCTTTCTGAAAACAAATCCCTTGTGAAAACACACTTTCAGTCATGAGAATGAAGTGTTTTGGTGGGTGGGATTTTTGACATTTTAATTTTTTAGTACTGTATTTCCATGAACTAGAAGTTTTCAGCCTTTCATAACTGTTTGAATACTGTAATTGAGATAGCCCTCTCAGTTATGGGCATTTTAATCTATGACCAAAGTGAGAAAAATGGCTTTAACTAGAACATTGCTGTTTTAACCCTAAAGACCAGTGTTTTACAAAACATTAAACAACTTCTGAACCGTTTATGATAGAGCCAAGCTGTAAACTGTATCTGAATTGTGTGATTTCATGCTTTCCAAGGGTCCCTTCTGTTTGAATTCCCTACTACATCGTGGTGAAAACCAAAGTACCTTTCTGATCATGTGGCCCCCAACTAACGGCTGTGGCCCTAAACAACCGCATAGAGTGTTTATGCCAGGGGCCGGCCCTGGATCCCCACTTCCCGTAGCCTTCTGCGTGCATCTGCAGATTCTTGCCTCCGTTTTACGATCCCCGCAGAAAAGTCCTGGTAAAAGGACACTACTTGACCATCCGTGGAAACTCTGCCCTTGTTTCTTGCTGCGCGTAAGATCCTCTGTCTGTCTGTGTAGTCGTGAAGCCTCACCAGGACCGCGCGGGGGCCGTGTCTGCCGGTGGATCCCGCCGGAGGTCCCACCTGGTGTGCTCGCTCTATTTTCAGCCGCTCCCCTTGTATGTCCATGTTCAAGACCTCTGGAATCCTTTTCTCTAAAGACACGGGTGGATTCTTGCCTTCAGTGCCTTCTTTCAGTCCGATAATTCTGATGTTTTGTCGTCGACTCTGGTTCTCGTAATTCTCCAGTTTTTCCATTGCTTTTTTTAGTGCTGACTCCACTGATTCAAGACGTTACCTTCCAAATCGGAGACTCGTTGTTCTACTGTCCCCAGTCTGTCCACTATTTTGTCTAGTTTTTCTGACATCTCTGTGACTGGTTTCAGGATATTAGCGAGTGTAGTGTCCAACATCTCCTTAACATTACGCGTCACCTGCCGAACCACTGTGTCATCGTTAGTGGGGCTGAAAAACTATTTTCCTGGCTCGGTATAAGATTCTGGCTCTTCTTTGTTCCTAGCTCTGGTTTTGTGTCGTCGTCGTCGTCGTCGTCAGGGTTAGCTAGAGCTTCGTTAGTCGCCAACTTGTCCTTTTTCCGAGTGTCTTTCTTGTTGGGCATAAAGAAAAAGTTGTCCAGTGACATGTCCAACGTCTCTTTAGGTTTAGTGATAATTTCACCACAATTTTAGCAATGGGTAAACTGAGAAATATTGTTTTAGTTAAAAACCAGTGAGGAGACGGACAGCAGTGTGTCTATCCTCCTCGGTGCATCATGTGATTCCCCCTTGAATAATTTATTAACCTTTATTTATACAGGTAAAATCTCATTGAGACCCAGGGTTTCATTTACAAGAGTTTTTATATTTGCCATTTTAACACCAACAGGCTTGGAGCAGAAAGAATAGGCTAAAATTGTAACCCACACCACAAAATTAATTATATGGTTAACAGGCCAGTTTACTGACTGTGATACAGGGTGTGGATGCTGCAGTGCGTCAGGGAGTGGAGCCTCAGAGCTGTTTCTCGTATACTGGTGGACTTCTTAGAAATCACATGGTCCATTAATGTGCAGACAAGTGAATGTGAAAGTGTGAGGTTTCTGTATAAAACAGCTGCATCATTCAGCCTCCTCACTGGACTCTGTGCTGCAGCTTCACCAGAGCAGAGGTAAGGATCCTGATTATTATCATTCTCTGTTTTAAAGATGAGCTTGAATTAAATAATGAATTTACATTAATACACTTCAATTGTATAAGTTTATATTCAAATTTCTAAAATATTACTAAATATTTTCAATCATTTAAAAACAGATTTAAGATAATAGCATTATCGGAGACAGGGTTAACTGAAGAGAAAGGTGTGGATTTTTATTTTAGCAGGTTATGAGCTACATTACATGAATAGAAGCAACAAGGGGGGGTGGGCCCTGTATGTAGACAATGAACACTGAATGCAAACTGACTGAAAACACATGGCAATTGATTATTTATGGAATATCTAACAGTGGAGATTGAAATTGAAAAGAATACGTGTGTGACGTGTGCGTATAGAACACCAGCATCAAATATAGAGATATTTAAAAAGATAAAACTGAAGAAATAATAGCGAGGTCAAATGAAAGGAAACCTTTAATTATCTATGGGGACTTCAATATTGATTTATGTCATGCAACTAACTTTACTTTACTGTACTTTATTGGTTTATTTGGGTGGGACGATGCACATTAATGGACATATGAAAACATGTAAATGTGCCGGATTGTAGCAGCAGTGCCAGTTTCCATCCAGAAACTATAAGACCACATCAGACTTCATAGATCCATTGTATAGCAGAGGGCTACACCCATTAATCTCGAAGCCCAGTAGGATAACTGTGAACAGTGCAACATTAATTAATCAATGATATAAGCGATCATTTACCTGTGGTTTTAATATACAACTGTCAATTGAAGAAAAAGGAAATTAAGGAAGTGTGTCATACTTAGACACACAGAGGAGTCTAAGAATCTTTATAAATACAGGTCTTAATATAATAATAATAATAATAATAATAATAATTATTATTATTATTATTATTATTATTATTATTATTATTATTATTATTAATATTATTAATAATAATAATAATAATAATAATAATAATAATAATAATAATAATGATAATGATTAACATCTATAAAGCACTTTCTTATTGATACCCGATACCCAAAGCGCATAGGTACAGAATCCATTATTCATTCATACTACATTCACATTGGTGTTGGCAAGCTACATGTCAGCTGCCCTGGGGCAGACAGTGGCTGCCAATGTGCACCAAACAGCCCCTCCGACCACCACCATGATTATTCATACACATTCACACGAGGCAAGTTGGGTTAGGTGTCTTGCTGCTGACACTTTAGTTAAATATTATTGGCAGCACTTAGACATCCCCGATGTCAGGGGGTCAAATAGGGGGGCAGTGCCCCCCACCCGTACCTCCTTGCCCCCCCATTGGCTGTCAGAGGAGCAACAAGTTTTTTTTTCCTGCTGATTTCATTTATTTTGGGGGGAGGAGTCATCATTTGTTTTGTGTGTCACTTTGTATTAATTCATATTCAGTTAACTGAATATGAAATATATATATATATATATATATATATATATATATATATATATATATATATATATATATATATTGAATTTGAATTGTGAGAGAGTTGGATTTTCTGTAAGGATCAAATTTCATTGGTTTTCAATTTCAAATTATACTATTCAGATACAGTTTTTCAATGCAATGATTCAAATTAAATAATTCAATTTATGTGATTCAAATTCAAATATAAAAAAATTCAAATTCATTTTCTGGTGGCACATATTTCAGTCCATATCAAACTCAAGACATCTCCAGAATCTGGTCAGGAAGGTGAGGGAGAGCTCAGCTCATGCAAATCATGTAAATCTGCTGCTGCTTCACTGTTTCCCTGCTTTGTGTTTTGTAGGAAGGATGAACTGGTGGAAGACAGTGAAGGTCCAAGCTATCATTACAGGAGAAACCTTTGGTGCAGATGAAACTCTGATGAAACAGGTGGAAACTCGTGGGAAGGTTCGGGTGGAGAAGACAAACATGGAGGAAGCTGCATTGGTCGTTCTCTTCTGTCCAATCAGCTCTCGTGTTGGGTCAGATGTGGAGGCAGCCATGGCTCAGGTGGCAGGTAACACATAAACCTGTTTTCAGCTCGGTCATATTATGATAATTGTGTTAGTTTGTCATTTATCAATTATGTCTGTAACACACACGCACGCACGCACGCACGCACGCACGCACACACACACACACACACACACACACACACACACACACACACACACACACACACACACACACACATATAAAGAATTCATTTGCAAAAGCAGATAAATGCCATTTTGAAAAAAATGAGCTGATGCTTTTGAATTATTCTTTACATAGTGTTGTTTTCAATAAAGCTTTATTTTTTTGAATTACATCTGTTTTTGTATGTCTCATCTGCTTGGTCAAAGCCACTCAATTTTGGTTTGACTGATATCACCTGGTGTAAATAATAATTAAAAAATTTCAAATATTTTTTTAAAAAACTGAGTTACCTGCTTTTGCAAATGAGCTCTTGAATCTCAGTCTGTAGCTGTGAATGAGTTGATCACAGCAGATGAGAGTATAACACACAGAGACTGATCAATCATTCATTTGTGTTTCCACTTCAGTTCCCTTCATCATAATTAATAATAATCAACAACAGAAAAACCCTCGGAGGATCATGGAGAGTAGGAGGCTCTACACATAAACTGACAACTACAGACCTCCATCTCCCACTTCTCTCTGTTCCTCTGGTCTCCACAGGTGATAAGGAAGTAGTTCTGGTGATGCTGCATCACACCACAGATGTCGACTACTCAACGTCTGGGAGAAACTGGTCTGAACCGTATCCGCAGGTCGTCATGGATGTTGATGTCCTGTTCCACGAGTCCACACCTGGATTATTGAGATGTCAGAGAAACAAGGAGGCAGTCCGTAAAATACATAACTGGTTAGGGAAACACAGCAGTTTTGATATGTCTCCGTGCTGGATCTCTTAATCAGAGCTGGTTCACTTGCTTCAAGCATGATAAAAATCAATAGTCAGATTTGATGTAAGTTTAAATAGATCAAAATGTTGCTAACAAGTAGCTGTGAGATAAAACACATGTAAGTAATGTGTAGTCTATTGTCACAGAATGAAAAAAAGAGCTTGAAATGAAATAAAAATCTGTTTAAAATGTGTTTTGAAATGAAAACATCTCGAATAGTAAGAGTTGCTGAAGAAGTGCTAAAATTAAAATGATGACACTACATTCAAACCCTGACATTAGCAATGTTGTTATACTTTTTTTTTGGCTTTTGATGCCTTTCATTATAAAAGGACAGGATGAGAATCAGGAAATAAGGGTGAAGAGACAGGGATGACCTGCAGGGATGCAAGTCAGATTCAAACTCATGTCGCTGCAGTAAGGACTCTGCCTACATGGGCTGAGCTCCGGTGGCTGAACCACCACAGCGAGCTGTAATACAGCCTTAACTGTTCTGACCAACATCCAGGCTGAAGCAAAAATCATAGAATATTACAACCTTGTAAAACAGTCTAGACCTACCTTCATATAATTGAAACTAAAGTAATTAAAAATGTTATAGATATGAATCTAGTGATGAATGATTCGTAGAACTGTTATCTGTCATTGTAAAAGATGAGGCTGGATGAGTCATAGATGACATGTCATGAAAAACAACAATATAGCCTTAAAGGGGAAGTGAAGCAGCCAGCCAAGAAACACAATTAACTGATTTCCAGAGTATGTAAAAATTGTCAAACTGACATATGAAACATAAACATGAAGGAGAAAATTTAAGTTTAGTTTCACATTTTTGCATTAGTTTTTTAAGAATGGAGCAGCCATCTTTGTTGTTCAACAGCCTATGACATCACAGGATTGGTTTTCGCAGCTGGCAGACAGCGACAGACAGGAAAGGTTCAGGACAGCTGGCAGCTACAGATGAAACTGTGGATTATGGGAGAAACAGGGGAGACCACTACTCTATTATTTCTTCTTATAAAATGGAAAGGTGAAAACTGGCAGTCTGATTGGTTTTTAACTGACCGCTTCTCATCGGCTCGCTGTCAGCCAGCGGAGGCTAACAAACCTGCAGGGTTGTGACATCACAGGCTGTCAAACAACAAGATGGCCGCGCCCAAAAAGTCTTAATTAAACTTCAAATTTCTCCGAAATGTTTACATTTCATGTATTAGTTTGAACATTTTTAAGTAGCCTACCCCTGAAATCCAATTAATGAATCGTGTTATTAATTTAATTCATTATTAAGTTGTCTGAGTGCTTCATTGCCTCTTTAAACTTTAATTTTCCAGTCAGGACAAAAGCATGAAGAAGAAATGGACACCAGTAACCACAGCAGAGACACCATGTAGTGCTGATAATCATGCTTTATTAAATCAATAATTGGAGAAAAACTCAAGGAGGCTGCAAAAGAATCTACTCTACATTCAATCAAACCAAAGTGCAGGGCAACACAGACGACCAGGCCTGGTTTTGTCCTCGGTGACTGCAGCTGCAGCAGCAGCGGTGGCTGGTTTGGGCTGAGGTGCATCTGTGCTGCCCAGCTTGACTGACAGGTGAACTAAGAACTAACACTCAAACACGCTGCAGACCTCCAAGAGACAGCTCCACCTCTGCAAACAAGCACAGGACGGACTCTCCTTTCACGTGATTGGCCAGGTTGATGGTACGACTGAGGAGCCCGAGCCAGCGGTCATTTGCCAGAAGCAGAGCACAAAACAAAAAGAAACATTTGAGCTCAGGGAGTGCAGGCCGCTCGCACTGTGAGCATGTCATCAAAATGGCGGTATGACATAATCAGTCGGAGCGCGAGGTCCAGTCGTCCTGCTTACATGAGGGTATATGCAAACAGCACTCAGGATCTCACGCTCTGGTTAGATTGTAACAGCACTGCTCTCGCTCTCCGGCAGTGCATTCCTAGTTTTGTCTCTGAGTTAACATCAACAGGGAGCCTCTCCACCTGCTGAGGCAATCTTAAGACTTCAACTTATCGTTGAGGCACATTGTTTAGTTTCTCAGTTTGACAGGGTATTCGTTCCTGGTGAAACTTTCTCCTGTTAAACTACATTTAGTTTCATTTTGTTTCAGTTAATATTATTGTCATAAATAACAATGCATACATTTCCCATAACCGTTAAATTCGGCTATATACATTATGTACATGTCACAGAAAAACGGATCAAAAATCCTAAGTCATAATTGTCCAATATGGCACATTTTATAACAACTTTAGACTTTAGTCTAGTTTGGCATAAATTAATGTCAAGATTGGTACAAAAATAGTTCATATTTACAAGAAGAGAAATCCAGATCTTTATCAAGTAGATTAATTAGCTCAATTAATAAATAAAAAGGCATGGAAGTAGGGAAAAGGGGAAGATTAGATTTTTTTGTTTTTTTACACTGATCGAATGCTAATGTGAACAGTCGCTGTGTCGGATCCAAGCTCATTGGACAGTTTGAGGGTGTAGGTTCCAGCGTCTTCCTCCTTAACCCCGGTGATGATGAGGGTGGTCAGGTCCTCTGTGGTCTCTATGTGGAAGCGTCCTCCAGCAGTCACCTCGATGGTTCTACCGCCACGGGACCACTCGATGTGTTTGGCGTCACCAGAGAAGGCGCAAGCGACCGTCAGGACTTTGCCTGGCTCGATGCTGATGTCTTCTGGCAGAGCCTCGATCCTGGGGGCAGAACCTGAAAACCACAGTGCATTTACATCAGTAAAGTCCAGGGAGTTGGTTTGGGGTAAAGTGGAGAATACAGAGGGAAAGTCATGTTACTTTCGTTTATTTTTAGCCTCTGTGAAGATTCTTATTTGTAGTATTTCCTTTCAAAATAAAAACTATTCCATTGGCCATTAGAATAGAAGTAAGTCATTGCTAGTTTAACAGAGACACCTCCTTCATTGTTTAATAGATTTGGTATAAGTCTTACCAATAGCTCTAAATGAGGATCCCTCCATGTGGGAGGCCATCTCAGTGAGGCTGCTGGAGCTCATGGCATATGACTCCGATGCCATTGAAGACATACTGGACATGGACATGGACATGGTCTCAAACTTCATCTCAGCTGCCATGCTGCTGAAGGAGCTGGACTCCATCATGGATGACATCATGGCTTGCTGGGAGGAGGAAGAAAAGGAGTGTTCAACAATGTTTTCAAGCTGTCAGTTTCAAACTTTTGAGTAGATTAAAGCTTTTCAATTCCTACTATTCTTCACCAATTCAAGTAATTGCCACCCATTTCATGCGTCGTCCGTCTTCCATCTTCTACTTTTACTCCTCAGATATTGTTTCATCTTTTCAAGATTGCATCAGCAGGTTCTTCATTTAATTCAGCATTGTTTTAACATTTTATTCAACTCATTCAGCTTCCAGCTTTCAGCATTCACCCGTATTTCCTTCAAGAAATGCCTTAACTACTTAGTAGGTCTTTTCTGTGGTCCTGTCTTTAAATATTGTCACATGGCTGGTTATATGTTTCAGAGCGCCCCCTGCTGGATCACTAGACAAACTACTTTAACTGGTATGTGGTGATGATTCCAGTCCTCTACATGGAGGTCAGTGATCTGGGAGCAGCGAGTGACCATTCATTCATCATCCAACATTCATCTCTTCTCTGTGTTTGGTGCTAAACCTGTGCTGTTGTTTCTGCAGCTGAACGATAAAGCACTGAGCTGCACTGTGTGTATGGAAGGTGCAACCCCTAACCCTGATATTCAGAAGCAGGACGTTGGACCAATCAGAGTGAGACTGACTCCAGATCAGAGTGTGGTCATCATCACCTCCTGCTCTGCTCTCTGGGCTGAGGCAGCAGTTTGACTGAAGGGTTACGCTGCCACCTTGAGGCCACAGGCACCAACAGCATGTTATCTGTCCACTGGCTGTGAGGGGATCAATTATGATTAATCACAACGTTGACCGTCTAAAGTACAGATTGATGTTCAGGTGAAACCGTCTTCCTCCTCCTTCTCTGCTCCAGTTGTCTGAAGGTCAAACACCAACATCACAGCAGTTTTACACATGAAGCCTGGAGCAACATTGGTTTGGACCAACAAGTCTGGATTAAAATGAGTGTGTTTACATCTTAGAAACTTCACTAGTTTAAATACTGAGTCATTGTGTAAATTACTGAACCAGTAGATGGCAGCAGAGTTGTTATTAAAACTACACTTTCCTCTGTTTTCAGCATTAAAGCCTTAAAATCCAGGAAGGAAGCAGAAGGAACTTCTTCCCTGTTGTCTTCAGTGACACCATCTGAAGAAGGAACCGGAGAAGTCAGACGACATGAAACAGACCATAATGAGACACATGACGATGGCCACAAGGTAAAACTGTTACGTCTGAAACAACAAGAAAATGAAACAACAACAGGACTTTGTAGAATGCTGGGCTTTCTCTTAGCGTCACATGATTCTGCTTTGAGTCTGACCAATCAGCACAGGGTAAATCTTAAGCCGCACCAGGACTTCTTCAGGGCTGATCCGAGTACCTACCCCCAGGCAGGGACTCCGTTAGGCCCTGTAAAGGTTCCTGTAAGCGGCCCTGTGGGGGAGGTTCCTGCATTGGTGACACGGACCAACGGGGCCGGCCCTGTAAAATTACCCCGAAGTTCCTGCAGTAATAATGTGGCCCAGTCTGAACAGAGCCAAATGCGATTTGGACACTTGCTAAAAACAGTGTGGTCAGCCCTATATATATGGATATGAGAAGGAATCTGATTTGAATCACAGGTCCTGGGTTTGAATCCCGAGCCGCCCAGGTCCTTTCTGTGTGGAGTTTGCATGTTCTCCCCGTGTCTGCGTGGGTTTCCTCCGGGTACTCCGGTTTCCCCCACCACTAAAAACATGTTAGTTAGCTAATCCTCCAGTCAGCGCCCCTGACCAAAGCACTGGCTTAAATCTGGAGTTGGTCCCCGGGCGCCGCTCCGTGGCTGCCCACTGCTCCTCAGGGAGGGTCAATGCAGAGAAAGAATTTCACCTGTACACCTGTATGTGTGACTAATAAAGTACCTTTACCTTTAGAGACAAAACAACTCAGTCACTTCTGAAAATCATCTAATGAACTGAATTAATATTAAACCCTAATTAAGGGTTCAACTGCCATTTATGAATTCTGCTTGAATCATGACCAAACTAAGGCTCAGAGACAGTGGTGAGACAGTTATGATGTGTAACTGAAGTTCTTGAGTAAACCTTTGATGGTGCAGTTTTAAAGAAAAGCAAGAACCATACAAATGATCTTTGATTTTTATTCACAATTTTTATCTCAATGGCCTACATCATTCATTCAAATTGGTAAGATAAAATTGTTTTTGATTGATATTGTTTTATACTTCTTTTAATTTATATATTAATTAATTAATATTAATATATTTTAAGTATATTTTTTTGGCCTTTTTGCCTTTGATAGCACAGTGAGCTAGACAGGAAGAAATGTCTGCTTGATGCGAGATTCAAGCCGGGGACGCCTGCGTTGAGGACTGTAGCCTCTACATGGAACGGCTGCTCTAACCACTGCACCACGCTCCGCCCCGATATTGTTATACTAGTGTGAATATATTGTTTAAGCTTGTTAGGACTATGCTTTGATATATTTCCTCTTGTTTGTAAACTGTCCCTTTATCATTTCCTATTGCAACAGTTAAGCAAAGTTATTCTGCTACTACCACTATGAAAATGTGTTCAATTAAAAGTGAGCTCTAATATAAATGAACAACAGACACTGTAGCGACTTCAGCCAAAAGAGCCGCTGAGAGACTATGGGCCTTTTGTCAGACGCGCTATCAAAAGGAAACTCACTGATCAAAGTGTTTATTAACCAAACAAAATAGGTTAACTCATAATAAAGTGTACAAACAAAAGCAAAGTAATCCAAAAAAATAGCTTAACCATAGTGGTCATCAAAAAGTACGGCAACCCAGGCTCACCCCCTCCCTCTCTCTCTCTGAAATAAAGCAAAAGCAACAGGTGAACATAAGTGCTAAACCCCGCCCATAATGACGTGACCCGCTACTGAAATAATAACATCATTCAAAATAAACACCACCAAAACAACCCTTAACCTTAACTGACAGAAAACCCAATTCATGGCTCCTACAGACACACATATCTATTTGAATAGATGATCACTGACTCTGATAAAAGGTTTTGTAAATGTAGTCGTCTCCAACATCAATAATCATCCTCAGAACACTCAGGATCAAAGTGTCGACATCATCGTTAATGGAGTCTTCATCACTGTAGTTCTTCACAGGAAAGATGCAGTTCATTGGAACACCAACTGTTGAGCTGAAGCCCTGCATCTGAGATTGAAAGAAACAATAGTTGAGTTCATTCACAGGTTTTTAGCTAATATCCTGAAACAGATTGTAAAATTCAACATACTGTATCCAAGCTGAAATTATTTTTACATTTAAGTAACAGACTGGTGATACGAATGACAGGGATTCACCTTTCTCTTGATGTACTTGCTCTTGTAGACGTTCTTCAGATCCTTGTTAGTTTCAGGACAGGCCTGATCAACTTTGGTGAGAACAGCCAGTTGGGGAATTCCTGTACATGCAGAGAACCACTCTATATCAGTCATTCCCAACCTGTGTCTACTGCAAGTGGGCCGCCATATATTGTATGATTTTTGTGGATTTTTCAAGGATATCAAATACAAAAAGGGGTGGAGGGGTGGGTTCGAGTGCTCGTGGTGGAAACAAAGGAGTAAACACCCAGGGGCCTCATTTATCATTGTGAATACACGTTTTTTTACACGCTCTTTCCCCCGTTTTGTGCGTACGCACTTTTCTCCACCTAGTTTGGGATCTATCAAACCAAAATCGTTCGGGAGATAGGAGCGAAATTTACGACGAGTCTGACCATGGCGTACCGGCATTTACACGCTTTTTGAAGAACAGGAGGAATTGGCGACGCCGCTGCTGAGTCGGAGAATCGCAGTGTGTGAGGAAGAGAGGAGCGCGGAGTAGTGTGTTTGAAGCTGAAGTAGTGGTGGTGATGATGACACCCCCGCCCCCCCGCTCCCTCCCTCCGTCCGCCCGCATACTTTACATGTTGACATCGGCACTTTACAGCATGTAAAGTCCTCCTCCCTGTGTCTTTACACTAGTTTGCTCCTAAACAGATCGACTGGCTTTAGAAAAACAAATTTCGTTTTCTTTTGGTATCATTTTGACACTTTCCCCTGCATGTAGGCTACACCTCATCCACAACTCGTCTGTCCAGTCTGGAAAATAATTTCTGCGCCGTGCCTGTGTGAAGTGTAGCCAGAGTCAGCGGACACACACACACGCACACACAGCGCAGCAGCCCAATAGTTACAAATAAACAAATAAATGAAATGAAACAGTGACGGCGCAAATCGGTGACTTCTCTGGTCATGAAGGACGGTGGCGATTATGTAAAAATGAGAAAACATTATGATGTTTTTTGTGTGAATAGCCTAATATTTATTGTATTTAACAATATGATGCTGCCCAACGTCAGTAAAAGTCACAGACTGGCGGACTTCAATGTTTTAGAATGTTTTAAAGACACTGCAGTGGAAAACCTGCTTTAAATTAGTACATAGCCTACATAATATAAAATGAGGGCAGATTAAATACGATTCTTCTTCTCTGTTTCATTCAGATTAGGGAGTTCTTGTTTTTATTGTAGCCTATTTCAATGCAAGATGATGTTTCTGACTGATATTGCCGCATATGGCTTTCAGAGAAATACCACTTCTTTCTCCGCTCTCCGTCCGTCCTGTCTCCTCCGTGTTCCCCACGACGTCTCTCCACACATTTCCGGAGCGAACCTGGCTAATTAATATGCATGTGATGATTTGCATTGACCGTATATGGTTGTGTTGGGCCGTTTGGAAGGCGGAATGAGAGGTGTGGTCACATCCACACTGTTCTTGGGAAACACCGTGCAGCCGTCTGTACGCGGAGTTTGATAGATCTGAAAAGAGCGTGTATATTTTGGTCGTACGTTCATTTTGCTTTTCGGTTGTATATGACCAAATTTAGTAGCAGTTTTACACTCTCTTTGATAAATGAGGCCCCAGGTGTTGCGGGGTGCTCTTGAAGTTGAAAAAATATATTAGGAGACGAAAAAAGGCTTGCTTCAGGCACTCAGGCATGGATTATCCATGCCCTGATCAATTAAAGGCTTTTTACGCATCACCTTGTCTCCATGCATGTGAGTGCCTGAAGCAAGCCTTGTGCTTTTTTTGTCTCCTAAGATATCAAATACATTATAGGGCTGGGCAATAAAGCAATCTCCAATCAGCACCGCAATCACGATTGTTGGCTGTGGTCACATTTCCTCTATCAGAAATTAAAATGGCAGCAGCCTGTCCAGTAGAGCAGCAGGTCAGTGAGACAGAGGAGGCTCCAGCAGCTCCAGAGTGGAGTCACAGTGACCTGACGATACTAACAACAACCAGCAGATCACAGGATTCAGTCAGGATGCTCCTTGAACTGGCTGCATCAGCAAGCAATGCTTTCAGTTCAATACTGGATGTTCTGTCTTTATCATTAATGTAAATAAGTGCTCTGAAAACACATTATTTCGAGGGCTTAGAACCAAAAGGGCGTAAGTGACATTTTTGGCGAAAATGAGTTCTATATATCAAAAGAAAGGTCTTGATGAGCTCTATCCAATGATGCCAAAATGAGCCAAAAGGGCATAAGTGCACTTCCGCCCTTTTGGCCCTGAAAAAATACATGTAGATACATATAGGACCCACATGTTTGTTCAGAGCCAGAAGGACGTAAGTGTAGTTGTTGCCCTTAAACAGCATTGGAAATGGCTGAGGCCGAAAAGATTTTGATGACTATTATGAAACAAACTGATGAATCCTATATTAAAGAAGTTAAAGATGAGTCAGACTTGTTTTTGAATGTATGTCCTGTCAAGAGTGATGACAGTAAGACAGAATCATGCCTTGAGAGCCTTACTGGGGTCATCCCTATACCCTGGGTCCTATGTAGCTGGGACTGGGGAACATAGAACCATTTATTTTCGAAAAAGAGTCCTCTGTTCCCCGCTTTTCTCCAAAAGAACCAGGAGAACATTCAATTTTTGGTCCCATACCTGCAGTAGAGTTGTGACTTTGCAGATTTTTGCCTATTTTTGATCAAGAAGTTGAGTTGTGACTTTCAGTGAAAAGTGTAATTGTCTCATTGGTTGGGTTTAGGCAATGAAGAAAGGAGTTTAATACAGTAAAATTACCAGGTAGAGGCTAGACAGGCCAGATAGATAGAGAGAGTCCAGATAACCAGAGAGAGTCCATCGACCAGCAACAGCGGGGAACATAGGACCCTTTTAAAATAATTAATGAATGAGTTAAATGAAAATTAATTACTTATTCAAGTCTTAATTATTCAATCAGTTCAATGCATTGTTCTGCAGATACGCCCAATATGTCCTAGAAGACTTGGAAATGTGTGGTGCCAAAAGGGCGTATGTGACGTTTTTGACATATTTTCTTGATTTGAAATATTTAAGAATATGTTAATTGTGTTAATATGTCACACGTTTATTACATAAACACTCATTCATATAAGTATGTCTGTGGTTGCAATGTTGTGTTTTAAGGTTGATGAATACAGTTGAGTGAAGTCTGGTGAAAAATGTTGTTTTGCCTCTCCTGTAAAGTTTGTCACTTACGCACTTTTGGCTCTAAGCCCTCGATTTGGCCTCTGTAATTGTTTATGGGGATGGAGGTGGGCTGCAAACATTTTTTAGATTTGCATTATGGCCCTGAGTTTGAAAAGGTTGGGAACTGCTGCTCTATATGAACTTAACTCCGACATGATCATATTCATGATCCTGGTGCTAATGTTGTACAACCATCAAATCAGTTACAGCTCCTTTTATTTGGATATTGAACTTGGTCCATATTGTTATTTCAGTTATAACTAGACTGTAGCTGTGTACTCTGATCTCTGAAACACCTCTGATCTCTGCTCTTACCCAAGTCACTGGCTGCCGCTCTGATCTCCTTCATCTTCTGCAGAGTTGACTCCATGATTTCTGGTGAGTTTGCAGAATGGACACAAACCAGAACATGGACTTTATCATCTGGAGAGGGTGAAGGGTTGTAGTACAGATTACGACTGGACAATGGAGACACGGGGTTAAACTGAAAAACAATGTGAAAATCCAAATAAATAATGAGACATGAACTTAATACAGTCTGTGCTTTTAAGGAAAAGTTTCTCTTGTGATCTCATCAGCAGCTGATTTACATAAATGTCTGTAGTAGTGGTGTCTCATATTAGTCAGTGTTCAGAGAGCAGGAACAGTGACTTCATTGGAGTTGAACTTTAACCTTGTGACGGCTGATGTGATGAACTAGAAACATCTGAAAGTGAAGCTCAGCTCCAGCTGACAGGAGAAGCTGTAGATGATGTTTTCTACTCTGCTACCTTTGATGATGATCATTATCATCTGAGTTTATTGAGTCTGTGTATTAATATCTAAACTGTCACACTGTAATTCTCACTGTTCATGCAGCAGGATGGATATTAAAGAACAAAGCTGCAACAATACGCAAAAATACAATTATAGAATAAAATAATTAGGGCCCGAGCGGCGACTGCAAGTCGCCCAGCGAAAGCCCTATTGTAATTGCTATGTATATTATTATTCTTTCTTTCTTTCTTTATTATTTGTTTCCCTCAATGATCGCATTTTTGGGGACCTCAACATGCCCCAAAACGCGTGAATTTTGGCATGCACATCAGGACTCGCGAAAAATTTGATATTTTAAAGTCGTTGAAAATGGGCGTGGCCAAATGGCTGAATAGCGCCCCCTAGAAAATTTCAAAACATCAGCCCCGCCTGAGCGTTTCACCTAGCGTCATGAAATTTGGTGGGCTTATAGAACATGGCAAGACGCACAAAAAAGCCTCTTATTGTCATGGTGAAATCACAACCGGAAGTCGGCCATTTTGATTTGAATTTTTGACCTTTTTGACCTATCTCCTCCGAGGGATTTCATCCGATTTGCTTCAAATTGGCTACAGGGCATCGAGATGTCATGCTGATCAAAAGTTGTGCTCTATAGGTCTCTAGGTCAAAGGGCGTGGCTTCTGCGGCCTTGAGAATTTTGGCGACTTTTCATTTGCTCGCCATTTCACCTTCAAACAGCTATAATTCCCACATACTTTATCCGATCAGCTTGAAACTTGCTGGAGATGATGCTGGCTCCGCCCTGAACGTTCCGATGTATTGTTTTCCCACGTCACTCATAGCGCCCCCCGGTGGTAACAGGAAGTGGCCAGGTTTTCCTTTAACGTGTACTGATGGCACATACTTGACCCCATCAACTTCATTCCACTTCTACAACATGCAGAACCAGTTGGTGAAGCTACACCATGAACGCTGTGAAGCTACGAGCAATGGCGTCCGCGTAGCGACGTGGCGACTGTTGTCCCTCGCCATGAAATTACGTTTGCCCTTTTGATGGCTTTAATAAACTCGTATCATCATGAAAATTGATACAAAGGTCAAGGGTGGGATGGTCTTTGATCTGATAGGGCGGCGCCCGTGGGCGGGGCCAAATGCCTCTACAGCGCCCCCTTGAAATTTTCAAAAACCCCTCCCCATAGGCGTTTTTTTGGAGTTGGAACATGAAAATCGGTACACATGTGTAAGTTGTCAAGGCGAACAAAAAAGTCTCTTGCACCATTGGTCTATTACAAACAGGAAGTCGGCCATTTTGATTTTACTTTAATCAACTTCTCCTTGGGATTTGGTCCGATTCACTTCAAATTGGCTACAGACCATCGAGATGCCATGCTGATCATTAGATGTGCAGCTCAGATCTCTACGTAAAGGGGCGTGGCCAAGATGGCGCCGCCATTTCTGATCCATCGCCATGTATATTCAAGCAGCTCTCTCTCCTACATACTTCATCTAAACTGCTTCAAACTTTCTGTACATGATCAGAGCCCCTCCCTCAACGTCTCCATGTGCTCATAAGAAATATCACTCATGTCGCCCCCTTGTGGAAACAGGAAATGCAGTGTTTTACATCAACATTGTGCGATTTGCTCGAAACTTCACACGTTTGATCAGGGTCAGCCCCTGAACACCCCTACCCGCATCTGGCTTCATGGCGCCACCTGGTGGACGAACAACACATTGCACTTTCCCGCTCCTGCAAAGCTTTTTCGCCCTTTTCGCTTTGCACCACAACCCTCGCACGCCTCAGGCCCCCGCGGTTGCATGGGTCGAGCGAGGGCCCGTCATCGCCGCTTGCGGCTTTAATTACAATTATAATTAATTTACAATTGCATCAATCAATCAAGAGTCAATAAAAACCTACTCTGTTTATGGAGTAACAGGAGAGAAACTTCCAAAACCCACAGAGCAGAACCAGTAGCCAATAACAGTCATTTTCTAAAATCAGTAAGATCAAATATTAAACGTCAGTTCATTTCTGTGTTTTATCATGTATATATTTATCTTGTATATTTTTAACTCAACTTTTTATCTTTATCCACTTCTGGACCTCAGTTAAACTTCAGTCCTGGCTACGGCCCCATTAATAAGAGAAGTCTGTTATATACAGATCAAATTCCTGTGTTTAACTAAGAACAATCAAATATTGACTAAAATGTTCCTGTTTTACAGAACAAAGGCAGTAGTGACAGTTGTACCGTGTATCCCTCCTTCACGTGTCCCATCATGGCCAGTTTGATGTCGTCCACCCTGACTCCTCTTCCAGTCCCCTCCTGCAGACCCATGACGTCATTGAAAACAACAGGGTAGAAGTTTCTGCCTTCTTTCTTGATTTTATAAGTTTCATACTGAAAGACACATGAATAAAATGTGACAGATTAATGATTATGGTTTTTGCAGTTTATATCATCGTTCTGTTGCTTCCTTGAAAAACATACATACTGGATGTACACAGGTGTTTAAGGGCAATTCAAAAAATGACTATGACGCATTTCGGCATCAAGTACAAAAGTACCTTTCTAGTGTGAAACTCTTCCAATCCTGCAGAACTGGCTTCAGCTGCATGGCTCATTCTCCTCCTTAAGGTGCTGCTGACAGAGGTGATGAAGCTGGACTTTCCAGCACCAACTGGTCCATAGAGCAAAACTCTGAGATGTTTGATCCCATCGACTTTAGGTTTATAATCCTTCACATAATCCAGATCATTTTGGTTGTTTCTGTTTAAAAGTAGAGAGAATAAAACAACAGTAGTAGAGTTAATCAGTCTGCAGTCATGCCAGCAGCTCTGTGATGTTGCATTCAGGTACAGCTGTGTTCTACAGTTTTATTGTGGTCCGATGTTCAGAAACACAGAGTACAGCCGGGGCTGATGGGAAATAGTCACTAGTTGGAGGTTTCTGATCAGAAGCTGAAGCCCTGACATGACAATGACCTGATGATGGTGCTAGAGGAAACATCACTGCAGTTCCTACAGATCATCAGAGGGAACATGAATGTCTGAACCAAGTTTCATCACAATCCAACAATACATGAGAGATTTGGTTCAGTGAAACACAACAGAACTACGGTGTCACCATGTGGACAATTTACATGAACTCACCCCCAGGACACTTTCCTCCAAGGATCTGTGAAAGCTGACAAGAAAACAGTCATTTAGTGTTGAAGTCATGTGATTAATGTTCTATTATTGATTTGATCACTTACTGGGAGAAGGAGGAAGAGGAGGTTCTACAGAGGTAAAGACACAGAATCATCAGAAGAAACAGAAGAAGACATTCAGTTCAGTCCTGATGATTAAAATCAAACATCAACAGAAGTATAACAAACAGTTTCACAAAGAGGGTGATGTAGAGCAGCAGTAATGAAAGTATTTCACCACTGAGTAAATAAAACTGACCTGAATAGTCTTGGACACAGACAGACTTGTCTGTATCACTATTATAGAGATACAGACAAGACTGTCTGTGGCAGCAACACCAGCTTCATCTGATGCAGGACTGTAGTGGAAACTAAACAGACAGTATTAACTTCTGTAAAGACATGTCAGCCTGTAGCCTACCTAATGAACAAAATTAATTCATTGGACATTGATTACTAACTCACTGATGATGATGAACATCTAGAAAGTAAAACTGAATTATTTGAAGAGTCAGAACATTAATTATATTCCCTGATATGAAATTGGTTTCACTGATGGTGTATCAGATCTTATTTATTTAGACTACTTTTAATGAATTTTAATGGAGATATCATTTGTATATGTGTTTGTACATTTCACGAGGTTTTAACCTTTATTCAATTTAAATTATATATTTATTCATTAAACAGCTCCAGAGTCCTAGTGCTGGTTAATGGAGGCTCTCTGTCTTCCACCTAGCGGTAACGGTCCCGGAGAATAATGACCGGTACCGCTGTAATGGGAGGCGGTACCGTTCAATTCAGTCCTTGTCACAGAATGAGAGCACATCTAAAGAGGACAAAGTCTCTTCTACCAGTGTAAAACTACTGCTTCTCATAAAAGGCTGCATCTTGCAGAGTTTGCGCTGCATCTCAGTTTCACTTGTTTTTTATTTGACATAGTTTTTCCGATGGTTATAAGAGTATTTCCGTTTTCCCTGTCCTGCGACAGTTAAGGGAACATTTAATTGTTTTCAGACAAGACAACAGTCTCAAACTACTTTTCATTGAATAAATATATTTTGTATTATTTTGTAGATCATTGTCAAAACATGGTAATTTAACTATTCACTCAGATATTTATTCTTAGATAAAGGTCATTCCTATGGACTTGAAAGTGACGTCATCCACAATTCGGTTTATGGCACATACAGTAGTACAGCAGTAATTCAGCGCTTGGCAGGGTTCTTAGGAGTAATTCTAAGAAGCTTGATAAATTCAGCCCCAGACTTGCAAGGTTAAGATCCAAAACCTAATTTCTCTCAGTGATGAAACAACATTAGACATTAGATCTAACTGCTGTTAAATATAGGAAAAACTCATGATCATGAAACAGTTGGACTTACGTGATTCGGCTTGCCACATGGCTAGAAAAAAGATAAATATGTGTGAATGCAAAAACAAAAATTACTAATTTTATTTAATTAACCATGTTTACTATCCTTTTTCATATTCTATTTCAAATCACAAAAGAATTAAATTAGCAGTCAACAGAAACAAACAAACAAACCATATTTTGACACCAGATGTTGTCATTTCCGCGTCAATTTTAGCGCCAATGAGCACTATGATCTACAGAAGTCTGTACATAGAGGTGGCAAGAGTTATAACCAAAAGTATGAACCTGCCATATCCCCCCTTTTCGCTTCTTCTACTCCATCTATGTGTATGTGTGTGAAGACAGACAGGTCTGTTGTCACGGCCCAGGGCAGGAGGGGGCCCACATTAAATTATGGAATTCTGTTTCAAAATAGGCCTATTTGTGGAGAAAATAACTATGAAATATTTGAGTTTGGCGGGAGGCTAAGATTATCTCATCTCTACTGGGCCCAGGTAGGATCAACTGGCCTGATAGACCAGACCGACCAGCAGCCTTGCCTTGTAAAGGACAACTTCCAGTGTCAGAATCATAGACTGTATGGTCTGAATATGAAAAAAAAGAAAAAAAAAGAAAAGAAAAAGTTTGTGATTTTATTTTTGTTATATGACATATAACAAAAATATGAATTATATGAAATAGAACATGAAAATAAAACAGTTTTTAAATTTTAGTTAATTGTTCTTTGATACTCGAAAAGAATAACGCCTTGTGTTTCAATTTCTTTTTATGTATTTCAAAATGAAAATCCAATAAACCAATCTTTTTTTTTGTTTTTTAATTCCCATTCATCAAAAGAAAATCCAATGACCAAAAGATACACTACACTGACCTTTTTACATTGTGACTACAGTCCGTCAAATAATGATGGTAGACAAGGTTATAATAGTTTTGGATTTTTAATTATAGTTTAGTTTTAGTTCGTTTTGACTTCTTTTTCTCTAATTCAGTTAGTTTTAATTAGTTTTTAGAGTGGGTTTGCTAGTTTTAGTTAGTTTTTGGTTTTTTTTCTATCCGCTTAGTTTTAGTTTAGTTTTCATTAGTTTTAGTTTTTTCATACTTTGGGTTATTTGTAAGTTGAAGGATTCAAAAAGATCAGAGCAAGTATTGTGTAATAAAACTCAAAAGATACCATTTAATAAATGTGTTAATGTTTTCTGACATAGCAGTGCTATAAAGTAACAATAGGTCTCCAGTAGCCGACCTCACATGTTGTAAAGTGAACACAGCAAATGTTTTGGACATTTAAAGTGCACTTTTATCTGGTAGTGCACAGAGATTAAACATTAAAACTGAAGTTTGCAAGTCTGGCTGTGTACGCTCCTGCATTTGGGTCCACCTGCTCCTCACATCCTATAATAAACAGGTAACTTCTCCACCTCAGCTTGATGCTGTGGCTCAGCTTTTCTATGTTAACCTTACAATGCCTTCACAACTGGTTCAGGATCAGCCATTTGTATTAGAATAAAATTCAAAATAGGTATAATATAAAATCTCACTCACTCACTCACTCACACACACACACACACACACACACACACACACACACACACACACACACACACACACACACACACACACACACACACACACACACACACACACACACACACACACACACACACTGCCTGTTCGCTCCCGAGGAGTGAGTGGGGGGGGGGGGGGGGGGGGGGGGGGTTCTGTCACCCAGTCGCACTCTGTGGTGGTGAGTAGTGGGCAGTTTGTCTGTTCTTCTGAGCTCCCAGATGTTCACGGATCTGTATGAGCTGCTACAGTTCAGTTCTCAACAGCCTGTCATGTCGGTCAGGTCCATAGATATATACACGTGTATATCTATATCCATAGATATATACACGTGTATATCTATATCCATAGATATATACACGTGTATATATCTATGAGTCAGGTCAACCATTCGGTCGCGCGGGCTCGGACCGAGTCTGGCCGCGTCTGGTCCGGGCTTCAGCACGCGCGTCGGACCGCGTCTGGTTTAATCACTACGAGGACCGTGAGGTGCCGCGCGGTGCAGCTGCACGTAACATTGCTGGAGTGAAACAGTCTGAATCGATTTCATATCAATCTGAAACTGACAACAAGGCGGAAACGAAGGGAATTTTATCTATAATTTCAGTACGTTTTTGTAAACACACAATACAGTTTCAGTTAGTTATCGTTTTTTCATTTGATTATAGTTTTTATTAGTTTCAGTTAACAAAAATGTTTTTTCAATTCTAGTTTTCGTCATTTCGTTCGTTTTCGTTAACGATAATAACCTTGGTAGAGAGTTCTTACCTTCACAGACGACAGAGCTGAGAGCAACGTCCCGTTATTCTGCTGGGTGCGGTTCTTTATATAGCTGCTGTTTTACTTTCACTTTGATGAACCACGTGATTTATGAGAAGACCAACAGATCTTTGCTTCACAAACATGCCACACCTAGATGATTTTATGTTATCTCACAGTTTAGCACAAGGCCACCATAAAAACACTAGTGACCTCTGACCCAGATTGAACAGAGATTAAACACAGTTCTAAAATAGCATCACACTGAGTGTGAGCTGCATTTTGATGATAACATTAAACATGTAAATTACTTTGTATTAAGAGCTGTTGCAACAGTTAAATGATGTTACAATGGACTAATGAGTTAATCTGCGATCCTTTTTTCATTTCAACTGTTTTTTTCCACTTCTCCACAAGGCACATGAACTTTTATATTTTGTCACATTGAACACTTACACAATTACTTTGATTTTGATGATTTTCTCATATCATCGGTGAATCGTTAACAAAAACGAACGAAATGACTAAAACTAGAGTTGAAAAAACATTTTTGTTAACTGAAACTAATAAAAACTATAATCAAATGAAAAAACGATAACTAACTGAAACTGTATTGTGTGTTTACAAAAACGTACTGAAATTATAGATAAAATTCCCTTCGTTTCCGCCTTGTTGTCAGTTTCAGATTGATATGAAATCGATTCAGACTGTTTCACTCCAGCAATGTTACGTGCAGCTGCACCGCGCGGCACCTCACGGTCCTCGTAGTGATTAAACCAGACGCGGTCCGACGCGCGTGCTGAAGCCCGGACCAGACGCGGCCAGACTCGGTCCGAGCCCGCGCGACCGAATGGTTGACCTGACTCATAGATATATACACGTGTATATATCTATGGATATAGATATACACGTGTATATATCTATGGATATAGATATACACGTGTATATATCTATGGACCTGACCGACATGACAGGCTGTTGAGAACTGAACTGTAGCAGCTCATACAGATCCGTGAACATCTGGGAGCTCAGAAGAACAGACAAACTGCCCACTACTCACTACCACAGAGCAGAAAGACTGTGCGTGCACGCGTGCGACTGGGTGACAGAACCCCCCCCCCCCCCCCCACTCGCTCCTCCGGGAGCGAACAGGCAGTGTGTGTGTGTGAGTGAGTGAGTGAGATTTTATATTATACCTATTTTGAATTTTATTCTAATACAAATGGCTGATCCTGAACCAGTTGTGAAGGCATTGTAAGGTTAACATAGAAAAGCTGAGCCACAGCATCAAGCTGAGGTGGAGAAGTTACCTGTTTATTATAGGATGTGAGGAGCAGGTGGACCCAAATGCAGGAGCGTACACAGCCAGACTTGCAAACTTCAGTTTTAATGTTTAATCTCTGTGCACTACCAGATAAAAGTGCACTTTAAATGTCCAAAACATTTGCTGTGTTCACTTTACAACATGTGAGGTCGGCTACTGGAGACCTATTGTTACTTTATAGCACTGCTATGTCAGAAAACATGAACACATTTGTTAAATGGTATCTTTTGAGTTTTATTACACAATACTTGCTCTGATCTTTTTGAATCCTTCAACTTACAAATAACCCAAAGTATGAAAAAACTAAAACTAATAAAAACTAAACTAAAACTAAGCGGATAGAAAAAAAACCTAAAACTAACTAAAACTAGCAAACCCACTCTAAAAACTAATTAAAACTAACTGAATTAGAGAAAAAGAAGTCAAAACGAACTAAAACTAAACTATAATTAAAAATCCAAAACTATTAGGCTATAACCTTGGTGCGCACTGACGCGTGCATTTGTTTGTTACCTGTGTATTTTAATCTGTGTGTGTGTGTGTGTGTGTGTGTGTGTGTGTGTGTGTGTGTGTGTGTGTGTGTGTGTGTGTGTGTGTGTGTGTGTGTGTGTGTGTGGTTCTAGAGTCTTTAAACACAGACACACAGCTAAATCAGACTGATACAGGATGCAGCTCAGTCACACACACAAACATCTTAACGAGCTCCAGGTGGATTGTTTATGGAGTTAACGACCCTGGCCTGAGGATCAGAGGTTACCATGACAACTTGAGCTGGTTGCCCATGACGATAGGGGCCCCCAGGCTGAGGCAGACAGAAACGAGGAGAAAAAGACTGATTTTCTGCCTCTGCACTGGTCTCGCATTTAGGCTTATTCTGACAAAACGGTAGCTCCTATCAGAACAAAACACGGATCAACGGTGCCCTAAGGCCTTCCTGAAAATTTTGGTACAATTTGGTGTTTCTACTGTAAATATTTTGGCGACACGGGCAGTTTTAAAACATCGGTCCGTTCTGCTCCTCTCAGAAAGTTTTTGTATTGGAGTCAATGAGGCAAAGAGACAGACATGGCCGCACTCAGAGGCTGCTAATTCAAATTCTGTAAGTCTCTCTGATATTTTGAACACATTGTGGGAGACACAACAAGTTTGTCTACAAAACTGTGAAAAATTATGTGTGTACAGTGTAAATTGTGTCCAAGAGGAGTGTGGAAAGAGAAAGAATCAGTAGTTTTACTGGGCTCTCCCCCCACTCTAGCTGATGACATCACGCACTCTAGCACGAACATTCCGTGCAATACACACCCATTAGTGTTGTGTGTTCGCGAGTGATTCGTTTGAAGGAACAAATTATTTAAGTGATTTTTTTGGAAGGTTCGAGCTATCAGACCAAATACAGAAAGTCACGTCAGATTCGCTCGTGCCGAAAAAAGTAAATAAACAGAAAAAAAGGAAAGGAGGAGCCGCGGCAACCGGCGGCAACACTTGGGGAGAGGAGGAGATGTTATATACATAGGCCTATCCTATATCCAGACTTGGTCAGAGGGATGGGTGCAGTTTAGGCTACACTTGTACAGTAAACGTTTACACAGAATTAAACAGTAGAGTGTTTGATAGCCTATAAATTCCCAAATATAGCCAAAATACATTGACCCGAATATTTTTTTTTTCCGCCGAAAAAATTCTGAAAAAGACGGATATTTATCAGCGGGTGACACCAAACAACGTCTGCCCCAGCAAGTCACAGCTTTTATTTCTCTCTCACACACACAGTCTAGGTCGTCATCTGTTGGTGAATTTAATCTATGACAGGCAGCTTTGGAGCTATTAGAGCTGAATATTGATAGAAATGAGTGTATTTGATACTTCAGTTGACAGACGGAACTACATTTGAATGTAGCTACATTTTGAAATATCAGTCTGTTTGGTAATTAGTAGCCTATATTTTATTAGGATTGAAGTTGTAGCCCATATAATATTAATAATGATGCCAGTAATAATACTATAGTAATAATAGGTAGCAATTAGCAATAGTTTTTTTTTTTTTTTTTTTTTAAATATATAGGCCTATTAATAATAGGTTATAGAAGTAGTAATACTGCCAGTATTAGTGGTTGTAGTTTGCATTATAATCGATTATAGTAGGGCCCCGAAGAAATTTTTTTCGCTTAGGGCCCCATTTTGGTCAGGGACAGCCCTGTCATGGTCATTGATCAGGGATTGATCAAAAACTATACAACCTATCAAAACGTGGAGTAATACACAAGACTTGTTTCTACTGTTTAAAGTTTAAACGGAGTCTCTAGGTGAAAGTATGCCTGAGCATCCGTGTATCATTTGTTCAATCGTTTTTCGATTGGAAATCAAAAATCAAAAAAGTAAAAAGTAGTTATTTTGTTTTTTGTTTTTTAATCAAACACAAAATACGAAAAAATGTCTGGTTTTTCATATTTCAATTTTAGGATCAGATCAAAAATACGAAATGGAAAAACAGGCAACAGGACAGAATTTGATTTTAATATTTAATTGGGTCGGGTTTACGTCACCCGGAAGTTTGGCGATATCAAAGAGACACAGTTACAAAGATCATTCATAGTTTTCATAGACCTGATCTATCATCAGCTCAGCGACAAGACCGGACACTGCACAGGGCATCAACCACGAAGACTAGGTCATCTCTCACTGGTCATTTAATTAGACCCCCCCTCCTCCGAGCTACCGTTCTGAAATTAACACTGGGACTCAGGTCTCCTAGTGGGCCGGGTCTGGCTCCAAGTTTGAGCAAATAAAGGAGCAGAGATCCGACCAGGAGCCTGGACCCGATGTGGCCGGACTTGCAAGCATTAATTCTTTATTAATTCTAAAAGAAGAAGAAGAAGCCCGTAGTTGTGTTCATAGAGACGTAACAGGTGTGGTCAGACAAGCTGGTGATCTATGCGGATCGAGAGTGAGCGAGTGAGCAAGCGAGAGAGAAACAGCGCTGGTGCACCAGATGCAGGTTGACCAGCAACACACACCCTGCCTTCACCTCCTAAATGACACCTGTAGCCTAAGCTTTTATCTTGGCTCTAATGGGCTAGGTGAGGGATTCTCCAGGCAGGAACTGTTTCAGTGACTGAAATACTGGCGGAAAAAAGATGAAATATGAAAAACCAGACATTTTTTCGTATTTCGTGTTTGATTAAAAAACAAAAAACAAAATAATCTGTCACTTTTTCCTTTTTTGATTTCCAATCGAAAATGGAAAGAACAAATGATACACGGATTCCTGAGCAGTAGACGTTTGTTAAACTCCAATGTTTGGTCTGTCAAAGCGATTTTCTCCAAGCACATACAAGTCTGATGTCAGAACCAGCTGTTTTCAATGACTGAAAGTAAATTCACTCTGATTTATTTCGATCGATCAGCTGTGTTTACCGTTTCAGGTGTCATGCATGGTTAGACAGATGTAGGCTATTAGTCCTCTAACACATCCTAAAGTTTGACTTGTCAGAGTTTTTCAGTAGAGAAGCAGCTCAGGGAGAGGAGGATCTGACTAAATGTTGAACTGTCCCTTTAAGATTCCTTCAGATTCCTTGCTAGGAATGTTTAGGCCGAGTTAGGAGGTCTCTGTCTGAATACATATGTTTCTGGGTTCAGCCTCTTCCTCATCTCATCACACACACAGCAAGAAAGAGGTGAACACAAGCAAATGTTTCTTTATTCTGATCACAATGTGCTTCTTTACAGCTCTAAACTGAAGACACGTTAACATTTTGTGATTACAGTAACAGTGACCTGTCACCAGCCTTAATAAAACAGGTCAGGAGGTAAAACTCAAGTATTTTCTGCTTTTCTTATTTAATTTCGCTGGATTTAAGCCTCTAACCACAAGTAGTAGGAAGGATTATTTTATTTTCTGTACTTGTTCAGTACTCCTAGGATCTCTTTGACAGCCTCTTTATTTCTGTGACATGGCAGTAATCCTGGCTGGGTCTCATGGAAGAGGGCGTGAACCTCCAACACGATGTTTGGGTTGCCTTCACTCCATTTGTTTCCAACTGAATAGTCAGTGTTTCGGGTGTGATGCATCGGCACTAAGATGACTGGTTTCAGACTCCGTGACTCTAAAAAAAACAAGAGAAAAATATGAGACTTCCTTCAAAGGGAGGAGAGGTTAATAATAATAATAATACATTTCATGTATAAATTTTCAAATGCTCAAAGACACTTTACAGTTTAAAAATCATAAAATACAGCAATTTAAATTGAATTAAAAACACAGAAAAGAGTATAGAACACACAAAATTATATATTAAAAGCTATTTTAAAAAGGTGGGTTTTGAGCATGGTCTTGAATGTGAGGTGTGTGCAGATGTGGATGGGTTTGGGGAGTGAGTTCCAGAGGGAGGGGGCAGTGATGGAGAGGGCTCTGCCCCCCCCCCCAGGTTCGGTGATTAGTCTGTGCAGGTGGTGAGAGGATGTTTCCTTCAGATGAGTGGAGGTTGTGGGAGGGGGTGGGGTGATGGAGCAGTTCTGTGGGGTGGGGGGCAGGCTGCTAAATCATTAATCAGTGATCCGGTCGTTTCGTCTAATGCTGTGTTCAAGGCAGGCTTTTGAAACTGTAATTTACGGCTTTGAGTCATGACTACGACTTTGTATCGTTCCAGGTAACCTAGGTAACCTGTAACTAGTGTTTTTACCGTCCTGTTGCTGTGAAAGCCACTATGTGGGTCTCATTGACGAAATCTAACAATTGTAGCAGTAGCATTAGTTTGAATGAAAAGTGAAGCTTCATGTGTGTAACGTACTGGACAGAAGAGCAGCGCTGCCTTGGGACTCACTGAAATCTCCCCATTTAACGTTACATCAATAAATAAATGTTTTACAATGAACACATCGGTCTGCATTAAATTTTATCATTATTATTATTTATTTATTTATTTTATTAAGATGTGTAATATGGTTACCGTCTGACGTCAGCTTCACAAATATCCGTTTTTCTCTGTTTACATGCAAACACGAAAACTGACTTTTCCAAAATCTCCACTCTGGCCGGAGTTTTTAAAAAGCATCGTTTTCAGGGGTGAATTCTCCCTTTGCTTCTAAAGTAAATGGAGGGTGCAAATGATGGTTAAGGTCTCCATTTCTAAAAATAAATGGGGCTTGGATGTGATAAATGCATGGATGAGGGTTTCTGCAGCAGAGAAGGTGAGTGAGGGGCAGAGACGGGCTGTGTTCTTGAGGTGGAAGAAGGCGGTCCTGCGTCCATCCTTGTGTGGATTTCATACTGAAACATGGCGTACGCCAAAATCCAGAAACTGTCGTACATACAAAAAAAATCAGATGTATCAAAGTGTGTGTACGCATGGATCCAAGCACTTTTCAATAATTATAGCTGCTGCGCAGCAATGGGTCATGTCCGGGCAAATTTTGCACAACAAACAGGAAGACCCTGGAATTTTCATTTCTGCACCAGCTGGGGATTGAACCGTTGTCTATCGCACTGAGCTAACTGTCAAGTGGCAGTGCCACGGTGGCTTCACAAACTGAGTAAAACATTCACTGTTGTGCAGGCAACGTTTCTGAGGTAAAATTCTGATGTTTGTGTCAAACATCATCTGCTATGAATCTAAGATTTTGTACAAAGTCTATCTGGTATATTGATGTAAGATTCTTGTCACCCGCGCCGGGTATCTAACCCACATCATCTTGCACCCCAAACCAACACTTAACTAGGTGAGCTAATTATCCAGAGCTGAGACATGGTGTGTGTTTTCTCAAACAGACTCATGGAGTCAGCGTCCAGTCAGCTGTTGTCAGGCAGATTTCAGAAATGGTCAAAATGTCAGAAATTCTAATATCTAAACAAAAAATCTGATAATACATAAATTGCATCTACACAGCATGGAAATGTTGGTGATTTGTTTTGCTTCATAAGAGAAAATCTGACGTTTAAAAGTGTCACTCATGGATTGACTGCGGTTGTTCCCATGAGAGCAGCATTCGGGTTGTGGTGAGCTTTAGACCAGTGGTTCTCAAACTTTTTACACCAAGTACCACCCCGGAATATACTTGCCTCTCCAAGTACCACCAAGTATTAGTTTTGGACTTAAGAAAACAAAAAACAGTTTTTGGCTGTAAAAGCAACATGCAAATTCACATGCAATGTCAGGGAGGGAGTACATTATAGGCTATTGAGCACATAACTCTAATGTTATCCCATATTGGTGAAAGTGATGCTGTTACAACCATCCCCAGTCTTCCCTAATAATAATAGCCTAACTACTAATAATGGCGGTATACAATGATACCTTGTTTTTCAGCTCACACACACGTTTGTTTTTATTCGGGTCCAAAAGCCACACCACTGACAGAGCGTCATGTTTCCATGACGACTGACTGGAAAAGATTAACAGTACATCATGTGACCCCCGATCATAAAAATGAAATTCTGAGAAGTAACACTAAAATTTAACATCACAGACACACATATGCGGTATACAAGCAGGTTATTTTAAGCGCTGCTCATTTCATTTTATAAACGGGCTGCTCCAGTTGGTCTGTAGCCGAGCTAATGCAGCTAACGGAGCTATCAGAGCTAACGGAGCTAACAGGTAAACAGATACACGTGTGGTCGGAGCGGTGCCTGCACAGCTGATAATGATTTTCGGCAGGTTTTTGCTTGTAGGCTATTTATATTCTATGGTATCAACACAACATCCTGCAAATGCATTTTTGGTCATTTTCGGCCTAAAATATGCACTTGTCCAATTTTTGGTGCTTCTGAAATGTATTTTATTTTATTTCTATGTTTAATTCAGTGAGTCTTTTGCGTACCACCTGGAGGAGCCCGCGTACCACTAGTGGTACCACAGTTTGAGAATCACTGCTTTAGACCATGGTCCGATCTGTTTGCTTTTTTAATTTAGAGACTTGCTGTGATGTCACCGTGAGGATTCTGGCATTTTGATGTGTCATTGTCGTCGTCACCCATGCTGGGGCTCGAACCCACAACCCCTCGCACCACAAGTGAGACATGGTGTGTGTCTTCTCAAATACACTCAAGACGTCAGCGCCCGGGCAGCTGTTATTAAGGCAGATTTAAAAAATAGTCAAAATGTCAGAAATTCTAATATCTAAACAAAAATCTGTTAATACATAAATTGCATCTACACAGCATGGAAATGTTGGTGATTTGTTTGTAATTTTAAGTGTTTTGCTTCTCAAGAGAAAATGTGATGCTTAAAAACATCACCTTTACATTGGCTGCAGTTGATCCCATGAGAGCAGAATTCAAAATGTTCTAGAAAATTCAGTTTTTGAGATAAAATTCTGATATTTTCCAAACTTCATCAACCATGACTCTACAATATTCTCAATTTTTTTCAGAAAGATAGAAAATGTATTTAGCAGGAATTTGATGGTATATGTTTACAGTAGTGTTTACAGTCAAACGTTTTCATGCACTGGAGGCTCAGTTTTTGCTTAATCAAAAATCCGAGAAACAAGTTTTGTGGAGGACAGTCTGGAGATGCTCTGGAGCAAGTTTGGTGACAATTGAGCAAAAATTGTAGGAGGAGATACATTTTGAAGGTTTTACACTTATTGAAAAAAACAGAGTGATGGACTTCATAATTTGTAATAAGTTTAAGTTGACAAAAGTTTCAGCAGTATCTAGGCTACATTGTGGTGAAGTTTCACAGCTGTAGCATCTACCGTTGGCTTGGTAGGAATTTTTAAAGTTTTTAATTTTAAACACTTATTGTGCCCCCCCTGGGAGGGGGTGGGGGTGCACAAGTCCTTGGAGTTGAGTGAATCTGGCATGGGACTGGACCTTTGTGCAAAGTTTGGTGAGTTTTTGCCCATGGGAAGTATGACTTCCTTGGAAGAAGAAGAAGAAGAAGAAGAAGAAGAAGAAGGAGAAGGAGGAGGAGGAGGAGGAGGAGGAGGAGAAGAAGAAGTGCAACAAATACATTAGTGTCCTTGGCAGCTGTAGCTGCCCGGACACTAATAAGTGTAAAAGTTTGAATAACAATAGTTCCCGGTGCGACGGCTCGTGGCCCTAATTATAAAGACAACAAAAACAGTATGAAGACGTTAACACATGACCCTGGATAAAAGTGCAGCAGCCAAACACAATAAAGTCTGTTTCACATAGAATGCACAAAGTGCAGTCCTCCACCAACAAACCCATTCATTGTGTATGTGCTACTGCTGTGCAAGATGCCACAGCTGTATAGTAATTTTTGGTTTTTATATTTCACTGTTGAAGTTGGACATGACCCTGGAGATTTGACTGGTCTGAATATTCTTCCTGTGCACACAGTCTGTTCATTACCTGGTAGATTCTCCATGGCTGCTGCTAAATCTGATCCAATACGAGTTCTGATTGGACAGAAAACAATGATGATGGAGCTGTCCTCCACGTTGTTGGTGACCTCCATCTTTGAACAATACGACTGGCATAGTTCATGTAGTATGGTGTCATGAGCACCACAGGTTTTACCAGTAACCTGCACGTAGACCTTCACTTTCTTGGGAGGTGACGACTTAAAGAACCTGGAAAGAGTCTCTTCTCTCTCTAAAAAGAAACAAAGTGGAAATGTGTTGATATTTCAGTCAGAATTACATAATCTTTGCACTGTAACGCTGTTGTACAAAGTCTCAATTAGAACAATGTCGTACAAAGGCAGGGAACATGAGGCCATTTGTATCAGTCTCAATCAATTAGATTTTCTGAACATTTACTGCACTGACTCTCTCCACCTATTGTCTGTAATAGGGTTGTCACGGTACCACAATTTCAGTAGTCGATACCATTACCTGTGAATTTCCACGATTCTCGACACTAGTTTGATATCAAGATTTAAAAAAAAAAAGAACAGAGCCCATGTACTTTTAAATTCACTACTTATTTTACTGTTTCAAACTGTCAAGTATTTAACATTAACTGTGCTTCAACATCTTTTTGCACAGAATTTAATAGTGCTGCCCCCAAATAGTCGACCAAGCAAAAAACATTTGGAGCCCTGTCAAAATTAAGTCAAAATCATGATTAGGACTTTTAATTTGAAGGGCCAGATACAGGAAGTCGTGACACTCGCTGTCACTTTTTGTTGTTTGTTTTACACGGCACGGTAGGTCTCTTTCTCTTGCTCTCTTGTTTTTTGGTCAAAAGCGACTTTTTCCGACGTTGTAACTGACGTTTCCGGGTTGGAGACTCCGACATGGAAGCACGTTATCACTGCTGTTTCAACCATTAGCGGGTTCTGCCGTGCCCGGTCCCGTGTCAAAGCACTCAATGGTGGTCAGTCTCTGTCACAGAGCAGATCACTGCTCCACGCCGCTGCCCCCCACCCGTCACGGCCTCAGCACCAGATTGGATAAGGTCAACAGTATGTCCTTTATTGTGGGTAGATCCATGGACATGCTGTGAGAAATCAAATACCTCTAACAGACTAATAAAGTTTGTGGCATCTGGATCTGTTTCAACATCAATATGAATATTAAAACCACCAGATATGATAATGCAGTCGTAATCTATGGAGACCTCAGTGTATTGGGTAAAACTTTACAATAAGGGTCCCTTAATTAACATTAGTTAGTACATTAAAGCAGATATCAGCGGCACGGCCGTTTCGGCTAATGCTGCGTTCAAGGCAGGCTTTTGAAACCGTAAGTTACAGCTTCAAGTCACGACTACGACTTTGTAGCGTTCCAGGTAACCTAGGTAACCCGTAACTCGTGTTTTTACCGTCCTGTTGCCTGTGAAAGTCACTATAACGGCCTCTCGTAACTTCTGACCCGTGAACTCGTACCAGATGGAACCGGTATGACTTCACAGGAAGGAAAAACACAAGTTAGGAGTTTCCTTGAACGCACCATGAGTTAGCAGCCCCCGCCCTCGTCAGGCATCTATTGGTCCTCGTGCTACGTCACCACATTCACGATGCAGCGATGCATCCCTTGGCTGCACACACAGCCCTTCATGCCGTTCTCTCTCCTCATTGGATAACACTTGTATCCCACAAGGAAAGTTTTCTCCTGGTTTACAGCAGAGCAGAGTGACGGAGAGACTCGTGTTACGGCTGAAACACTCCATGTAAGTGATTGCTGATGGAAAATAGGACTATTTAGGACTTATATTAACAAAAACATTCCACTGATATCTGCTTTAAGCATTAATTAATATATGAACAATAATTATAATTATATTATAGGTCCTTTGGCGTGCACACACACACACACACACACACACACACACACACACACACACACACACACACACACACACACACACACACACACACACACACACACACACACTCTATATTGTTCAGAACAATTTTTATTTCATTTATTTTAATTAATCTTTTCCATAATAATAGATATTTTTTGTGTGTATTGTTTGTTGTTCTTATCTAACATTTGAGCCTGTAATAAAGTTAATCATTATTATTAATTCAACACACAGCTGCTTACTTCCTTCCTGTGGGGGCACGGGGGCTGGTTCAGGGGCAGGTGGAGTTGGGGGCTGACAGAATGCTCCTGCTGCATGTGGCGTATCTGTTCGGAACAAGGCATCATTTTGACAGAGGGGTGGTCAACTGATTGAATATGAACGGCTTGCTAAATGTTTGACTGCATTGATTATTTAATTCAAACCACACTGAAATGTCAGACTCATTACAAAAACAGTCACCATCATCATAATCTGCTCTTACAGTGCCGAACAGCACTTATTACTGGATATAAGATAATGTTGTGACACTGGAAAACTAAAGGAGACATACTGTATCAGGGAGGAAGGGCTTTGACGAAATGGATAAGACTTCCTCCTGTGAATGGCCGTGTCACAGGCTGATATGAAAATATGGGTTTTGTTTTGTTTTTTAAGTGCGAAAATTCTGGTTTTACTATTGTTGTCAGTTAAATCAGTATTCTAAATTTCTAAAATAAAAATTTTAAATGTAAAATTTCATTAGTTTCTGGTGACATACTGAGTGATTTTATGATTACTTGCTGTACATTTACATTTCTTTAATGATTATTCAGTGTGAATATAACGGGGTATTCAGAGTCATGTGCTTGTTCTTTTTTATGGTTGAATGAATTAATAATTGTATTACCTTTGTCAGAATCCATCTTTTGGTTCTTCAGTGCATTTAAGAGGAGCACAAGGCTTTTATAATTTTCTGGAATCTTGAATTTGTAGTCGTTCGCCACAAGTTCAAGAGCTGTGGGGAGAGCAGAGATCAACTTTCTTTCTTTCTTTTTCCTTTATTTGTCTTAAAGTCTCTTCAGCTAACAGTTCACGTGATGTCATTAGAAATGTCCTGATCCAGGTCTGGGTCCTTTAGTAGGCTACAAGTATTTGCTGATGGTCAGTCTGATCTGATACTGACATTTACATAACTGTTTCAAGTTTCAAGCTTACTTTTATTTGTATGGCACAGTTAAAAAGACCTTTGACAGTCGTCCAAAGTGCTTCACAGAGCATCAACAGAAACAAAGGACAACACATGTACAAAATACAATATGACATGCATGCAGTGGTGGCCTTAGACATCTGGGGGCCCGTTTCAATATTTCATATGAGGCCCTATACCCTGTTAAACATAAAATTATTTGCCAGCTGTGTGCCCATGTGTCGCTGATGCTTCCCTGAATGGACGCAGTAAACGCATCCAGGTACGCATAAAATCACTATCAGGGCAGGAAACCAGGACTTAACAGAAAAAACGAGGACTGAAGTTGGTTTTCATCAAAAACTACATGCTTGGGGTGGTGTTTAGCTCAGTTGGTAGAGCACCCGCCCCATGTGCAGAGGCTACAGTCCTCGCTGCAGGCGGCCCCGGTTCGAGTCCCGCGTCGGACGGCCATATACTGCATGTCATTCCCCCCATCTCTGCCTCCCATTTCCTGTCACTATCTCCACTGTCCTATCAAATAAAGGCATGAAAAGCCAAAAATATATACTTAAAAAAACCCTACATGCTTTAACAATATTCTGAATTTAAATTGACATCAAAAATAATGAGAGCAAAGTGCTCCGCGTTATTTCAGCACCACGGACAAGGAAAGGATGAGACATGCGGACAGACAGCCGTCTACAGACGCTGTCGGTGCTGCGCTGCTGGAGCAGCCACTGCAGACAGACAGCTGTCTCCTCCATTATTAAAATCTGTACATAAACTGCGAATAATGTCACATTTTAGTTGTGCTCTTCCTGTGTTTTATTTCTCTGTTGAGTTAGGACGTAGGCCTACTCATAGATCGTCTGTTTAGAGGCATTTTAACCTGAAGAAAAAAGAAAAGAGGAGGGAAGTGATTGACAGACATCAATCATCAGGTTGCACAACTGGGCACACGTCAGGAGGAAAGCAGGAAAAACAAAGTAACATTAGAAACACTAAGAGAAAAGGAATAATACTGGGAGAAGGAAAACCAGGGTCTATTGATAGTTTGCGGGCCGTTTTCAAAGGTAAGCCTACGTTATTATTGATATCCTGCTGCTGGCGGCGTGATGATGACGGCGAGGGAGCTATCCATGGTTAGTTAACCAAAAGTCTCTTGAAATATCAAACAAACAAGAGAACTATGGACTCGTCAAAATATAAGAAGTTATCATGACGTGAACCATATGTTGCGGCATCCGGGGGCCCCCCGCCTCATGGGGGCTGCGGGGGTATACTTTACGGCCCAGCATATGAGACCTGTAATTTGTCCTTTTGATTAAATCTGTATCTGACTAATCACTGAATGACTGATTAATGAGAATTTTTAAGACTTTTTACTGTGACTGTGACCAACTCCACATCAGAGAGAGCTGCTTCTGATCAAACTGTGAGTGACAGAGGAATTAAAATATAAATTGTGGGTTGTAGAGCAGCACTGTAACAACAGTAGGCTGAGGTGGAAAAGTAGAAAACAGGGATTCAGAGTTGATCAGTTTGACAGAAGTCCTTTAAAATGGACCTGAACTCACCTGATACTGACACTCAGGACTCATCAGACCATACAGTTTTTGTATGTGTGTGAAAATAAAGACTAACAATCGAATGTACTAACTACTGTACTTACCGGACATCAGATCTGGATGACAGCCCTTCAGCTCCGCTAAGGTACTCAGGATCTTATTCCAGTCCTAAAAATAGAGACAGAGAGAGACCCTTTTTTAAAATAATGTGTAAATTATATTGATCCCTCAAGTTGTTGTTTCACAATGCTGTTGCAGTTTATATTTTAAAACCAAAAATAAAAAATAGCTCAGACACATTGTTTACTCCAGCTCTCCTTAATTCTTTGTTAATTCTCTGCCGAACTGCTGCATGTTTTTTCCTTTTTATTTTGCGGATTGAGAGCGCCTGATAAGCAGCGGATGCGCACCAGATGATGAGGAGGATCGGGTGGTGGTGATGTATCAGCAGCTGTTCCAAGCAGACACGCTACAGACTTTATTTTGAAGGGACAGATTAGATGTTGATTTTGTTAAAACTGACTTTATTGCACCCAAACATAAAGCATATCTGTCGGCTGCTGTCTTATCGACCCCCCCACAATATTTGTTTGCAGAATGTTGTTGTTGTTGTTGTTGTGGCTGCGATATGTTATTCAGAGTAAGGGTGCACCGAATGGCATTATTTTGCCGAAGCTGAATACTGAATAAATTCTTGGCCAAATAATACCAAATGTTGCTTTTTTTTCTCTCTTTTTTGTTGTTGCAATTATCAGCTGAATATATTCGGTTACCGAATATTCGGTGCCTCCCTAATTCAGAGGATACGAGCAGAGTTTTTTTTTCTTCCAGACTTTATATAATTTCTATTATAAGTATCATGTTGCTACAGTTGAGTCCACAACTGCTGTTACAGTCTCTTCACCTCCTTTTTACTAGAATATACTCGCATCAGCTTGGTGATGGTAAAGTATATTGAAACGGTAAAGTTGAATGTCAAACAAGTTACATCACTCCAGTGAGTTGAGTAAGTCAACTCTGAGTAGCCAGCCTACATTGAGCTTGCATTTCTCACAAGATGAGTCTCAGATTATACTGCTGCACAAAGCCACCAACACTGATCACTGTCTGAGGGGTTCTAATGCTGCCTGAACACAGCTCAAACCGACCCGGTGTCTCAGCATGGCGACCAAGCTTTTATAAACATACTGGATCCGCGCCGGTTTACAGTATCCTCCTGGAGTTTCTTTCTTTTTTTTTTTTAAGAAAAAAAAAGCACTCGTCACGGTGGAGCTGAGAACAGCAGAACAGCAGAGCCACAAATCAACCTTTGTGGGAGGACGTCAGTTCTTAGCCTATTTACCTGCTGAGCCATCTTTGAATCATCTTCCATGGGCTCCTCTCCAGGTTCATCTGGTTCTGTTCCTGAGCGAGTCTGGAGGTCAGAGAGAACAGGGGGTCAGACAGGTCTAACTTCTCTGTGTTGGAATCTGTGCTGTCTGTATTCAGGGTTGTTGTAATAAACAGAAACATTTGTGAGAGTGGAGGAAACTCCATATACAGTACATTCCATATGATTCTGTTTACCATTGAAGACAATGAAACAAGAACAGCAGTTTTAATTGTTGAAATGAGTACCAGAAGGCTGCAAGGGCAACCAAATACCAGTAGGGGTGAATATATGCCTGCAAACTCAGAAGGAGTGAAAAAGGTGAGTCACCAAACCCCTGTAGGAGGGTCTGGGGGCTCCCCCCCTGAAAAAAATATGATTTTAACATATAAATGAAGCATTCTGGTGTACTCCAGGATCCTCACTAGGTCTCGTAGATCACACCACATCACCCCTATTCTCTTTTCTCTTCACTGGCTTCCGGTACACTTCAGGATTCACTTCAAAATATTGGTCATTACCTATCAGGCCATTCACGGTCAAGCTCCCGTCTACATCTCCGAACTCTTAAAACCCCACACTACCTCCAGATTGCTACGCTCCTCACATCAGAGCCTGCTCCATGTCCCCCGCACCAGGCTCATTACAAAAGGTGACAGGGCATTTGAATCCGTTGCACCAAGACTTTGGAATGCTCTGCCTCCAGAACTGAGAGCTGCTTCCTCAGTCATTTCATTTAAAAAACAACTAAAAACCCACTTATTTTCTCTCGCGTTTTACTAACCCCTTCACAATGTATCACTGTCTTCACAATGTATCACTGTCTTCACAATGTATCACTGTCTTCCTGTCAGTTGTTGTTGTTGTTGTTGTTGTTGTTGCTGCTGTTGCTGTTGTCATCACTCGTTCTTGTGTTGTTGACTGTCTACCTGTTGGTCAATTGACTGATCTTGTACAGCACCTTGTGCCTGCTGTCTGTGAAAGGTGCTATATAAATAAATTGGTAACCCTTTAATTTCCAGGCCGTTAATTACGTCATAATATCAAGAAATTACCGAGTAATAAAAATTAATTGCATAGTAATGCCAAGGAATAGCCTAGAAATAACGGTCAATTTCATGGTAATGTTGAGAAATATGCAGGAAATAACGTTTAATTGTGGAGAAATAGCCCAGTAATAATGGTCAACTGTGTAGTGATGTTCAGAAATATAGCCCAGAAATAACAAGTAATTGCATGGTAATGTCAAGAAATATAGCAAAGAAACGGCAGTCTAGTAAAATAGACAAGTTGTTGTAGTAGAATTACCGCTAAGTCTTGGGTAATTACAGAGTAAATAGCCTGTCGTTTCCATGATATAGTCAAGTTCTTTCAGTGTGATGAACCTGATGTAATTGTCATTTCCACGGTCTTACCTTATGTTTAGCTGCAATATCTGTATCCCAAAAGCAAATGGTAGATCTGGAAATATCACCGTAATTAACCCATAATTACCTTTCTGCTGCCTGCAAAGTGTAGTGAACTTTGTTCCTTAGAAACATATGGGTAGTTTCAGCCTAACTAACATGGTTATGAGAACTTCCACTGTTATAGTCTTGCCCAGTGGAAATATCATCGTAGTTAACCCATAATTACCTTTCCACTGCCTGTAAAGTGTAGTGAGCCTTGTTCCTAAGAAACGTATGGGTAGTTTCAGTATAACTAACACGGTTATGAGAATTTCCACTGTGGAAATATCATCGTAGTTAACGCATAATTACCTTTCCACTGCCTGTAAAGTGTAGTGAGCCTTGTTCCTTAGAAACGTATGGTAATTTCAGCATAACTATGAGAACTTCCACCGTAATAGTCTTGCCCAGTAGAAATGTCACCGTAGTTAACCCATAATTACCTTTCTGCTGCCTGCAAAGTGTAGTGGGCTTTGTTCCTAAGAAACGTATGGGTAGTTTCAACATAACTAACACGGTAATAAGATCTTACACTGTAGTAGTCTTCAAATCAATCAGGATCAAATGTGTAAACATTTTCCAACAAAGATAAGCTACGTACCATGAAATGTCACAACATGAACTCTTTTAGGAACATAGACACAATTTCCAAATGATGGAGGAGATAATTACCTTCACATTTTATATCAAGTGTACAATATTCCTGCTATAACCTATCCACCTTTTTCTGAACTTCATAGAAGAAATGCAAAGTACATGAATGGAATGTTGTCCTGTTAAATCTCAAAACTCATATTCACATGTTCCCATGAAAAAAATACAATGAAGCTGTTTTCAGTTGTTTTTAATAATTTCCCTGCTTATGTTAGCGTACAGGAACATGCCCAGTAGAGTTATTCCGTTTCCGATACCAGTATTGGAAATGCCTCCGATACCACTGAAAATGTTGGCATCGGTATCAGCAGTAGGCTACTGGTGTCCTGGTGTAGCCGGGACGGTCTGCAGGCCCCCACTGCTGCCTTGTGTTCTGTGCACAATAGCAAGGGACGCAGGGCTGGGTTCACACTCAGGTTTATTCCTGTATGATGTGACATAAAACAAAAGGATGTGAATTAAAAGGTTATCTTCTCCATGAAAGTCATTTCTCAGTCAGAAACAGTGCAGACTGACAAATGCAGCACTATATTTCTCCCAAAAAACTATCACATCTCTTCACATGGTAAAACACACAGGTAAAAATCTCTAACATAACAATGGAGGCTGAGCAACCACACACATACAAAAAAAATACAAAAATAAAACCACAACAATTGGATTATATTAACAATTTAAAAATTTGATTAATTAAAAAAAAAGAAAAGAACTTAACACACATAAGAACTTAACACACATCATCTGATGGATTTTGATGAAGTTAATAAGAAAAATGTGTTGTTTCCTTGTAAAAAGGAGAAAGGTGGGATTCTCCGGGAATTAGCTGGATAATTTAGAGTGGCAAGGTGTATGGTATGGGTCTTGGTTAGAAGACGCGGAGGCATACCCGGTTTAGTGGATTTAATTGTGGTTCTGTAATAAATAAAGATACAAAGTAACAATCAGTACAAAACACCCCATGTAATGTACATAACATAACTCAGATATAAAGGACTGTAATAATTAAACATGATTTATGCTGTAAACAGTCACCTCACGTAACATAAACACAGTGAGAAGCTAATTAGCTAGTTAGCTGGACTTAGCTGGACGTAGGTAGCAGCAACTTAGCATGTCATTAGCAGGTAAACAATGCACATTAACATAATGTAGCTTTCAACTCCGACTTTGAAACATCATGTAAACTCACCTCTGGCATGTACACACAAAAAACCCAGGATGTACAGGTGAAGCTTGGGTATGCTACAGGCAAAGGTAATCACAAGCTGTCCACCGCTGCATCAGGAGGAGAAAAGTAACCTTACAGCTACGGCATCTCACAGACAGGTGCGGTGCGTTCGCGAGCGTCGGAATAACTATGATGCATTCAAGAGCGTGGGAAATATGTAAACTAGTATGAAAACTCAATATAACTGAATGGTAGTTGGTTCACTGAACAACACCTAAACAACATTGGCTTTCTAACACCTTGACACAGGTACCGATCCGATACCACATGTGTCTATCTGTGGGTTATAAATACAACATGCAGCTAGAATATAATTATAATTATGATAATAATAATTGAAATGATGTTGTATTCATAACCCAAAGATAAACAGAAAAAGTAAACTACACATTTTGGTGTTAATGTAACCAGGAGTAAAAAACACACAGTTAATTCAGTACAATAAAAGAAGAGAGACTGTTTATTTTCATTATCTTTTTTGCATAGTCAAAGTTTTAGTTTTCCTACAGGACCACTCAGTTCACATGGTCCCACGAGGGGTACCTAGTCCTCAGCAGCCAATCAGAGGCTTTGCAGGTCATGGCTCGGAGGAGAGGTGAGACTGCGTTGCTCTTCCGGTCTGTCGGATCTCAGCCAGAGAAGCAATGGCAGCTGCATGCTAAGAGGAAGAGGAAAAAACAGGAGAAAAACCCGGAGTTTACCTGTGAAAAAGGAAAAGAGAGTCGTAGCACTTACCCAGTGGAGATCCTGAGCCAAGTGACTGAACGAAGGAGAGTTACGTCGGTAAGACGAGTCAATTATCCAATGAAAAAGAACAGCTTGTTGACGCTTGCCGTCGTCAATGCTAATGCTAGCTCTGTGCTTTACAGGCTAACCGCATCGCCTTTCATCTGGAGAGCTGCTGCGAGACCGACATCGGCGTGTGTTGCCATGATACACAGAGCAACGGTGAGAAATGTGTTTTTAGCTGCTCTGGTGCTATTTCCCTTGTTTTTCCCTGTGCTGAACGAAAACAGTGGTTAAGCTTATCAGAGTAAATTGAAATGAATAATAGTGCAATATTTCTGAACATTATGCACATCGAGTGTAATGTTTTTGCTGATGTGAATACAATTAAAGTGGATGTGTTTTATTTTCACTTATTTTCCTTATGCCAATTTAAAGGGAGAAAAGGAGTACTTAGATGTGTCTGCGTTGTTTCTGATTGAGAAATGACTTTCATGGAGAAGATAACCTTTTAATTCACATCCTTTTGTTTTATGTCACATCGTACAGGAATAAACCTGAGTGTGAACCCAGCCCTGCGTCCCTTGCTATTGTGCACAGAACACAAGGCAGCAGTGGGGGCCTGCAGACCGTCCCGGCTACACCAGGACACCAGTAGCCTACTGCTGATACCGATGCCAACATTTTCAGTGGTATCGGAGGCATTTCCAATACTGGTATCGGAAACGGAATAACTCTACTGGGCATGTTCCTGTACGCTAACATAAGCAGGGAAATTATTAAAAACAACTGAAAACAGCTTCATTGTATTTTTTTCATGGGAACATGTGAATATGAGTTTTGAGATTTAACAGGACAACATTCCATTCATGTACTTTGCATTTCTTCTATGAAGTTCAGAAAAAGGTGGATAGGTTATAGCAGGAATATTGTACACTTGATATAAAATGTGAAGGTAATTATCTCCTCCATCATTTGGAAATTGTGTCTATGTTCCTAAAAGAGTTCATGTTGTGACATTTAATGGTACGTAGCTTATCTTTGTTGGAAAATGTTACACATTTGATCCTGATTGATTTGAAGACTACTACAGTGTAAGATCTTATTACCGTGTTAGTTATGTTGAAACTACCCATATGTTTCTTAGGAACAAAGCCCACTACACTTTGCAGGCAGCAGAAAGGTAATTATGGGTTAACTACGATGACATTTCTACTGGGCAAGACTATTACGGTGGAAGTTCTCATAGTTTTGCTGAAATTACCATACGTTTCTAAGGAACAAGGGTCACTACACTTTACAGGCAGTGGAAAGGTAATTATGCGTTAACTACGATGATATTTCCACAGTGGAAATTCTCATAACCGTGTTAGTTATACTGAAACTACCCATACGTTTCTAAGGAACAAGGCTCACTACACTTTACAGGCAGTGGAAAGGTAATTATGCGTTAACTACGATGATATTTCCACAGTGGAAATTCTCATAACCGTGTTAGTTATACTGAAACTACCCATACGTTTCTTAGGAACAAAGCCCACTACACTTTACAGGCAGTGGAAAGGTAATTATGGGTTAACTACAGTGACATTTCCACTGGGCAAGACTATAACAGTGGAAGTTCTCATAACCATGTTAGTTAGGCTGAAACTACCCATACGTTTCTAGGAACAAAGTCCACTACACTTTGCAGGCAGCAGAAAGGTAATTATGGGTTAATTACGGTGATATTTCCAGATCTACCATTTGCTTTTGGGATACAGATATTGCAGCTAACCATAAGGTAAGACCGTGGAAATGACAATTACATCAGGTTCATCACACTGAAAGAACTTGACTATATCATGGAAACGACAGGCTATTTACTCTGTAATTACCCAATACTTAGCGGTAATTCTACTACAACAACTTGTCTATTTTACTAGACTGCCGTTTCTTTGCTATATTTCTTGACATTACCATGCAATTACTTGTTATTTCTGGGCTATATTTCTGAACATCACTACACAGTTGACCATTATTACTGGGCTATTTCTCCACAATTAAACGTTATTTCCTGCATATTTCTCAACATTACCATGAAATTGACCGTTATTTCTAGGCTATTCCTTGGCATTACTATGCAATTAATTTTTATTACTCGGTAATTTCTTGATATTATGACGTAATTAACGGCCTGGAAATTAAAGGGTTACCAATAAATTTTCCTTCCTTCCTTCCTTCCTACTCTGAGAAGAACATGAAGTGAACATTTGTTTCAGATAAAAAAGCACACTGAGTAGCTACTGCCTGAGGTTCCTGTAGGTGTACTACTTATTTGTTTATTATAAAATGTAGATTGAAACATTAATGTAGACAACTTTCTTTTTTTTTACTCGTCGAATGTGTTGATGTTTATCTGTAAAGGATCCTCAATGATGCTATTAACGTGGGTGATCTAGAAATGTCCTTAAATTATTGAAAATACCACACTGCTCATTCACCAACAATGCAGAGTTCTCAGTCTTGATTCGAGTCCTGGCCCTAGTTTTACCTTTTCCATATTGTTGTTTAATATTCTTAGAGAGTAAACTTGATTCATTTTAGTTCTGGGGCTTTCATAATTTTTGTAAAAGCATATCACAGTACGTTTTCAGTGGAGGAACTGTGTTGCACAGACTTATGTCATAAGTCTGTGCAACACAGTCCTGCAGAGAAACAGGGCGTCAAGGGAGTTAGCATGGCAGCTAACGGCAGCAGTGGACACCTGAGAGGGCAGCAACAGCTGTTTCACAGCTCAAGTAAGGTGTTAAAACCCCTCACAAGTACTGCCTATACAACGCCAAAACCTCAGACTTAAAGTCATCTGAAAACATGCCTACAAGTTGGAAAATTAGTAAAGCTGGAAAATTCATGAGGACAAAATGAAATGAGATGATCATGATCCACATGATTCTCTAAATCTGAAAGAAAAATACTGGTGATGATCTTCTCCAACTATTTTTCAACTATTTCAACAGAGAAGTAATTTTTTTACTTTAATTGCAAGTACCTTGTTGCTGTTCAGTTACCAAAATAAAATAAACTCACCGGTACATTGTCTTCATTCCCTCCTGACCTGCAGTCCTGTCCAGGACTGGGTGGTGACACCAGGTCATCTGGATCAGTAGACATACCTGCAGCTGTGGAAGCAGATAGATCACCAGAATAACAGTGAATATCTCTGAGCACATGGACAGTGATTCAACTGCTCATAAGAGAATGACTGTAAAACAGGTTTCAGTCACAGTGGTTTATCACAGACACTGTATAAATGACAACTGTGGAGAGGGATCCTCACCTTGTTCTTGCTTCGTTGACATCCTCTCAGCTCTGAAACAAACAGGAGATGAACTGGTTTTATACGAAGGCTCCTCCCTCTGATCATGTGATTTACAGTAAACCACTGGCTTCTTATCATCAGTCTTGCTTTCGGTGTGTAAACATGATCAACACAACATGAGAGCGATTTTTTTGAACGTGCAGCAATTTCAGATGAAAAAACCTGACTCAGTGTGCATTGACCTAATATGGAAGAATTTCTGTGCCATCTGAGTTTGTAGGCCATATTGATTTTTTTCAGCATCAAAATCAGACTGAAAAAGAAATCGGAGGCAAAAAAAAAAAAACCTTCAGTACTAGAAACTACTTTTTCAATGTTGAAATAAACTCAGTCTAAAAAATGCAACATGAAATTTAACATCTCAAAAAATTAAGTGTAAAAAACATTCAGCGTAAAAAGAACCTTGCCTTGCCTCTCCACCCAAGGAACCACACTACCACAGGCCAAAAAAGCCCAGAACATTATAAAGGACACTTCTCACCCTGGTCACTCCCTGTTTGAACTGTTGCTGTATGGTACAAAGCAATCAGAACAAGGACAAACAGACTAAAAACAGTTTCAACCCCACAACAGTAACCACACTCAACAATATCAAAACTTAATCACAGTGCAATACAGGATTGTGCAATTTGGCGTAGATTGAATGTAACACTGTATCGTTTCTGTTAGTTTTTGTTTAGTTTAATCTGGCTAGCCTGTTTTTAATGCTTCTTTATAGTCTTTTTTATTTTCCTTGGCATTTTAATTAACAAGGGTTATTGTATTGTATTGTATTGTATTCTATTCCAGGGTTTCCTGCAGTGCTTTCCTGTTAAGGCGGCCGCCTTCCGTTCATTCACCACCGCATACCGCACCCTGTCACACACACATACACACCACAGAGAGCGCACATGCATATCACATAAGTTCACCACGTCACCAGTGATATGAGAACCAAGGTGAAAACAGACAATATGTAACTGATAGTGTGAAAAAAATATCTCTTGGTCTATTTACTGTATTTATTCTGGAAACTTCCCCATTGTGGGGCAAATAAAGGAACATCCATAGGTTCAGAGGTTGCTGGGTTAGGGTTAGGGTAACAAAATCTGGGTATGGTGAAGCAGTGGTCTGATGATGTTTCTCGTAAATCACGTGGTTCATGAAAATGAAACTAAACCAGCAGCTATATAAAGAACCACACCCAGCAGGATGACAGGATGCTGCTCTCTGCTCTGTCATCTGTGAAGGTAAGAACTCGCTACAGACTGTACTGTAGTTATTAATGTAAAATCTGATATTTATATAGAGGTCTAAATGTGAATTTGATTGTGACTTTGATGTGATTTAACTAATAATCAGAATTAGGCCTACATGTTTTAAATAATAATAATAAAACTAATAAATAAAATACAGTAGTTACAATTACAAATTGAATTAAATATGTCATTTTAATTGGTTAATTGTATTTCTCAGCAAATTTTTTTGAGCCATGGGATCGGAAGAATCAAGTAAGTTCAACTTTTCCAGGATCACAAGTTTTTCTCTATTCCATGTGCAGCAGTGAGGTCTAATGTCTATGTTATTTAAGAGAAATTACGGTTTGAATGTTAAATGTACAGACAATGAACTGGAACACTCAGTTGAAACTGAAACGTTAGTTTAGGTAAAAATACCCAAGAAACAAATAAACAAGATCTGACATGTCTTCTTCATAACCATTGGTGACTCTATAAAACACATTCTGCAGGATTTGTTGTGACTAATGCCCTATTCGCACTGGATTAGGACGTCTGGTAATTTGTAAATTACCCCACCACGTCTGTGTTTCTTGTCTGTATTTTACTCGAATTTACCGACATTCAGGCTCCGATATGACGTCACACACGCCGTAACACCCGCTGGTGTCTCATCCATGTGAGAAGCAAATGTACTGTAAATAAAATTTTGCATCAGTGCAGTTGTTGTCGCAGTAACGAGCCGTCATGGTATTTGTATTAAGCCTGTTGAAAGCCGCATGTCATCGACACATCGACAAAAAGTTAAGTGGCAAGTTGCACGTTTTTGTCGGCTTATGCAGGGTTTTAAAGCTTAGGCCTATAACGTCACTACAACATACGTACTTGACAGTGTTGTGTAGTTATGCTGTGTCTCCCTCCTGTTTCCCAGGTAGGAGGGGGACAATAGCCCACCTAGGGCTGGGCGATAAAACGGTATACATTCTGAAAAAACTTCTACTATAGAAATATGAGACGTGGTCGTTCATTCATCCATGTTTTGGCAGAAAACACAAATAGCCCAGGATGTTGAGAGTTCCGCCGCGCCGAACCAATGATGAGGCAACACGTGCATTTGTTTGGGTTGGTCAGATGTGCACATCAGCAGGACACCGCCGGTAAAAGAAAAAAAGAGGGAGGATGAGTGTTGTCTCGAAAGAAAAAGTAAAGGAGAACTGGGACGAGTGACTGAAAAGACGTGTGGTGCGCAGTGGGGACACCAGGCAGATGGAGTGGACCACGGTCACGGTGCAGCCATTTGTGCACATCATAGACTGGAATCAATAATGATACAAAAGAAAATACTGCGTTCTGACTGAGGGGGCGGGACAGTCCTCGCCCCCTTGACGCTGGAACCGCTGGAGAACCATTTGAATAAATAGCTCCAATCCATAGTAAAAAGAGTAAAAAGAGCGACATTTCGGGGGCGTCTCGTGGCGTAGTGGTTAGAGCGGGCGCCCGCTCTAACAAATTACCAGACATCCCCAGGTAATACTCATCCCGTGCGAATAGGGCATTGGGCTATTCTTCTTAAAATGATTCTGTTTTACTTTCTAGAGCCTTCACCCCCTGCCTTTTCACCAACTCCTCCTTCTCTCAGTGAGTTAACAAATCAACGTTCACATTGATTCTGTTTATTATTTAAAAGTTGATGTGTCTTTATAGGCCTACTTTCATAGTTATACATATTGATCAGATGTAGCTATGCAGCTTTAGTGACACACGGTTACATACAAGTGTGTGTTTGTAATACTACTGTGTGTGTGTGTTACCATTTCTGTTGATGTTTGGTTTAAATCACCAGGAATAAATGAATGTCCTCCTCTGTTTCCTCTGATGATTCTGTGTCTTCACCTCTGTAGGAACTCCTCCTCCTCCTCCCATAGGGCTTTCACACTGCAGAGCTCCGACACGGTTCTGGTTCTAGCACTGGTTTAGTTCGAACCTTGGTGCTGTCTGGCGAACCAGCCCGCTTTCACACTAAACTGGAGCCACGGTGAGAGGACGTCATTCCGCGTCACACAGGCGGAATTAAACAGCAACGGCTCTTTCCGAAACAGCGTACTACCGCACTATTTTATTTAAAGCAGAAGTAAGTGATATATTTGTGTTAATATAAGTCTTAAATAGTTATATCTTCCGACAGCAATCACTTACATAGAGTGTTTGGACCAAAACACGGGTCTGTCAGTCACTCTGCTCTGCTCTGAGCCGAGGAGAAAACATTTATCGTATCCTACAGTTTTTATCCAATGAGGAGAGAGAACGGCATGCAGGGCTGTGTGTGCAGCCAAGGAACGCCGTGAATGTGGCGACGTAGGGACGAGGACTGTTATGGTGCGTTCAAGGAAACTCGTATTTTTCCGACCGTGAAGTGGTACCAGTTCGATCTGGTACGAGTTCACCGGTCGGAAGTTACGAGTGGCTGTTATAGTGACTTTCACCGGTAAAACAGGTCGGAGAAACACGAGTGGGTTGCCTGGAACGCTACAAAGTCGTAAGTTGTGACTTGAAGCTGTAATTTACGATTTCAAAAGCCTGCCTGGAACGCAGCATTAGCGAAAACGACCGGACCACTTACTTCTGCTTTAAGTTTCAATATTTTTTCATGTGAGAAAGTAACCGTTCAGATCCCAAATATACAGCCAGTTTATCCAAATGACGGCTGTTTAGTTTGATCCGATGTTTTTCTGAGAAGTGAATATCCGCAGCGACCGGGACATCACGGAGGCAGTAGCCGCTCTGCACAGCTGGTCACCCGGCCAGCTTACGTCGTCATGCCAGGCGGAGAAAATGACAGCTGATTAACCTACCCGTAGGTTTTTAGAGGTTTACCACCGGCTGGTTAAATTATTTTTAGGAAATAAATGTTGGTCTCAGTGATGAAATCTAACAGAGTAGGCTACAGTAGCTTTAGTTTGTTTGAATGAAAAGAGAAGCTTCCTGAGCAGCGCTGCCTCAGGGCTCTGGAGACTACGTACACAAATCACCACATTTACATACATAGATAAATGTTTTAAACGAAGTGATCAGTCTTCATTAAGTTTTATTTTACTAAGCTACTGTATAACATGGTTTCCTGCTCATTCTCCTCATTGCTTTCCTGCTCGTCCTAAGTGACTCGCCCACCGATGATGTCACGGTTCCGCTGCGAACCAACTTTTCAGGCTCCGAACCAGTTCTTTTTTCAGTCTGAACGCGCCGGCCGGTTCAAAATCACGTTCGGGAACCAGAACCGTGCCGGAGCCCTGCTAGTGTGAAAGCCCTACCAGTAAGTGATCAAATCAATGATAGAAAAATAGTGAGTACAGGGGCGAGGTTTAGCTCAGTAGGTAGAGCACCTGCCCCGTATGCAGAGGCTTTAGTCCTCGCTGCAGGCGGCCCCGGTTCGAGTCCCGCGTCGGACGGCCCTATACTGCATCTCATTCCCCCCCATTTCCTGTCACATCTCTAATGTCCTATCAATAAAGGCATAAAAAGCCAAAAAATATACTTAAAAAGTAAATAGAAACATGACTTCATCACTCCAGACTGACACTAAATGACTGTTTTCTTGTCAGCTTTCACAGATCCTTGGAGGAAAGCGTCCTGGGGGTGAGTACATGTAAATTGTCCACATGGTGACACCGTAGTTCCGTAGTGTTTCATCATCACTGAACCAAATCTCTCATGTATTGTTGGATTGTGATGAAACTTGGTTCAGACATTCATGTTCCCTCTGATGATCTGTAGGAACTGCAGTGATGTTTCCTCTAGCGCCACCATCAGGTCATTGTCATGTCAGGGCTTCAGCTTCTGATCAGAAACCTGTAGAAGTAATTGACAAGACCAGTGACAGAGACTCACGCCGGGTTCACACTGGACGCCGAAGCGCTGCGAAGCGGAGCGGCCGCGAAAATCGCGCGCGAGCCGCGTCCCTCCTGTTCACACCAGACGCCGATTTTTCGGCGGCGGTCTGAAGCGCCTCCGCCCCTCAGCTGTGTGTGAGTGTATGTGTGTTGCCTACAGGGCCGCCCCTGCCTACACGCAGACCACGCACAGTGCGTAGGGCCCCGCGATCCAATAGGGGCCCCGTTTTGCACAATCGATGTGCATATGCACAGCCGTGAGGCGCGCTACTAGATCAGCTGTCAGCGCGAGGCAGGAGAGGAGGCCAGAATTGACGCGGTCGGCCGTGGCTCGCGCACAAAATAGAGCAGACGCCGAAACTGGCGCTCCGACCGCGACGCTCCGCGTCTGGTCTGAACTACAACACCGGTTAACGAGGGCGCCGAATGGAAGCAGACTCCGCTCCGTGTCTATTCGCGGCGCTTCGGCGTCCGGTGTGAACCTGGCGTCAGTCGCAGAGAAACTCACAAACACAAATGTCCAAGATCCAAAAACACCTTTACTGATAGGCAGGCACTGGAAAGCAAACAGCAAACAAATCCAAAACCAAATGACAAAAAAAAGGTCATACAAAAAAGGTTATACAAAGACGAACGCGAGAGAGCCAAACACACAAGGTAACGATGACAATCTGGCAAAGGAAGGGGTGTGACACAAGGGCTTAAATACAGGTGTGGTGATTATTGGCGGGAAACAGAACAAAGGAACTTGACAGGAAGTGATGAACCAAAACAGGAATGAACACAAACTTCAAAATAAAACAGGAAGTCCAAAAACATACAGGCAGAGACATGACAGTAATGACTAGTTCCCATCAGCCCCGGCTGTACTCTGTGTTTCTGAACATCGAACCATAATGAAACTGTTTATTCTCTTTTCCTTTCTCTTTTTCACAGAAACAACCAAAATGATCTGGATTATGTGAATGAATATCAACCTGAACTTGGGGTCAATCATCTCAGAGTTTTGGTCTATGGACCAGTTAATACAGGAAAGTCCAGCTTCATCACCTCTGTCAGCAACACCTTAAGGAGGAGAATGACCCATGCAGGTGAAGCCAATGCTCTGGCCTCAGTGGACAGTTTTACTAAAAAGGTACTTGTTTCCTTCATTTTGTTATTTTTTTAAGTATCATAGACATTCAGACAGTATCTGGATCAGTTTGCATTAACACCTCCTCAAGTTCCTGGTCAGTTCATCAGATACTGCATCTTTCAGTTTAATAAGTAAAACCAAAACTAAACAACATCACTCTCAAAATAATATGTGAAGCTACTTCTATATATTTTAAAATATCACAAACTTCTTAACGTCACATGTTTGTGTCAGTCGGTGTTGGTCATTCAGCTTTTATTAGCAGCAGGATCACCTTTTTAAATCCTGTGGAGACTATGTCCACTAATTTCAGTAGAAAAGATCAGTTGTTTTCAAGGAACCAACAGGATATAAACTCAAAATAAGACCATAATCACTAATCTTTCACATTTTATTGATGTGTCTTTCAGTATGAAACCCATAAAATCAAGAAAGAGGGCAGAAACTTCTACCCTTTTGTTTTCAATGATGTCATGGGTGTGGAGGAGGGGACTGGAAGAGGAGTCTGTCCAGAAGACATCAAACTGGCCATGGAGGGACACGTGAAGGAGGGATACAGGGTACAACTGTCACTTTTGTTCAGTAAAACAGGAACATTTTAGTCAATATTTTATTGTAATCTAATACTTTATTTATCTAAGTATTAAGACTTCTCTCATTAATGGGGCCGTAGCCAGGACTGAAGTTTAACTGAGGTCCAGAAGTTACTCCCACAGTAAAGAACAGAGAATATGAAGTGGATTAAAAAATAAAGCAAAAATGATATGTAAATATAAACAAAAAAGAAAGAAAGAAAAATTATAAAGTTAAATATTTCATCTTACTTACGTGAGGAAATGATTGTTGAATGATTATTAAAAAATAATAATTAAAGGACCAACGAGGAGTTTCTATTCAGTTATAAAAAAGTCTCATATTTATGTGGATGAATCTACGTTACCACTTGTTAATGGGCCCATTTTAGATATCATTTTTTATATTGTTTTATATTCTATATTGTTATTTTGTTATTATGGTGGTGGTGGAAATGCTGGGCGAGCCGACCAGCGTTTCCTTACTTTGGGTTTCACAGACGCTCATGAGAATAATAACGCTGAATCACCGTTTATGGTCGGAACTAAGACGGTAACTGAACCTCTTTGAACCTCTGACTTTAAAGCAGATATCAGCGGAATGTTTTTGTTAAAATAAGTCCTAAATAGTCATATTTTCCATGGTCAGCATCACTTCCATAGAGTGTCTGGTCTCTCCGTCACTCTGCTCTGCTGGAAACCAGGAGAAAACTTTCCTCCAATGAGGAGAGAGAACGGCATGAAGGGCTGTGTGTGCAGCCAAGGGATGCATCGCTGCATCGTGAATGTGGTGACGTAGCACGAGGACCAATAGATGCCTGACGAGGGCGGGGGCTGCTAACTCATGGTGCCTTCAAGGAAACTCCTAACTTGTGTTTTTCCTTCCTGTGAAGTCGTACCGGTTCCATCTGGTACGAGTTCACGGGTCTTTACGAGAGGCCGTTATAGTGACTTTCACAGGCAACAGGACGGTAAAAACACGAGCTACGGGTTACCTAGGTTACCTGGAACGCTACAAAGTCGTAGTCGTGACTTGAAGCTGTAACTTACGGTTTCTAAAGCCTGCCTTGAACGCAGCATTAGCCAAAACGGCCGAACCGCAGATATCTGCTTTAATTATTAATGAATGAAAACATGAGTCCATCTTGCGCCGGTCGAAGACTTCTACGGTGCGCAGCTCAAAAATTTAGTGTGAAAACACTTCGCTTTTCCAAAACTCCTTGTTGTCCCTTTAAATACTGGTTACTGTTCTCTGCTGTTACAGAGTAGGATTTTCTTCTTTCTTTTTTTTAAGTATATTTTTTTGGCTTTTTTGGCTTTATTCGATAGCACAGTGAGACAGACAGAAAAGGGGGAATGACATGCAGGAAATGTATGCCCGATGCGGGATTCGAACTGGGGACGCCTGCGTTGAGAACTGTAGCCTCTACATGGGGCGGCCGCTTAAACCACTGCGCCACGCACCGCCCCGGACTTTATTCTTTTAATATTATTTATTATTGATTGAATCAATTCTATATGAAATATTTCAGGTCCTTTCACTCCTGTCCTCTGTCTCAGCCTCATCATGGTGCAGCTCCTTCATTTAATATCCATCCTGCTGCATGAACAGTGAGAATTATTGTGTGAAGATATTAATACACAGACTCCATGAGCTCAGATGATAATGATCATCATCAAAGGTAGCAGAGTAGAAAACATCTCCTGTCCTGTCTGAGCTTCACTTTGAAATGTCTTTGGTGCCGTCACCAGGTCAAAGTTCAACTCCACTGTGGTCAGTGTTCCTGCTCTCTGAATGCTGACTTCAGTCAGAGATAGTATGGGACACCACTGTACAGACATTTATGTAAATCAGCTGCTGATGAGGTCACAAGAGAAACTTTTCCTTTAAAGTGTATTAAGTTCGGGGCGGTGCGTGGCGCAGTGGTTAGAGCGGCCATCCCGTGTAGAGGCTGCAGTCCTCAACGCAGGCGTCCCCGGTTCGAATCCCGCGCTGGGCGGACCTTTCCTGCATGTCGTTCCTCCTCTCTCTGCCTCCCCCTTTCCTGTCTATCTCACTATCTCCTATCAAATAAAGGCAAAAAGGCCAAAAAATATACTTTAAAGTGTATTAAGTTCATGTCTCATCATTTATTTGGATTTTCACATTCTTTTTCAGTTCAATCCTGTGTCTCCATTGTCCAGTCGTGATCAGTACTACAACCCTTCACCCTCTCCAGATGATAAAGTCCATGTTCTGGTTTGTGTCCATTCTGGAAACGCAGCAGAACTCCAGGAGCCAATTGTGAAGAAGATGAAGGAGATCAGAGAGGCAGCCAGAGACTTGGGTAAGAGCAAATCAGGGTGTTTCAGAGACCAGAGTACACAGCTACAGTCTAGTTATAACTGAAATAACAATACGGACAAGTTCAATATCCAAATCATAGGAGCTGTAACTAATTAGGTGGTTGTACAACATTAGCACCAGATCTCTAGACATGAGGATCAAGAATATGATCATGTTGAAGTTCAGCTTTTGACAAAATCAAGCTGCCTGACAAAGATGGATTTGTAATAATATAGAGTGAATCTACATGTGCAGGAATTCCCCAAATTGCTGTTGTCACCAAAGTTGATCAGGCCTGTCCTGAAACTGAAAAGAATCTGAAGAACGTCTACAAGAGCAAGCACGTAAAGAAAAAGGTGAATCCCTGTCAGTCTCACAAGTCTGTTACATGAATGTTAAATATTTTCATCTCAGGTGTCTTGAGCTTTACAATCTGTTTCAGAATATGGGTGAAAATCTGTGAATGAACTCAATTGTTGTTTGTTTTAATCACAGATGGAGGACTTCAGCTCAAAACTTGGTATTCCAATGAAAAACATCTTTCCTGTGAACAACTACCATCAAGAATACGCCATTGATGATGACATTGACACTCTGATTCTGAGAGTTTTGAGGCAGATTCTTGACTTTGGAGACGACTACATTGACAAAATGTTTGATGAAAGTTAGTCATCATCTGCCAACAAATAGAAGTTTGCAAAATACGTAAAGGTTCTTATAATAAATGTAGGTAACGCTTTATATTAAGGTCCCTGTAATAAGCATTAGTTAATAGGTAATAAGGCCCTTATAAGTGATTACAAGATGCTTATTAACATTATTATGCGTTTATAAGACTATATATGTATTAATAGTCTCATTATAATATAGTTAATAGCAGATTATAAGAGATTTATAATAACTTATAAGAAACTTAATTAACTGTTGATGCTTAAGAACATTAATAAAATCCTCATGAGTATCTTATTATTGTTCATAACAACATTACAAACACATATTGACTCAACTAGCCCAACCATGATGTCTTTGTTATGCCTTTATTAATATTTTTTCTTTGATTTATTAACATTAATATATACTTTATTGCTAATCTATTATAAGCTAACTATTCCCTTGTTTACAGTTAACTGGGCTTTTTGCAGGTACTGGATCTAAAGCAGGAACAATATCTTATTAAGTCTAATAAATCTTCTATTATGCATTTATTTATGGCTAATGATTTTCACAACTTCCACATCTGGAACGAACAATACATACATGAAGGAATTTAATGAGCTTGAAAGTTTTCCTGGTTACCTTCAAAAATAAGTTTTCTGATTTTGTTTTGCAGTGTCATCGCGGTGAAATAAATTATTTTCTCCTCTTTCTTTGCTTTTCATGGGCCGCTTAGATCTATATCCGGAGCTGTTCTTGTCGTAGTGCGCTTCTCACAAGCTTTATTTTGAAGGTAGACCGTAAAACCGACACTTCCGGTTTAAGCTAGCGGCTGAGCTACACGAGCAACATGAACATCCTTTTGATCCCGCATGCAATATGGAGGGAGTGGCCACTACATCTTCGCCCCGAGGAGGGTACAAACTCGTTCTGGGCCTCGGAGAGATGATGCTGACCAGAGGAGCCGTGGTGATATGGAGGACGAGTCTTCTGGTAAGTTTAAAGCAGATATCAGTGGAATGTTTTTGTTAATATAAGTCCTAAATAGTCCTATTTTCCGTCAGCAATCACTTACATGGAGTGTTTCAGCCGTAACACGAGTCTCTCCGTCACTCTGCTCTGCTGCAACCCGAGGAGAAAACTTTTCTTGTGGGATACAAGTGTTATCCAATGAGGAGAGAGAACGGCATGAAGGGCTGTGTGTGCAGCCAAGGGATGCATCGCTGCATCGTGAATGTGGTGACGTAGCACGAGGACCAATAGATGCCTGACGAGGGCGGGGGCTGCTAACTCATGGTGCCTTCAAGGAAACTCCTAACTTGTGTTTTTCCTTCCTGTGAAGTCGTACCGGTTCCATCTGGTACGAGTTCACGGGTCGGAAGTTACGAGAGGCCGTTATAGTGACTTTCACAGGCAACAGGACGGTAAAAACACCAGTTACGGGTTACCTAGGTTACCTGGAACGCTACAAAGTCGTAGTCGTGACTTGAAGCTGTAACTTACGGTTTCAAAAGCCTGCCTTGAACGCAGCATTCGCCGAAACGGCCGTGCCGATGATATCTGCTTTAACTGCAGCTAATTAGTGCTCATTCAAACATGCAGCTAGCTTCGTAGCTAGCTAGCCAAACCTTTTCGTTGGTCCCCCCGCTGTGTATTAGCGAGGGAGAAAGTGCCTGTCCAACACCTGATGTGTGGCTGAACAGGGCACTCGGTTACATAAAAAAAATACTGTAGTTTACGCAACTGTATTGTCTCCAGCTATACTTTACAGGCAGGTTACATTATGGAAATAATGTAGCTTCCCTCTTTAGATGTGCACTGTCTGTTATGTTTGTTTGTTTTACACATTCTTGGAGATGGTCATTGCTGCTGTTTGCATTTTAATCAACAGCACATTGATTTGAATCAAATATGGAAACATGGTTTTTAATGTACCAAATATCCTGTAGGGCCTATCATGACCACATGTCTGAATAGAATAGAATGATTATTTTATAGTACAGGCCTTTCATTCCTCTTTAACTTTATGTAATTTGGTTGATGTTGTGGGTTTTTTTTTTTTTTTAAATCTGTGTCTTACATTACCCCTGTAAACTCCCCTCCAGGAAGGCATAACCCATGATAAGTATTAAGTTTGAATTGTTATTTCTTTCAGGTGCTGCCCACATGGCCCCCACTGCCAAACTCCAGAAACACAAGCATGAGCTGGAGTTCAAAAGCCAGTTTCTTCTTTACATTTTAGGAGATGTGTCTTTGAAAGCCACAGCAACTAATAAAACCTCTTTGGGCTTTACTGTTGAAACATTTGTTGTGTTGAGCAATTTTTTATTTCCATCATATCAACCCTGACCACATGTATTGTTCGTTCCAGATGTGGAAGTTGTGAAAATCATTAGCCATAAATAAATGCATAATAGAAGATTTATTAGACTTAATAAGATATTGTTCCTGCTTTAGATCCAGTACCAGCAAAAAGCCCAGTTAACTGTAAACAAGGGCATAGTTAACTTATAATAGATTAGCAATAAAGTATATATTAATGTTAATAAATCAAAGAAAAAAAGATTAATAAAGGCATAACAAAGACATCATGGTTGGGCTAGTTGAGTCAATATGTGTTTGTAATGTTGTTATGAACAATAATAAGATACTCATGAGGATTTTATTAATGTTCTTAAGCATCAACAAACAGTTAATTAAATTTCTTATAAGTTATTGTAAATTTCTTATAATCTGCTATTAACTATATTATTGTACTGTTCTCTCTATGTGTTATGCTCTTGCGTGAACACAGATTAAACAGCCAGCCAAACTCCTTATTCAGAAGCCAGGATGTTGAGCGTCTTGCTCCTTTAATATCTTCTTACACATAAGTCAGCATTTCTGACTGTACTGAATTCGGTGTAAAACTATAAAAGAAAGATACAAAAAATGTCTTAATAAACAGTATAACAGTCATGAAAAATATCAGTGTTTGTGTTTCAACTGCTTAATATCAAAGCAGGCGAAATATATTAACACATCTTATCACACCTGTAAACTATGTGTGACACTTATAGCCATTGCTTTCTGAGGGATAACTGCATCAATGTGGCCATGAGGCGATGTAAACACACATGTTTTCCTCTTTGCTTTCACGTTTTACTTCCTACTTCCGGTTCGGGAGATTTTCAAAATAAAAGCGCCGGAAATACATACACATGTAGAAAAACTGTAAATTAACACTTCAATGTCATTTTTAGTAACTTTTAAACATATTAAACACATTCAGGGCAGAACAATTATAATGAGACTATTAATACATATATAGTCTTATAAACGCATAATAATGTTAATAAGCATCTTGTAATCACTTATAAGGGCCTTATTACCTATTAACTAATGCTTATTACAGGGACCTTAATATAAAGCGTTACCGTTTTCTTTAATTCACACAACTCAAAACTCAGTATTTTTACCTGTGGGCCCACACACATTCACATGAAACACTTTAAAAGAGAATTTTAAGCTCATGTGCGGTGGGGCCTAGAAACTGTAGTGGCCGCTTCACTCAAAGCAGAGCACAAAATAAAAGCACGTGCATGTGTATGTTAGTACTCACGAATCCAGGGTTTATGTTAGTGGGGTAGAAGGGGAAAGGGGATGATGATAATGGCAATGGCGGTGGCGATAATGATTCCAAGCACACGCAGGAATGGTGAAGTCACAAGGCAGAAACACACAGCAGGACTCGGCACGACACAGCCGAACGCAGAGCAGCAGGGCACAGTACAGGATACAGCAAACACAGCAGGGCCATCGGTTGGAAAACCGTCTCTGAAATTATAATAATTATAAATGTCAAATACATTAATCTAGTACTGGTTCACGGGAATATTGTCATGAATGACATGTCATGAAAATAAATAATATAAATATATAATTTACTTACTGTGTAATCTTTTTTAAATTATTGTTAGTTTTTTTTTCTCTGCTGTTGATCTCTATTTAAACGCATTTCATTATTTATTTCACCTTCACCCCACAAATTGTAGTTATAGTTCATCCGATCTTTTCTATTCTTTTTTTTTTTGTATATTTTTTGGCTTTTAATGCCTTTATTAGATAGGACAGTTCAGAGAGTGACAGGAAATGGGAGGCAGAGAGGGGGGGAAATGACACGCAGGCTAAGGCCGTCTGACGCGGGACTCGAACCGGGGCCGCTGTTGTGGCCTCTACACATGGGGCGGGTGCTCTACCTACTGAGAAACTGAACACTGCCCCCATTTGATCTTTTCTTAAGAAACTGTAGGTCATAGTGGGGACAGCTCTCCACAGATTTCCAACCTCCAACCTCACCTGCATGTTGTTTTGTAATCCCCTCTCTATAGATTAGTACCAAATGTAAACAGTTTTTAATTTATGTGCAAATAAATAAATATCCATTAACTGTGATTTTCCAGTCAGGACAGAAGCATGAAGAAGAAATGGACACCAATAACCACAGCAGACACGACATGTAGTGCTGATAATCATGCTTTATTAAATCAATAATTGGAGAAAAACTCAAGGAGGCTGCAAAAGAATCTACTCTACATTCAATCAAACCAAAGTGCAGGGCAACACAGACGACCAGGCCTGGTTTTGTCCTCGGTGACTGCAGCAGCAGCAGCAGCAGCGGTGGCTGGTTTGGGCTGAGGTGCATCTGTGCTGCCCAGCTTGACTGACAGGTGAACTAAGAACTAACACTCAAACACGCTGCAGACCTCCAAGAGACAGCTCCACCTCTGCAAACAAGCACAGGACGGACTCTCCTTTCACGTGATTGGCCAGGTTGATGGTACGACTGAGGAGCCCGAGCCAGCGGTCATTTGCCAGAAGCAGAGCACAAAACAAAAAGAAACATTTGAGCTCAGGGAGTGCAGGCCGCTCGCACTGTGAGCATGTCATCAAAATGGCGGTATGACATAATCAGTCGGAGCGCGAGGTCCAGTCGTCCTGCTTACATGAGGGTATATGCAAACAGCACTCAGGATCTCACGCTCTGGTTAGATTGTAACAGCACTGCTCTCGCTCTCCGGCAGTGCATTCCTAGTTTTGTCTCTGAGTTAACATCAACAGGGAGCCTCTCCACCTGCTGAGGCAATCTTAAGACTTCAACTTATCGTTGAGGCACATTGTTTAGTTTCTCAGTTTGACAGGGTATTCGTTCCTGGTGAAACTTTCTCCTGTTAAACTACATTTAGTTTCATTTTGTTTCAGTTAATATTATTGTCATAAATAACAATGCATACATTTCCCATAACCGTTAAATTCGGCTATATACATTATGTACATGTCACAGAAAAACGGATCAAAAATCCTAAGTCATAATTGTCCAATATGGCACATTTTATAACAACTTTAGACTTTAGTCTAGTTTGGCATAAATTAATGTCAAGATTGGTACAAAAATAGTTCATATTTACAAGAAGAGAAATCCAGATCTTTATCAAGTAGATTAATTAGCTCAATTAATAAATAAAAAGGCATGGAAGTAGGGAAAAGGGGAAGATTAGATTTTTTTTGTTTTTTACACTGATCGAATGCTAATGTGAACAGTCGCTGTGTCGGATCCAAGCTCATTGGACAGTTTGAGGGTGTAGGTTCCAGCGTCTTCCTCCTTAACCCCGGTGATGATGAGGGTGGTCAGGTCCTCTGTGGTCTCTATGTGGAAGCGTCCTCCAGCAGTCACCTCGATGGTTCTACTGCCACGGGACCACTCAATGTGTTTGGCGTCACCAGAGAAGGCGCAAGCGACCGTCAGGACTTTGCCTGGCTCGATGCTGATGTCTTCTGGCAGAGCCTCGATCCTGGGGGCAGAACCTGAAAACCACAGTGCATTTACATCAGTAAAGTCCAGGGAGTTGGTTTGGGGTAAAGTGGAGAATACAGAGGGAAAGTCATGTTACGTTATTAGCTGTTACGTAATTTGAGTCTCTGTTAAGTTTCTTATTTGTAGTATTTCCTTTCAAAATAAAAACTATTCCGTTGGCCATTAGAATAGAAGTAAGTCATCGCTAGTTTCAATAGATTTGGTATAAGTCTTACCAATAGCTCTAAATGAGGATCCCTCCATGTGGGAGGCCATCTCAGTGAGGCTGCTGGAGCTCATGGCGTATGACTCCGATGCCATTGAAGACATACTGGACATGGACATGGTCTCAAACTTCATCTCAGCTGCCATGCTGCTGAAGGAGCTGGACTCCATCATGGATGACATCATGGCTTGCTGGGAGGAGGAAGAAAAGGAGGATGCCTCCTCCATTGTGTGGACTTCTTTCTTCATCATCATAGATGAGCTCATGGCTGATGATGACTCTTTGTGACTCATCATCATTGATCCTGTTATGGGCAAAGATGGAAACAGTAAATAAATAACTCCAAATGGAAATTCAATTGAAATTGGACTGAACACTCTTGGATACTTGAGGCGGGTGCTCACCTTTAACTGCCAACTGCTGCTCATGGTAGGCTTTGACCTTCATGCGTATGGACTGGAACACCTGTCCAGTTAAGGAGAAGGAGGATTTGGAGACTCCTCCCTCTGATGTCATCTCACAGGTGTACTCTCCCTGATCACTGTCCGCCAAATCATGGATGAGAAGGCTGCAGGAGCCCTCAGAGTAGTGCATCTCAAAGTGGCTGCTCTGCGACAGTCTCCTCCCGTTGACAAACCACACCACCTCCCTGACGCTGCTCTCACAGACACAGGACATCCTCACCGAGCCCTCATGGGCCTCAGCTGTTACTTGGCTCAGGACCTTGGGAGGCTTTGGAGTTGGGGATTTGACAGTGGGTGGAGACATCACCCTCTTAGGAGACATAATTGGTGGAGGAGACTTCATTCTTGGAGGAGATTTCAATCCCTCGGGCTCAGGGGACTTTAAGGCCCTGGGTGACTTGATGCCTGAAGGTTCTGGTGACTTGATGCCTCTTGGTGTTTTGATTCCCACAGGTTCTGGGGACTTCAAACCTCTTGGTGTTCTAAGTCCTGCAGGTTCTGGAGATTTGAGGCCACGAGGAGATTTCACTCCCTCGGGCTCAGGTGACTTCACTCTGTCTGGAGATTTAATTGGTGGTGGAGACTTGAGTCTAGGTTCTGGAGACTTGAAACCCCTTGGAGACTTAATTCCTTCAGGTTCAGGAGATTTTACGCCTGGAGCTGGTGATTTCAAGCCCGATGCAGGAGAGGTTGGCTCAGGAGACTTGATGCCCCGGGGAGATTTAATTCCCTCTGGTTCAGGAGACTTTATACTTGGTGTGGGTGACTTCACACTTGGTGTGGGTGACTTCACACTTGGAACGGGAGATGTTACTCTTGGCTCAGGGGATTTAACACTTGGAGTTGGTGATTTAATTGAAGGCTCAGGGGATTTTATGCTGGGTTCAGGAGACTTAACACTGGGGACGGGGGAAGTTATGGACGGAGTAGGTGATGTGACTGAAGGCTCTGGTGACTTTACACTGGGAGTGGGTGACTTTACAGATGGCTCAGGGGATTTTACAGCCTTGACTTCCTCTTTGGGAGCTTCTCTGCGAATGGTTAAAGTGAAGTGAGCCTCCTGTCGGCCCGCTGAGTTCTCTACAATGACTGTGTAACTGCCCTCGTGGGAAGACGTCACAGAGGAGATCTCCAGGCTGGACTTGTACTGAGTTGTGGTGACCTGGACATGGTGAGAGGAGACAAGAGTTCTGCTCTCATGCACCCATGTCACAGTGGGTGCAGGCTCTCCATCAATGTCGCAGGAGAATCTGGCTGTTTCTCCCTCTGAGACGGTCACAGACTGGGGCTTGGTGAGGATTCTGGCAGAAAGAGAAGGCTTGTGAACAGACACCTCCTCAGTCACAGCAGCAGCCGAGGACTTGACCTTGGTTTCAGATGTAGCATGCTTCCCAGTTAGAGAAAATTTGTCCGATGAGTAGGAGGAACCAGAAGACAGGTATTCAGTGGAGGCGTACTTGACGGAAGAGTCGTACCTCTCAGCGGAGGAGTACCGCTCAGAGGACGCAGCATATCTTTCACGTGTCACAACCTCTCGTGTCTCTGTTAGCTTAGATTTACTCTCCTCCACCTCAAAGTGGGTCTGTGAGGCGTAGCCAGCTTTGAAGTGGGTGGTGTGATAGTGATCGATGCGAGTTATTTCAGGGACATGTGCTTTAGGAACGTCCTCATCCCTGCGGCGAGACGAGAAGGTGGTGTAGCCGCCAGCTGACACCTCCAGGGTGGCGTAGTCTGATGCTTCTCCCTTGGAGTTGGAGCACACACAGCGGTATGTGCCGCTATCCTCTTCATGGCACTCCAGGATAGTGATAGACAGAACACCGCTCATGTTGGAGAAAATGTATTTCTCACTGCTTTCAGCGATTACAGCTCCATTGTGGAACCACTGGATCTCAGCCTCTGGCTTGGCTTGGATGTTCAAGGTGAATTTGGTGTCTTGGCCGAGGGGTATGCGATGGGAGCGCATTCTGACGGTCACACGGGGAGCGTGGTCAAGACTGAAAGGTGTCTGGCTAACCACCTGGTATTTCCTCTCAGCCTTCAGAGAAGCTTTTCTTGCCTCATAGCGTGACATGATGTCAAAGCGGGCTGACCGCTCAAACCTGGAGGAAGAACGAGATGACCTCTCCACTGACCTTATGGGGCTGGGAGATCGAGGACGGGTCCTCTCTGGGGTGGGGGACCTTCTCTCCACAATCTCTCCCTCCACCTCAACCTCAACATGATGCCTGGCACGAGATGGTCTGATCAGCTCTGAGACTGGACGCATAAGCTCGATGTATGTGGGTGACAAAGACCTTCTCCTTCTCATGAACTGGGAAACGGTACGTTTCTTCTTTGTGGCAGAAACCTCAACAGCCTCGTGTCTAACCTCATGCCTCCTCTCTTCGTGTTCCACAGCGCGTCTCTCAATACGCACGGGGCTAACGGCAGGAGAGGCAGAGAAGCCGAGCTCAAGTTCATCCTCCAGCACCATCTCTGCACTTGCTCTCCTCCTTGAAAGGTAGTCGTCCACGGGCACCAGCAGCTCCTCATCACTCAGGTCTCCCAGAGATCTCCTCCTGGATCTGAAGGACACCTCAGACTCAGGGGAGGGTGAGCGGCGGGCGGGTCTGACGGTCTCCAGATCATCCAGACTCAGTTTTGGAATACGCCATCTTGGCCTGTACTGGTCAGTGATTCGGGGGAGGGGCATGACATAGAACTGTTCCCACCTGGACAGGCGAATACGTCTCTGCCTCTTCTGCACAATCCTCTCCATTCTCTCTGGAATCTCATACTGGTCTCTCAGCTTTTTGTACCACTTCATGTCTGACAGAGGCACAAATTGCTTGATGGTTTTGTCTTCATCCAGAACAGTGGGATCATGGTGTACAGGCTCAGGAATCTCATATGGCATGAAGATCCTTCTTTCCTCCTCAAGCTTCTTGGTCTCAGACTTGTGCACTGTGATGTCAAACTCACCCTCAACATTTTTGGTGCTCACTGCAGGCTTGTACATCTCTGCAGCAAATTTGATGGCTTCCTGAGCTGTGGGGTTAAGAGGTACAAGCTCCTCAGTGGCAGCGATGTGCTCAGCCATCTTGTTGGTCTTCTCAATTTGCTTCTGAATGTGTCTGTATTTCTCCTCCTCGGTCTTGTACTCTCTCCTGGTGTAGGTCAGGCGGTCGACCTTCAGTGTGGCCTGGCAGCTTACAGAGCCAGTGGAGTTGGTTGCAGTGACCTTGTACACACCAGAGTCCTCGAGCAGAGTCTCTCTGATGTGCAGGACGTGGTAGTCAACATCCTCTTGTATGACAACCACCTTGGGACCAAACTGTAATGGCTGACCATCCTTTTGCCACTTCAGAGTAGGAGCAGGGATTCCTGACACTCTGACTTCAAAGCGGACACTATGGCCCTCAACGCAGTCAACATTAGCCAGCAGACGTTTGAACATGGGCCTCATAGTTTCTTCCGATACAGGATGAGGTGCCACAGTGAGACGGGCCTGGCAGCTGTCTTCTCCAAACTTATTATGGGCCATGACTGTGTATTCAGCGTCATCACTCATGTCCAGGTTGTGGATCATCAGCTGGTACAGACCCTTGTCACTGATGAATGTGTACTTTCTGTCATCGTCACCTGGCTTGATTCTCTCTCCGTTCTTAAGCCATACCACCTCAGGCTCTGGGTGCACAGTGATAGTGACACCGAAGCGGACGTCTTCACCAATGTAGGCAGCACGGTTGTAGAGAGGCAAAGTGAACTCTGGTGGTCTCTGCAGGATCTTAGTCTTGTCTACTTTCCTCCTCAGTTTCTTGATGGAGCGGCTGATATAGTGCTGTCTGATGCTCCTCACTGTCTCAACAAAGAGCTCTCCATAAGCACTGTCCTCGCCATCATCACTCACCACCTTGCATCTGTACACACCATCATCACTCTCTTCAATGTCCTTTACATAGATGCTGGCAAAACCATTACTGTAGGTAATCTCGTACTTGGGGCTTGGGTGTAGTTGGCGGTTACCGAAGTACCATGACACTTGTGTACTCTTGTCATAGTTGGAGATGCTACAAGTGAATCTGACATGACCTCCTTCCTCAGCTGAGCCATGCATGACTGGACCAGCACGGAGGCCATGGTACTCAGTTCCAATCTTCACTTTACCAACAGCCAGTCCTCTCTGGTTCTTGAAGGCGCCACCATATGCAATTCGGGCTGATGATACAATGGTATCAATCCTCTTCACCAGATGCTGGTAGTACCTTCTGTGTCTCAGGGTCCTAATGGCTTTATTGCTGACATGTTCAATCTTCATCCTGAGCCATGGGTGCTCCAGAGCCTCATGGGCTGTCATACGGAGCTTCCTGTCCTTGACTAGAAGTCTGTCCACAAAGTCCATAGCCTCCAGGCTGATGTCCTTAAATGCTTCACTGTCAAAGACATATTCACAGGTAGAAATGTTCTCAATCATCTTTGTCATGGACTCTGCTGCAAATGGATTGAGGCCACTGAGCAGAACATAGGCCATAACACCAACAGACCACATGTCAGTGGCTGTTGTAACTAGGTCATGGCGATGGACCTCAGGGGCACAGTACTCAGGAGCTGAGAACAACATTCTGATGTTCTCTCCTGGCACCAGCAACCTAGCTTGGCCCATCTCAATAATCTTTATGATGGTGCTTTTCCTTGTGGTGTAGACAATGTTGTCTGGGCGGATTTCAAAGTGGCCAAAGTTGTGACTATGCAAGAACTTGAGAGAAGAGCAGACTTGTCTCAGGTAGCGGACAATCTCCTGCTCCGTGAGCTCAAAGTTGCTGGTGCCAAGGCGCTCGAAGATGTCAACCCCAGAAACGAATTCAAAGATCATGATGATCTCCTCCATGCTCTCAAAGTACTCATGCAAGTAGATGATGTTCTTGTGTCTTGCCACGTTGAGGGCCTCAATTTCCCTGAGGACCAACTCTCGGTCAGTTCCTCTGACCTTAATGAACTTGGCCATGAAGGTCTTCTTAGTGGCAATCTCCACACAACGGTGGACTGCTCCAAACTGGCAGCGAGCAAGCTCCTCAGAGATGACGTACTTCGAGGACAGCTCTTTCACCTTGTAGAACAGAGCTTCCTCCTTGGTGATCTCTCTGGTTTCGTCCACTTCCTCATCATAATTCCTAATAACAGACTTGTCTTCCTTTGTAGTAATAGGCTCAGTTGGGTTAGAGGGATGGCTCAAGCCAAACTGGTTCTCAGCAATAACACGGAACTGGTATTTGGTCTTTCCAAATATGTTGATGATGGTGATGCTGCAGTCTGTCGTCTGGCCGGCCCGAATCCACCTGTCAGCAGTGGTGGGACACTTTTCCACGATGTAGCCGATGATGTCACTTCCACCATCATTGGCAGGGGGCTCCCAGGTCAGGGTGATGGAGTCCCTTCCAATGTTACTGACCACCAGTCCCTTTGGAGCTTCAGGTATGTCAGCCACATTCACCTCAATAGTTTGCTTGTCCATTCCGAACCTGTTCTTTGCCGTGATAATGTAGTAGCCAGTATCCTTCCTCTGCACTCCCTTGTGGAAGACCAGCGAGGTGAAGGACCTGGTGGTGATGACCTGGTGATGAGCAGAGTTAGAGAGGATCTCCTGACCCTTCTGCCAAGTGACTGCTGGCTCGGGTTTGCCAGAGATGGGGATCTTAATAGTGATGTGATCACCACGGGCAGCATGGACTGCTCCCATTCCCTGGAGTTCTTTGGGAAGGTAGATCTTGGCAGGAACTAGAATTAAAATGAGAAAACATGATAAAAGTTTGTTATCAATCACAATTTATATTTAAATTGTCAACTTCCAAAAATCTAGTCATTCCACTACCTTCCACTTCCAGGTTGGCTGTTGTAGATATAGAGCCTGTGGAGTTGGTTGCTCTGACTTGGTAAACTGTGGCATCGGCCTCATTAGCGGCAGCGATGACCAGTTGGTAGTAGCCTCCCTTGAACTCCTGGGCTTTGATCTTGGTTCCGTCAGCCAGGATTTCCTTTCCACTGCGGTACCATTTCACCACAGGCTTTGGATAACCCACCACCTTGTCATAGGAATGATAAGCTCATTAGATAACAGCATTAGATAACAGCATTGAAAAAGAACTCAACAAATAGACTTGTGTTTATTGCAATGTGGATTAAATTGACTACCTTAGTGACAAAGGTGGCATTGGCTTGGTATTTGACAGTCATGTCCCTGATCTCCTCCCTGAATGCAGGAGCACGAGGAGCCTGTTCAGACTTGGGAATGATAGGTGCCGAGATTTCACTCCAGTCGCTCTCACCGCCCATGTTCTCACACTTGACACGGAACTCGTACTCGAAGCCCTCGATCAAGCCTTTGACCTCATAATGGGTCTCTGCAATTGTCTGTGTGGTTACTGACATCCACTTGTTCTGCCTCTTCTCACGTTTCTCCAAGTAGTAGCCGGTAATTTTGGCACCACCATCGCTGCTTGGAGGCTTCCAGCAGACGGTACAGGAGTCCTTGGTGGAGCCCATAATGAAAGGCTGCTGTGGGATGCCAGGTTTTTCTGAGAAACACACAGAATGCTACATTAGTGCTCTACTTGTCTCATCAGTCAAATCTCTCTACATTTCAGCCACAAAAAACAAAACTGGCGGACCAAATGTGAAAAAACAAACTTACCGAATGGGCTCTTGATGATGAGCACTGATGGGATTTCCAGAGGCTCACTGACTCCATACTGGTTCTGGGCAGAGACTCTGAAGTAGTAGCCAGCACTCTCTATCAGGTTGGGGACACGGCAGGTGTTGCCAGAGACAGAGGAGGACACCAGGTGCCACAGCTCTCCTTCTTTGGCCTCACGCTTCTCTACAATGTAGTTTGTGATCATGGAGCCACCATCATCCTTTGGAGGCTTCCAACTGATGATAACTGAGCTCTTCAGCAGGCCTTCAACAACCAGAGGGCCCTCAGGTGTGCATGGTTTATCTGGAAATACCAAAGAAAGAAATTAGTAACAGTTTTCTTTAACATAAAAATATATCATATAGATTAATAGTTACTTGTTGGCTGAAACTACAAACATGTGCATGTGGAGCTACAAGCATATAACTAATGCTTACTGCAACGTAGACACAATCGTCTCTCTTACCTTGGATTTCAACACGTAGTGAAGTGTCAACGGTTCCAAATTTGTTGCTTAGCTGCACCTTGTAGCGACCAGCGTTTGTCTTTCTCTGAACGTTCCTCACCACCAGGTGGGTGTAGCTCTCTGTGTTTTCAATGATCACATTCTCTGAGACATTCAGAGGCTTCTTTCCGTAGAACCACATGATCTGGGGGATGGGGCGTCCAATGTAGACAACATGGAGACGGAGGCTGGTGCCTGCTCCAGCAAAGTACTTGTCCTTGAGTGGGAAGCCAGGATGGAACTGAGGAGCTGCTTGCAAACGCAGTTTGCCACTGGTTTCGATCTCTCCAGCCTCGTTGATAGCCCTACAGGTGTACAGGCCCTCGTCTTCCTGCTCTTCTGTCAGAATGCTGAGGGAGTGGTTTCGGCCATCTGAACTCATCTTGTACTTGCGGCTCTGGATCAATTCCTTGCCGTAGCGGTACCATCTGATCTCAGGCAGTGGTCTTCCAATAATACCACAGGTCATTGTGCCTGACTCACCAAGCTTGGTGGTTACATCTTTGATGTCTTCCTTCAAAACTGGAGCTTCACCAACTGCAGAGACAAAATAAGCAAAGTTTAGTCAAAATCTAAGATCAACTTCAATATTAAAATGTGTATAATGAAAATAAAATGTAAAATTGTTAAGACTCGGGTCACACCATGAACTGGCTGAGACTTGTTTTTAGCTGCTGTAATGCAACATTCTGTTTAAAATATTTGGAAATAAAAAAATTTAAATGGTCAACTAAATTTTTTCAAGTTTTAATGAAATATCACATCAATGTTTCTCTGATCAGAACATAGAGAGGATCTGAACCGCAGAAGCTCACCACTCAGTTTGGTCTTGATGCCCATGGGCGTGCGACGAGGTCGGCTGAGTCCTGTCTCATTCTCAGCAAAGATCCTGAATTCATACTCGGTGGCCTCCATTAAGCCACCCATAGTGAACTGACGATCCTTGGAGCGCTCCTTGTTGCACTTCTTCCAGGCGCTCTCCCCAGCCTGCCTGAACTCAATCCAGTAGCCCAAAATCTCTTTACCTCCATCCAGCTCAGGCCTGAGCCAGTGGATTGTGATGCAGTCTTTAGTGACAGAGATGATGTCAATTTCTCCTGGTTGGCTGGGTTTATCTATAAAGAGACACGCAAGAGGAAATTAAAACTCAGACTTTGTTCGACAAAACTTGTTCCTAAACATAAAAATAGATGAGCAAAAGGCTAAAATGACCTTTAGGTTTCCAACTGGTTTATATTTCTCGTATCTCTCTCTTAGGAACATGCATCACGTAATATTAACTCACCGAATGGATCTTTGCAAACCACAGACTCCGAGGTAGGACCAGGCTCACTCTGCCCAATGTCATTCTGAGCCACCACTCTGAACATGTACTCTGCATCAGGGATGAGGCCAGTGACATTGTACATGGTGGTGGTGATGTGGGTCTTGTTGTGGCGGACCCACTTCTCTGTTGACACCTCCCTCCTTTCCACGTAGTAGCCTGTGACACGGGAGCCTCCATCATCGCGAGGCCGAGCCCAGGACAGAGCAACCGTAGTCTTGGTCACTTCCATGATCTCTGGTGGGTTGCTGGGTGGTTCTGGTGGACCTGGAGGTGAAGCATTGTGTTAATAGAATCCATAGCTTAAACACTGAAGCTCTTAAGTGAATTATTTTGGCCATGCAATGCAACATCAATACTCACAAAGTGGTGTCTTTGGTGTAACAGCCTCATCAGACTTGAGAGATCTGCTGACGCCAAACTGGTTCTCAGCAGAAATCTTGAAATGGTACTGCACGTTCTCCTTCAGGCCCTTCACCACCAGCGATGTCTCAGTGACCCGGGCATCCACAGTATACCAGGCGGCCTTGGGTACCTCTCGCCTTTCCACAATGTATCCCAGGATGTCAGAGCCGCCATCGTCTGAGGGTGACCTCCAGCTGACCCGGACTGATCTGGCTTGAATGTCATCAAACTCCAGAGGACCTTCTGGAACATCTGGGCGACCGATCACCTTAACCTGAAGGAGTAGATGCACACAAACACAAATTTCACTTTAATGTATTTCCTCATTTTACTTTTGATACTGGAGGACATTTTATAGTTTAAAGTCATGTTTCAACAAAATCTGCCACAATAGCTGCTCACCTTGATGTACACTGCCTTCCTGCCACATTTGTTCTCCAGCACCAGGTCGTAGGTACCGGTGTCGTCTTTGTGTGCCTCTTTAATGACCAGCTCAGTCATGTCATCATGAGTGGCAATCATGGCACGGTGGGAGATGTCACGACCGTCTTTGGTCCACTTGCATGTGGGAATGGGTTTTCCTTTGATGGGCACAGACAGGTGGATGACTCCGCCCTGCCGCACCACGTAGCCCTCCTCGTATTTCTGATCAAGCTCATAGTCGGGATAACCTGAAGATGACACAGATTATGTTATAGTCAATTGATTTACAAATCACAGAAAAAAAGTGACAATGTGATGGTTAACTGCAAAATCAGATTATAGATTATTAAATTTCTGTTTACCAAGCATCTCCTGGACTTTAACCACTCCTGGAATCTCAGCAGGCTCTCCAGCGCCACCGGCATTGCAGGCGATGACCCTGAACTTGTACTCGGCGCCCTGGGGCATGTGGGTGAGGGTGTACTCGCACATCTTGGTAGGTGTGGTGTTGCACAGTGTCCATTCCACCTGGTCCACCTTCTGCATCTCGATCAGGTATCCAGTAATGACAGCACCGCCCTCCTCTTCAGGCGGCAGCCAGGCCAGAGAGACTGAAGTCCTGGTGGTGTCTGTGACTCTGGGATCAACTGGAGCACCTGGAGGTTCTGTTCAACAACACAAAAAAACTTCTGTAAAGTATCAAAACTGGTAATACTGAAACTGAGCTCATTACAGTAACAGTTGCCACGTACCAATTGGATCCATAGCGACTGTGATTTCGGAGCTCTCGCTGGGTTTGCCGGCTCCCCTTGAGTTGATGGCCGTGATACGATGTTCGTACTCCAGACCCTCAATCAAGCCGGAGGAGCGGTACCTGGTCATGGTGACCGGGTTCTTGTTTATCTTCATCCACCTGTCAGAGCGGGCCTCCTTACGTTCAATGATGTAGCCGGCAATGGTGGAACCACCATTGTCCTCAGGTGGATGCCATGTCAGTGTCATGCCCTCGTGGGTGACATCAAGTACTTCTGGTCTGCTTGGAGGTCCAGGGATGGCTACCAAGGAAAATCACATGAATTATATATGAGAAACTGACCAGGCTGAAGGACAGGAGGGGATAAAATAACATGATGTCTCGCTCTGTTAAGGTAAGCTGGTGGATGGAACATAGTAATGAAAGGAAGGATGTCAATTCCATACAATTTTGTTAAACACATGAAATAGATGAATGACTGAAACAATACATAAATGAGTTTGAGCTGTGTAAGAGTATAAGTGGTTATGCTGAACTGTCTCCATTTTTGTAGGTAAGTTTCATGAACTAGATGGTGACCATTAAGAGTTTTTTACTGTTCCATGACCAGTAAATCATTAGTTAGAATTGTTGCATTAGTTCACAGAAAACTGGTGCAAAATTTTGCCTTTTGGTTTTAAATTAAAGCCATTAAAGTGTTACTGTGTAATTGTAAACTTATTTCAGTTGATTTTTGCCGAAAAAAAACCAAAAGGACTGGTAGGATCAAATTCAGCAGTGTATGTTGACACAGGAAGATTACAATGACGGGGGGAACTCACTCTTGGGACTCTTGCACTCCACCACCTCAGACTGCAGGAAGCCACCGACACCGAAGCGGTTCATGGCAGCAGCGCGGAACACGTATTCTGTTCCCTCTGTCAGTCTGGTGAACTTGAAGCAAGGTCGGGTCACCGACTCTGAGATGGTGATCCAGCCTGGCCGATGGGCGTCACGCTGCTCCACCACGTAGCCACCCACGTTGGCTCCACCGTCCTTCTCTGGAGGTTCCCAGCTCACTGTCACTGACACACCGTCAGTGTCCTCAATCTTCATTGGGCCAACAGGGATGCCAGGTTTGTCTGGATGGACAGAGCACAATTAATATTTAATGTTTTGAATATAAATTTCATTTGTATAATAACTCATTAAAAGATATTGTTGGTTAATGCATTTTTGATTCTCAAACCTTAAAATTAAACTCACACACAAATCTCTTCTGTGTAACTGATTTGAGTGAAGGAAATCTCCTTACCAAGGATGATGACCTTGATGACCTCAGTTGCCATTCCAATGGCATTCTTCACCTCCAGTGTGTAGTCTCCCGTGTCATTGATTGTGGTTTCACGGATGACAAGGTGGGTGTATTTGCCATTGCTGTCGATCTTGATACGGTCCAGGCTGTCCTTCAGCTTGACACCAGCGAAGTGCCAAGAGCATTCGGGGTGTGGTTTGGCTTTTATTGGGATGTTAAGGTCGATGGGTTTGCCGCGGTGTACATGGACAATCTTCTGAGGGATGTTGGTCATGTCGATCTTGGGCATCACTGGAATATGATGAGTTCATGAATTAGTAATGACAACAGTGGTTATGTGATGACTTGTAGATGTGTGTAGGTGTTCCCTTACCCTTGATGTCTTGGATTGTGACTGGAGTGACAGTGTCCATGGGCTCGCTGGCTCCTCTGCTGTTGGTGGCTCGGAGCCTGAACAGGTACTGGTCATTCTCTATGAGAGACTGGATGGTGTGCTGGGACACTGAGGACTTGACTGTTGCCACGGTGCTCCACCTGTCTGTACCCACCTTGCAAGCCTCAATGGTGTAGCCTGTAAGCCTGCTACCTCCATCGTGGAGTGGTCTCTCCCAGTGGAGCGTGACAGTGGACTTAGTGACATCAATAACATGGAGGTTGAGAGGCACTGATGGCACCTCACACACCAGCACAGCCTCAGCTGTCTCGCAGGGCTCACCAATACCGTAGATGTTCTCTGGCAGGACTCTGAAGAAGTAGTGCATACCCTCCTCCAGACCGGTGATCCTGAACAGGGTCTTCCTACACTCAGTGGTGACCGTCTTGTATGACTTCATGTTGGCGTCACGCTTCTCTACAATGTAGTTGCTGACATGTGCGCCACCATCGATGCTTGGCACATCCCAAGTGATCACAACAGACTCCTTGGTATAGTCCTTGACCTTCACAGAGCCTGGAGGTCCAGGAGTGTCTGTAGGAAAGACATGGCAGGAGAGAATCTGTCAGTGTGTGTTTACAGGTGTCTTTAAAATCACACAAACTGTTGAACCCCTAAAAAAATAAGTGGATTTACTAGTGTGCACCTATTTGCGCACTTACATTTCCCTTACACTTCATCATAACACAACTGTGTTGATTGTAAGCTTTGAATGACATACCATAGACTTTAACCAGGATGGTGACAATCTTCTTGCCAGATGGGTTCTCTGCCTCAAGGACATACTTCCCGGAGTCGTAGCGATCGACCTTCTCCACTATCAGTAAGGTGTAGCTATCAGTGGTCTCGATGAAGCCGCGGCTCTGCAGCTCCACACCTGTCTTCCTCCAGGCCACCACTGGTGTTGGCCGCCCAGTGACAGACACAAACAAACGCAGTGTTCCTCCAGCGCGAAGACACACTGTTTTCTTCAGATCATCAGCCAGCTCCAGGTCAGGCATTTCTGAGTAGAGTGGAGGAAGAGTCAGTTTATTTCTGGCACGGCAGATTCCTGATTGTCTGGTGTAGGAAGAGCTCCCCCTACTGTTTACTTTTTATAATGCTTTAATATAAAAAAAAATCTAGAATGGATGAACTGCAGCAACTCACCAATTCTCTCCAGGGGCTCAACCTCAGCACTGGGGTCACTGAACTCCCCAGTACCGTTGTTGTTGATGGCAGCGACCCTGAATCTGTACTTCTTGTTGGCTGCCAGACCTGCAGCCACATACTCGTTGGTCTTGAGTGCCTTGGTGGTGGCGCGGTACCACTGCTCAGTGTCCTCTTCCAGGATCTCCACCACGTAGCCGGTGACGTCTGAGCCACCGTCGTACATGGGCCGGGTCCAGGTCATGCTGATGCTGTGCTTTGTTGTGTCGGTGATACGAGGCATTGATGGAGGAGCTGGGGTATCTGGGAGGGGATGAAGATGGATGGAAATATATCACACAGTTTCTTCAAGGGTCATTCCATCAGGTGGAAAATAATCAATGCAGCAATTTTAAATGAACTTTTAATTTTAAGATGTTGCTCCTGTTAAGAATGCGATGTCTTACATGTGGGATCTTTGCAGAGGATGTATGGGGAGGCGTCGCTGGGATGGCTGTCTCCAGCAGCATTGACAGCAGTCACTCTGAACTGATACTCGCTTCCCTCCAGCAGGCCGGTGATCTTCAGACGAGTGTCGTAGATGGTGTAAGTTCTATTCACTCGAGTCCACCTATTCCATGCAGGAAATAAAGGAATGCCATGAGAGAGATTCAGAAAGAAAAAACGAATATCCATCCACTAAGTTCCTCATGTTCTGTTCCTACCTAGTACTGCTCTTCTCTCGTTTTTCAACAATGTAGTTTTTGATCTCACTGCCTCCGTCACTCTCGGGCTTCATCCATTCAATGATGACGTGCTCCTTGCCCACTGCTGTAGCTTCTGGTTCGCTCGGCGGGGATGTGATCGCTGGGGAAGAGATCAGAGAGTCAGTTCAAAGTTTCTTTCACAAGTCTTTGTTGGATAACACTGTATCTAACTGTTTAAAATTATACATTTGAAATAGTCAATTTAAATTTCCCATTTGTTTTTTGTAACATGTCCTCAGAGTGTGCAGTTGATATCACAAAAGGGACACACTTTAGTCTGAATTATAAATCTGGATAATGGATTACAAAGGATAAAGTTTTGATTAAAGTTCAACATCTTACTGTAGGCATTCCTAGCGATGACGGGATCAGACTCCAGAGCAACTCCAGGCCCGAACTTGTTGACTCCTCTGACTCTGAAGATGTACTCGTTGTTCTTGATCAACCTGGAACTGACACAGGACAGAGTCTTGCACTCGGTCTCCATGATGACCCAGTTGAGGCGGCTGGTCTCGCGACGCTCCACAATGTAATGGGTGACAGAGTCCCCGCCGTCCTCCAGAGGAATCTTCCAGGACACCGTACATTTCTCCTCAGTCACTCTGCTGATTACGATCTTATCAGCTGGAGCTCCCGGTGTGTCTGAAAGAGAGAAGCCCAACAGAAAGTCCAGTGATTCACCTGTGTTACTCTATCAAATGTCTTGCTATCAGTGCTCTAAGTGAGACCACGACTTCAACAAGTTATTTGAACAATGTTTTTTGGCTCCCCACCTAGAACTTTAACATTGACAGCAGCAGTCTTGGTTCCACTGGCGTTCTTGACAGTCAGGATGTATCTGCCTGTGTCGTATCTGTCGCAGTTCTTGATGACAGCCATGGCTTTGGTGGCAGTGTATGTCAGAGAGTATTTCTCTCCGAGCTCCAAAATCTTCTCGCCCTTTGACCAGTACACTGTCGGCTCTGGTTTACCACCCACAGCGCCATCCAGGACGAGGTCGGAGCCAGCGGTGACAATGACAGTCTCGCGAGCCAGCTTGCTGTCCAGCTCAGCCTTAGGAGGAGCTGCAGCAGGAAAGACACAATGCACAGACAGTTTCAGGTATTTGACAAAACCAGAATTTAGACTGAGAATGATCACAAAGTTTTAATCGTGATAAATTTTCAACTCTGACTTACAGTATTCATCTTTGCATGTGACCGGTCCAGTGGACTCTGAGGGAGCACTGTGGACACCGGCAGCATTCTTGGCGATGACGCGGTACTCCAAGGTTTCTCCCTCTGTCAGGTTAGGCACAGTGAAGTAGTTCTCAGTGATAGTAGTATAGTTGCACTTGAGCCAGCGGTTGTCGTCCCACTCGTCCGTGCTGTACACCTTCTTCTCTACAATGTAGCCAACAATCTTGCTGCCGCCATCGTTGAATGGCACGGTCCAGCACAATGAAACAGAAGAGCGGCTGATGTCTGTCACCTCCGGTTTACCAGGAGGATCTGAAGGAGGAGGGGAAGAAGTTTATTAAAACTGTACCACAGATTTAATCTCAAATCATTATTAAGGCTTTAATCGGGTTTAAAATGAGTGTAAAATGAGCAGTTTGTGAAATTGGCATGTCCTTACCAACAGGATTGAGTGCCACTACAGGTCTGGAGGCCTCGCTGGCCTTGCTGAGTCCGGCGATGTTCATGGCGTACACCCTGAACTGGTACTCCAGGCCCTCAATCAGGCTGGAAACCTTGTATTGACAGTCCAGGCAGGGCAGTTTGTTTTCCCTCACCCACAGGATCGTGTTCCTCTCCTTCTTCTCTATCCAGTAGCCTGACACCTGGCTGCCACCATCTGCATATGGCAAATCCCATTTGATGCTAATGGCATTAGCAGACACAGATACCACATCTGGACGACCTGGAGGGCTTGGAGGAACTGTGAAATGAAAAAGAGATTAGAATGGGAACTCTTGATTTGCCCTAAAAAGCTGAAAATGTTGAATAAATGCATCAAACTCTGGCGTGTGGTTTTGAACTTACCAAATGGATGCTCAATGACAACTGCAGCAGACTCAATGGACTTGCTGACTCCAAACTTGTTCTCAGCACACACCCTGAAGGTGTACTCCATGTACTTGGTAAGATGAGTCACTTTGATGGTGGTTCTCTTCACACTGGAGTTCACCACTTGCCAAGAGGCAGATCCAGACTCTCGCTTTTCAACAATGTAGTTACTGATGTCAGTGCCACCATCATCAGCCGGCTCAGACCAAGACAGCGTGCAGGACTCTGAGGAAACTCCAGAAATTTCCACAGGACCTGTGGGTGGACTCGGTCTTCCAACGACAACCACAGTCACTGTGAATGTCTTCACGCCAGCAGCACTGTCCAGGGTCAGGTAGTATTTGCCACTGTCACTTCTCTTGCTGTCTTTCACCACCAGAGTGGTTCTCTCCGTTGTGGTCTTGATAGACACTCTGTCGGTTTCCTTCAGCTTCATCTCCTCCAGCTTCCACGTGACCTTAGGTGCAGGCCTGCCACTGATAGGGATGTCAATTGTGAAAGTGTTGGAAGTCTTGCAGGTGATGAGCTGTTTGCTGATGCTGCTGAGATCAGCAGTTGGTTCGATGCGCGGCTCCTTGATGACCACAGAGCCATGGGTACCCTGTGGGTGGCTGATTCCAGCATCATTCTTGGCCTTGACTCTGAAGTCATACTCTGTGTTCTCAATAAGACCCTCCACTAACATCTTCTGCGACTTGGACTCTCCATAAACAACCCAGCGGTCAGTGCCTTTAACTCTGAATTCAACAATGTAGCCTCTGATGCGGCTGCCTCCATCATGCTCTGGCTTCAGCCAAACCAGTGAGGCTGTGGAGCTGCTTGTGTCAACAACATCCAGTCTCTTGGGTGGAGCAGGTTCCTCTGTGGCAATGACAGGCTCTGTCAGCTCATGGGGCTCTCCCTGGCCGTACTGGTTAACGGCAATCACCCGGAACAGATATGGTACGCCAATATCCAGACCGGTTACCCTGATCATCTGACGAGAGCACTTGGTGCTGACCTCTTGCCATGCCAGACGACTGGCCTCACGCTTGTCCACCATGTAATGATGGATTCTGGCTCCACCGTCGTTGGTGGGAGCGTCCCACATCATTGTCAAAGCCCCCCGGGTAACATCTTTAAATTTGATAGCTCCTGGAGGTCCAGGTGTGTCCAGCACTTTGACAGTGAATGTAATGGACTTGCGCCCACTGTTGTTCTCCAGAGACAGGGTGTATTTACCTGCCTCATACCTTGTGCAGCCTTCAATGGTAAGAGTAGAGAAGGAATCTGTGGTGTTGACATCAGCCATGATAGGCAGCTCACCATCTGCCCTTGTCCAGGTAGCAAGAGGAGCTGGTTTGCCGCGGAAGGCAACGTGAAGCGTAACCATTCCACCGTTCTTCACAATGTGAGTTTGCTTGAAATCGGCGCCAATGTCAATCTCAGGTGACGTAAGTCTGTCCACAGCCTGAACAGCGCTGGCCATCTCTGAGGCTTCACCTTCTCCTGATCCATTCACGGCACTGACTCTGAACTTGTAGAGCTCTCCAGGTACCAGGCCCTTGGCCGTGTACCTGGTGTGGATGCAGATCTGGCTGTTGACTCTGTGCCACTCCATCAGACTGGCCTTGCACATGTCAATATTGTAGCCAATGATTTCCAAGCCACCATCAAAGACTGGTTTGGTCCATTCCAGAGTGACAGAGGACTTAGTGGAATCAACAACCTAATTGTCAAGAAAAAAAGAAGCGTTAACAGTATAATCTCTAATCAATTCAGATTCTAATTTCTATTACTTATTTTGTTTCCTGTAGAAACACAACGCTTACTGGTCCAAAATAATTTTCATACAGTACAACTCTGACAATATATATATATATATATGTATATGCAATCATACCTTGATCATTGACGGGTTACCAGGAGTACAGGTTGGTTCTCTGCATTTGAAGAGCCTTGAAGTACTGCTGGCTGGTCCAACACCAGCGCCATTTTCAGCCATGACACGGAATTCATACTCGTATCCTTCGGTGAGACGGGTGACGCGATGCCTTAGCTCTGTGATGGGCCTCTTGGAGGAAACCTTCATCCAGCGCAGGCTCTTCTTCTCTCTCCTCTCCAGGATGTAGTGTTTGATCTCATTACCTCCATCCGTCCTTGGCCTGGTCCAGCCCAGGGTGATGCTGTCTCCTGTTATATGTGTGGCATCTGGAGTACCAGGTGCATCGGGCACGGCTGAGGAAGAGAGTAGAAAACATTGTGGGTTATAAAAATCAAGCTCTTTCGGTTGAGTCAATGTATTGGAAAATTTGTGAGTGATTAGGGCACCGGCCATCGCCAGGGCACTCGACCCAACAGCTATGAAATAGCTGTAGGGACGAGTGCCCGGCGAACGTTTAACAAACGTCTACTGCTCAGGCATACTTTCACCTAGAGACTCCGTTTAAACTTTAAATAGTAGACACAAGTCTTGTGTATTGGGGTATTACTCCTCGTTTTGATAGGTTGAATAGTTTTTGATCAATCCCTGATCAATGACCATGATCATTTTTGGAGAAATTATGAGATTATAATGGGTGTGTATTGCACGGAATGTTCGTGCTAGAGTGCATGATGCAATCAGCTAGAGTGGGGGAAAGCCCAGAAAAACTCCTGATTCTTTCTCTTTCCACACTCCTCTTGGACACAATTTACACTGTACACACATAATTTTTTCACAGTTTTGTAGACAAACTTGTTGTGTCTCCCACAATGTGTTCAAAATATCAGAGAGACTTACAGAATTTGAATTAGCAGCCTCTGAGTGCGGCCATGTCTGTCTCTCCTCCTCATTGACTCCAATACAAAAATTTTCTGAGAGGAGCAGAACGGACCGATGTTTTAAAACTGCCCGTGTCGCCAAAATATTTACTGTAGAAACACCAAATCGTACCAAAATTTTCAGGAAGGCCTTAGGGCACTGCTGATCTGTTTTTTGTTCTGATAGGAGTTACCGTTTTGTCAGAATAAGCCTAAATACGAGACCAGTGCAGAGGCAGAAAATCTGTCTTTTTCTCTACGTTTCTGTCTGCCTCAGCCTGGGGGCCCCTATCGTCATTGGCAACCAGCTCAAGTTGTCATGGTAACCTCTGATCCTCAGGCCAGGGTCGTTAACTTCATAAACAATCCACCTGGAGCTCGTTAAGATGTTTGTAAACACAGACACACAGCTAAATCAGACTGATACAGGATGCAGCTCACTCACACACACAGACTCTAGAACCAGCTTCATGTCATTACAGTTATAGACACACACACACACATTAAATCCACACACACACACACACACACATTAAGACACACACAGGTAACATACAAATGCGCGCGTCAGCGCGCATTCCTCTCCCACACTCTAACACACACAGGTAACTTCCTGTGATTACAGTTAAAGACACACAAACACATCATCTCTCACACTCTAACACAGTTAACCTAATGTGATTACAGCTCCTCCCTATCAGTGCTTATAGAAAGATGATGATGTGTCTGATCAGCTCTGTCTTGACCTTAAGATCGTGGGTTTGATTCCCATGTTGACAGAGATGGTACTAACGGCAGTAGCTGCCGGTGCCCTTTCAAAATTTCCCGAGAGGAAATTTTCTAGTTTTACTTACTGTATTGCATCTGTGCAATGATGGGATCAGAGTCCAGTGGTTTGCCAACACCAAACTTGTTGACAGCAGAGATTCTGAACTGGTACTCGTTGCCCTTGATGAGGTTGGTGGCATTGTAAGAGCAGGCTTCACACTTGGAGGTGACCATGGCCCAGGAGATCCTGGAGGTCTCCCTCTTCTCCACGACATAGTGGCTGATGGCAGCACAGCCATCATTCTCCGGCGGGTTCCACCACACAGTGCATTTCTCAGCTGTGATGCCAGTGAAACGAATAGGTCCCTCAACAGGTCCAGGAGTATCTGATACAAAACATAGATACAGGTAGTTTTAAAAAAAGACCTTAATGTCCTGTGATATTTTTGTAACAGAAACAAATGTGGAAATCTTTGTCGATACGTGTTAATAACACCCCCCCCGCTCCCTCCGTTCAACCTCTGCAGGACTGTTAACCATTCCCACATCACGCCTCAGCACGATGGGAGCCCAAGCCTTCAGCTGCTCTGCACCGAAGCACTGGAACTCTCTCCCCCCACACATAAGACAATCAGACTCCATCACAACATTCAAATCCCAACTCAAAACCCACCTGTTCAAACTGGCACACTCCCTATAACCAGACACTCTGCACTGCACTTGTTTTTATCTTAATGTCTTGTCTGTCTTGTGTCTTTGACTCTGATTTTTTATGCCCTTTTTTGTAAGGTGACCTTGGGTGACTTGAAAGGCGCCTCCAAATAAAATTTATTATTATTATTATTATTATTATTATTATTATTATTAATAAAAACAATCATCTGTGTTAACAACACCAACCTTGTACTCTGACGTTGACGTCAGCTGTCTTGGTTCCTGAGCTGTTCTTGGCCTCTACAGTGTAAATTCCACGGTGGTTCCTGTCAGCATCACGAACAAACACGCTGCTGGTGCCGATGCCGGTGGTAATCTCAATGTCGATCATAGTCCTCTTGTCAATCTCTTTGCCATCTTTGTACCAGACAACTTGAGGAACAGGACGTCCAGTGATTCTGCAGCCGAGCCTGACATTCTCTCCGGCCCTAAGAGTGACCACTTGGTCTGGAGACCATTCAATCTCAGGAGCAACTGCAGGTGCAAAGAAAATGAGCATTGGAGGGATCAGCAAATCAAAGAACTGATGTGAAACACATGATGATTATTTGTCTGTATCTTTTGAAGTAAATGACTTACTGCTCTCATCCTTGGTCATGATGTATCCAGAGGAGTTGGATGGTGGACTGACTGTGCCCACAGCATTCCTGGCAATCACTCTGAACTCAAATCTGTCTCCAGGGGACAGACCGGTCACACTGAACTGCGTTTCACAAACATCTGTGAAGTTGCAACGTAGCCATTTGCCTCTGCCTTGGCGCCTTTCTACACTGTAGGCAACAATTTTACTGCCACCATCCCTCTTGGGAATAGCCCACTGCAGGGTGACTGAGTCTCTGGTCACATCAATGCAAACAGGGGTGCCAGGTGGATCTGATGGAACAAGAAATAAGTCATTTAACAATTATGCTTCATTATAAAATCTTGAGAGTAATGAAACTGGTTTAAAGTGTACTTACCAACAGGGGAGATAGCCAGTGCATGTTTGCTTTGTTCACTAACAGGGCTAAGTCCAGCATTGTTTTCAGCATAGACTCTGAAGGAGTACTCCAGTCCCTCCATGAGACCAATGATTCTGTACTCTTTATTGGAGATAATGGTGGAGTTGACCTTCTGCCACAAGAGGCTGTTTCTGTCCTTCTTCTCAACATGATAGCCCAAAATAGGAGATCCTCCATCAAATCCTGGGGCCTCCCACTTAATGGTCATACCATCACTGGTGACATTGAAGGCCACTGGTTTTCCTGGGGCGCCTGGAGGTTTGTACTGGTGTTCGGCTACAACGTCTGTGGAGTTGAGTGATTCACTCACTCCATACTTGTTCTCTGCACGGACCCTGAACTGGTACTGCGTTCCCTTAACAAGGTTGGGGATCTTGAAGGTGGTCCTGACAACACTGGAGCAGACCATCTTCCAATTGGCCTGGGAGGTCTCACGTTTCTCCACACTGTAGCATGTAATCTCACCGCCTCCATCCTCCTTTGGCTCATCCCAGGAGATGATGATACTCTGAGCTTTAATTTCATCAAACCGGATGGGGCCAACAGGTGCTGTGGGAGCACCCAGAGTGATAACATTGATGTCAAAGTAATTCTTAACAACTCTATTGTCCAGGACCAAGGTGTATTGACCGGCGTGCTCCTTCTTGGCTCCTCTGACTGTAAGTGCAGTCTTGTTGTCAGTGGTTCTGAAGCGAACCTTCTCACTTTCCTTCAGCGGCAAGTTGTCTTTCAACCAGCTGATCGCAGGTCTTGGTTTGCCCTTGAAGGGCAACTCAATGTGGATGTTCTGGCCAATGCGAACAGCAAGCTCTCCATTGGGATAGTCAATAAGGTTGGCTACTGGTGGAATGATGAAGTCCTTCACTGTTATTGGACCAATCTGAGAGAAGTCACTTCTGCCCTTCTCATTCTTGGCAAACACTCTGAAGTCCATGACAGCGTTCTCCTTGAGTCCTGTGACCTCGCAACTGCAGCGCTTGCATGTAGCACCCAGAGTCCATGTGGGATCTTCCTTGGTGCATTTCTCAATGATGTATTCAGTGATGTGGCTGCCACCATCATGGTCAGGTCTTTCCCACTGCAAGGTAACAGAGGTCTTTGTGGAGTCCACCATAACCAGCTGTTTAACGGCTCCTGGAGTTTCCGTGGCTCTGACAGGCTCAGTGGTTTCACAGGTGTCACCCACACCAAACTCATTTTCAGCAGACACACGGAAGAAGTAAGCTACGTCCTCCTCCAGGCCTGACACCTTGTATGTTGTGTTGGCACACTCAGCAGTGATCACCTGGAAAGCCTTCATAGTGGAGGCCTTCTTCTCAACAATGTAGTTAGTGACGGGAGAACCACCATCAATGCGAGGAGCCTCCCAGCTAAGAGTCAGCTTTCCTCTTGTCACATTCTTGATCATCAGTTTCTGGCAGGTGGATGGACTGTCCAGAACCTTCAGGGAAACAGTAATGATCTTGGGCTCGCCAACACCATTCTCGATCTCCAGCAGATATTTGCCGCAGTCATCACGAGTGACCTTAGGTATGAGGAGTGTGGTGGCTCTCTCAGTGCTGGTGATGGTAAAGCGGTTGTCACCAGCAATGTTGCGGTCACCTCTGCGCCAGGTGACATTGGGGGCAGGGCGTCCCTTCAGAGGAATGAACACCTCCACATCACGGCCAGCCTTGGCTGTATACTGAGTTGTCATAGGAACATCCAAGTCCAAATCTGCCTCCTCTGTTGGAGAGAAGTGGGGACAAAGTATTAATAATGGCATAATTACAGTACCAACTTTAAGGCAATAATTTCATAAGGAAGTCATAAGAAACAACTGAAAATTGCGTTCTGAAGTTAGTCCGATAACAAATTTCAAGGACTGGAATACAAACCCAAGATATCTTTGGCTTGCACAGGCTGGTACATTTTTATGTCCTCTCCTTTGCCCTTGCAGTTGACAGCACAGACTCTGAAGAAGTAGTACGATCCAGGTTTGAGGTGGGACGCCACATACTCACAGGTCTTGACCTCTGGGTTAATGGTCACCCATTCCCTCTCCTCTGAGTTCAACTGGTCCAAAGTGTAGTGTGTGATTTCACTACCACCATCATAAACAGGCTTTTCCCAGCCAAGCGTGATGGAGGTCTTTGTGGAGTCAACCACACGCAGCTTGGATGGCTCACCAGGCAGATCTGCAGAGGACAAAGGGGTGAGTCATTCATGGCTAGCAACAGTCAAGTGAAAACATTGTAAACATGTGAGGAAATTCCATCAAGGTTGTCACTGTGGTGGTGAAGTGCAAATTAAAGGCATACCAATGGGGTCATAGGCCTTGTAGAGATCAGAAGCCTCAGAGTAGTTTCCTGCTCCGGCCTTGTTGACAGCACAAACTCTGTACTGGTACTCGTTGTTCTCCACCAGGTTGGAGACCTTCTGCCTGGTGTCTCTGATGGTGCCCTTCACCACCTGGACAAAAACAAGGACTCTATGATGCTTACACAGAACAGTTTTTAGTTTGGATTAAAAAGATCTCTAAAGATATGCTGACAAACCTTGAACCACTGCAGACTCTTCTTCTCTCTCTTCTCCAGGTAGTAGCCATCAATATCGCTGCCTCCATCTAATGCTGGTCTTTCCCAGATCACTGTCATTGTGGACTTGGTGATCATTGTCACTTTAGGCTTGGATGGCTCGCTAGGAGGAACTGCATGAAATAAAAATGACCAGGTCAGATGAAATTTAGAAATTTCCTCTAAACACTTGTTATATCCTCAAAAATGTCACCTATCCCAGAGTCTTATTTTCTTCTAAAACACATGATTTATAATATTACATTGTATTTTCCAGATGTATTAATCAGCTCTGGATTGAACAATATCTGTTTGACTGTGAATGATGATGAATTCATTTTGTTTGCTCACCAAATGCATTCCTTGCAATTACAGGTGCGGACTCTAGTGGGTCTCCAATGCCGAATTTGTTTATTCCACGGACTCTGAAGATGTACTCATTGCCCTGGATGAGTCTGGGCACATTAACGATGCAATCGACCAGTTTCTCTGAAACAATCGACCACATGACCCTGCTGGTCTCTCTCTTCTCCACAATGTAATGAGAGACCATGGCACCGCCCTCATCAGCAGGTGGGGACCACATGATGGTTACGTTGTCAGCAGTCACCTTCTTAAACATGATCTCTCCAGCAGGGGGGCCTGGCTTGTCTGGAGAGGGGAGGAATGTGACCATGAATGACTGGATATATACTGCTTATACTCAAAGATCATTTAATGCAAGACAAAAACTGCTACCATTTGAATAGTAACTGTATACCTTGAATGAGCAGCCGGACAACACCGCATGCAGTTCCCAGGGAGTTCTTCACCCTGACCTCATAGGTACCAGAATTCAAACGAGTGGTTTCCTTCAGGAACAAACTGGTGTGTTCAAATGTGTGTTTGAAAGAGAGCTGGGCGGTAGGCTCAAGCTCTTTGCCATCCTTAAACCATTCAATAGTGGGAGCAGGTTTGGCTGTGATATTAAATTTGAGCTCCACATTAGAGCCAGCCTTGTGTTTGACCTCATTAAGGTACTCCTGAGGTATCTCAACCTCTGGGGCACCTGGATGATGAACAAAAAACAGAAAAGTGAGTTATGACTCTGCTGTAGAAAAGCATATGAAAAAACAAGATACACTGAAGAGTGAAGAATAATATATCCAATACATATTTTGGGATAAAATGTTCTGAATTGCATAAGAAACCTACCATAGGTGTCCACGCATGTGGCTGGTCCAGCAGTCATGGATGGGTTGCTCACAGAACCAACAGCATTCTTGGCCATGACTCTGAACTCATATGTTTCATCTTGGGTGAGGCCAGTCACAGTGAAGCGGGTGTCTGTGACATTGGTAAGGTTGGCCTTGGACCACCTGGCATTATCACCCTCTCTCTTCTCAATGATGTAGCCAGTGACTGGGGATCCACCATCGAAGTTGGGCTTCTGCCAGGCTAGGCTGATGGAGGTCTTGGTGATGTCACTGATGCGCAGGTTGACTGGTGGCTCTGCAGGTACAGGCAACGAGACCATTATAAACCATCTAGAGCAGCACACTCATATTTCCCTCTATTTTAGAGTTTTTGATATTCCACTTACCACAAGCATCAATAGCCAACACTGCATCTGAAGCCTTGCTGAAGGCACTGATTCCAGCAGCATTCTCTGCTGCAACCTTGAACTCATAAATAAGTCCAGCATTGATGTTGGTGACTTTGAAGTGTGTAGCACGGATCACCATTTTGTTCACCCTCTGCCAAAGAATGCTGTTCCTGTCCTTCATCTGGAGATGGTAGCCAAACACATGGCTGCCACCATCTGACTTGGGCTCCTTCCAGGCTACAGTGATGGTCTCTCTGGTTACAGCAGTGATCTCTGGAGTAGATGGAGTCTCGGGAATAGCTGGTAAGTAAGAAGCAGTGTTGGAGGGTTTTTACATGTTCACATGTTCAGTACAAAGAGTAGTTATCAAAAATGACAATTTAAACAACAATAATAGAGGGATACAAAAAGTCCTTACTGTAAGGAAGGCTGACGGAGACAGTTGGTGAGTCAATATGCTCACTGATTCCATATCTGTTTTCAGCCTTGATTCTGAACTGGTACTCCAGGCCAGTGGTCAGCTTCATGATCTTCATGGTGCAGCGTGCCACAGCAGAGGACACATCCATCCAGTTCGCGGTGGTTGTCTCTCTCTTCTGGATTATGTAGTTGGTGATGGGGCTGCCACCATCATATGCCGGTGGGAGCCACTTCAGGCTAACGCTGTCCTCTGTGACGTCATACAGTTCCACAGGTCCTACTGGGGCACTAGGACGATCCAGAACCACAATATTTACGAAGGACTTTGTGGTTCCACTTGAGTTAGAGGCAGTGATATCATAACGTCCGGAATCTCCAGCAATGCTCTCACGCAGAGTGATCTTGATGCTGTCAGGGGTAACTTCAGAGTTGAACCTCATTGTTGACTTCAGCAGCACATTATCCTTGGCCAAAGAGACTTTAGGCAGAGGTTTGCCTGTCAGTGGGATCTCACACTTGAGGGTGGAGCCAGCTCTCACATACACTGTGTTGTGGGGGAAGTCCTTCATGTTGATCTCAGGAGATTCTAGAGCAAAAAAGTACCAAAGAGAGTTACAGCAGACGAATAATATTGTGTTATTTCAATCAATCAAACAAATAAAATAAAGATTGATAATTTCCTTGTTCTGTTGTTTGTATTTTAGTTAACCTTGACCAATCTGTTAGCTGTGGTAAATATGACCTGTATGTAACTTACCAAGCTGGTCTTTGAGTAATACAGGGTTGAGCATTTCCTTTACATCACTGAATCCTGCGTGGTTCTCAGCTCTGACTCTGAAGAAGTACTCAGCATTCTCCCTCAGACCAGACACTGTGAGGTGGATGAACTTGGTTACACCACACTTAACCCACTTCTCCTGGCCATTTTCCCGAGCTTCCACTAAGTAGCTGGTAATTCTGCTTCCTCCATCATGTTCTGGTTTGGCCCAGGCCAAAGACACACTCTCCTTGGACACATCAGTCACACCAAGTTTTGGTGGAGGGGTTGGTTTTTCTGAGAGAAAAAAAGGACATAATGTGGTTAATATGGTTTTGTCATCGAGGGGAAGCTATAATGTTTCCAACTGGTTAATCATTACCTGTGATCTTTGTTCCCTCTTTGGTCTCAGCAGGAATACCAACACCATACTCGTTCTCGCCTGTCACTCTGAAGTAGTAAACTTCTCCCTCCTGTAGGTCTGTCACTTTGTATGTCAGTCTGTGGCATGTGTCAGTCAGCCTAGTCCAGCCTTTCTTGCTGGCCTCGCGAATGTCTACAACATAGTTCTTGACTGGTCCTCCTCCCTCATTCTCAGGAGTGTCCCAGGTCACAGTAGCAGAGGTCTTGGTAACATCCTTGACTTCTACGTGGGTAGGAGGTCCAGGGGAATCCAGGACTCTGACACTGAGTGTCAATGAAGAGGTTCCAGCTACATTGGACAAGGTGACGGTGTATTTGCCAGAGTCGTTGCGAGTTGCTTTCTCCAAAGTGATGGAGGTGAAGGTGTCTGTGGTGTCAATGACAGCACGGACTCTAAGGTCAACATCAGGCTTAGTCCATGAAACACTGGGGATGGGTTTACCTCTGAAGGGCACTGTCATGGTGAATGAACTTCCATCTTTCACAATAAGAGTCTTTCTCATCTCATTGCTGATGTCAAAGACTGGCTCATCCTCTCTCTCTTTGGCAATCTGTCTGTCGGACTCAACACTGGGCTCACTGACACCAATCTTGTTTATTGACTTGACAACAAACACATATTCAGCACCAGGAGTTAGTCCCACCACTGTGAACTCTGTGTTCTTGGTCTTCTGCACACCAACAAACCATTCATCATCGAAACTCTTTCTGTATTCTACTCTGTAACCAGTTACAGGTGCACCACCATCAAAGAGAGGCTTGTTCCATGACAGAGTAACTGTGGTCTTTGTGGAGTCAATGATCTTGGGCTTAGCAGGAGGTGAAGGCAGGAACTGTGGATCTTCAGCCTTAGTGAGTGGACAAGGGTTGCTAGGAGCACTGAGGCCAGCAGCATTCTCTGCAAAAACTCTGTACTCATACTCACAACCATCACGGAGGTGTGAGGCTTTGACCCTAAGGTCATAAACTGGTTTCTTGTTAACACGGCACCAGCGAAGCCCAGTCTTCTCTCGTTTTTCAATAACATAGCCAGCTATACTGCTTCCACCATCAGAAACTGGTCTTTCCCAACAGATAGTCATTGCCTCACTAGTAACTGCGGTGACCTGGACGTTAGTTGGAGCTGCAGAAACAGTAAAGGGATCCCTGGCCGTGGCCGGCTCACTCTCAAGGGCCTCCCCATCCCCATATTTGTTGACACCCCTGACTCTGAAGATGTATTCATTTCCTTTGAGCAGCTTGGTCACTTTACATGTGGTTGCCTTCATGTCTCCATAGACAAGGGTCCAGGCAAGGCGACTGGTCTCACGTTTCTCCACAATGTAGTGCATAATTTCAGCACCGCCGTTCTCTTGAGGGGGTCCCCATGTTATGGTGCATTTCTCTGCTGTGAGCCCAGACACTGCCAAAGGTCCTGAAGCTGGTCCAGGTCTGTCCAGAACCTTACAGTTGATAGCCACAGATCTGGTTCCTGCCACATTGTGCAGGGTCAGGACATACTGGCCTGAATCCCGCCTGATAGCATCTCTGACAATCAGAGTAGTTGCAAAGTTGGTGGAGGTGATTTCACACCTGGCCTTAGCGACAATTTCTTTTCCATCCTTAGACCAAGACACAACTGGAAGTGGACGTCCAGTAATTTCAGCATCAATTTTGATGATGTCCCCAGCTTTAATGACAACAAGCTGTCTTAACTTGTCTTCCAGGATAATAGTGGGAGGGTCTACATCATCCTTGACAGTAATGGGACCAGTGCATTCTGAAGGCGCACTCAACATCTCTGCAGAATTTTTAGCAAGGACACGGAAGTCATATTGCACATCTTCGGTGAGGCCTGTGACATCAAAGTAGGTGTCTTGAAGGTTGGTGAAGTTACATTTCAGCCAGCGGCCACTGGGGAGTTCATTACGCTCTACAATGTAACCAGTTATCTTTACTCCACCATCATACTCTGGTTTCTCCCAGAAAAGAGAAACAGAGGTCCTGGTAATGTTGGTGACTCTAAGGTTATGTGGAGATTCACATGGATCTCTGGCTGCAACAGCGTCACAGGCCTTAGAGCATGGGCCAATGCCAGCAATATTCTCTGCATAGACTCTAAACTGATACAGCAGACTTTCCTCAATGCCTGTCATCTTGAACTGATTCTCAGCCAGCAGTCCTCTGTTGACCTTAGTCCAAAGAATGCTACTTTGGTCTTTGCATTCAATGTGATACCCAATGACGGGGCTTCCTCCATCACTGGCAGGTCTTCCCCATTCCACAAGCATGCCGGTCTTAGTGGCATGGGCAACATGGACGTTAGTTGGAGGGCCAGGAGGTTCAAATGGATACTGAGCAACAACAGGGGCGGAATCAACAACATGGCTTTTACCATAACGGTTCTCAGCTGCAATACGGAACTGATACTCAGTTCCCTGGTTGAGACGAGTCACCTTTATTGATGTCCTAGCTACTGTGGCTGAGACAATCTGCCATGTTGTTGTGGTAGTGTCTCTCTTTTCCACCACATAGTTGTTAATCTGGCATCCACCATCATAGGTAGGAGGATCCCAAGACAAACAGATAAAGTCAGCGCTCACCTCATCCATCTTAATGTTGCTAGGTGGGCCAGGTTTGTCAAGGATTATTACAGAGATTTCAGCAGTCTTGGTGCCAATTGCATTAGTCAAAGTAATCTCATATTTGCCTACATCCTCCTTCGTTGCATCTTTGATAATAATCTTGGATGAGGTCTTGGAATTAAGAACATTGACCCTGGTTGTCTGCTTAAGTGCATGGCCATCCTTCTTCCAGGACACCTCTGGCTGAGGTCTGCCTTTGAAGGGAACATCAATCTTCAAGTCATCTCCTGCTTTTACACTGTATGTGTTGAACAACAGGTTGATGGTTGGTTCTACTGTGATGTCCTTCACCACCACAGGGACAGCTAGAGGTTTTGCATCACTCTTGCCCTTATCATTCACGGCAGTCACCCTGAAGGAGTACTCCTCTCCAGTTGAAAGTCCCTCAATAGTAGCCTCCAGTGCTTTGACTTCACAGCAGACAGTCCATTTGTCGTCTCCCTTTGGCTGCATCTCAACAATATATTTTGTAATCTTGCTGCCACCATCATGATCTGGTTTCTCCCAAGAAAGAGTGACAGTATGACGAGTAACATCAACTAGGACAATCTTACCGGGAGGCAATGGAGCCTCAGATACCTTTACTTGTTCTGTGGAAGCAGGCAGACCTACTCCAAGTTCATTTACAGCCAATACACGGAAATAGTATCGACCTCCCTCCTGCAGGTCAGAGATAATGTAGGAGTTCCTCACACAGTTTGTGCAAACACTTGTAAAAGCCATTCTCTTCTGCTCCCGCTTTTCCACAATGTAGTGTGCTATCTTAGCCCCACCATCAATTAGAGGAGGCTCCCAGGAGATAGAGACAGAGCTTCTCTTCACATCCTTCACCTCCAGGTTGGTAGGAGCACTGGGGGAGTCCAGAACTCTGACATTGATGAAGGCCGATTTAGAGCCACTGAGGTTCTCAAGGGTCAGTACATATTTACCAGTGTCAAATCTGTCTACATTTTCAATCACAAGCATTGTGTAAGAACTTGTGACTTCAATCTGGGCACGTTCATTTAATGTACCATCAGCCTTGGACCACCTGACCTCTGGCTCAGGCTTTCCCCTGATTGTCACAAACAGACGAAGGGTTGAAGAGGCCCGAATGTTAACCATCTTCCGAAGGTCGGCGTCAAGTTCAATTTCAGGAGCTTCCAGCTTCTCTGAAGCAATTACAGACCCAGGTAGGTCCACATGTTCTCCGACTCCCTCACAATTAACAGCACAGATACGGAAGTGGTACTCTGCATTCTCTTTAAGTTTCTTAACAGTGTAGTGGGTAGCCTGGACACCACTGTGTGGTGTGCAAATGATCCATTCATCATCTGTTGCTTCCCTCATTTCAACAACGTACCCACTTATCTTTGCTCCGCCATCGTAGATAGGCCTGGACCAGGATAGGGAGACAGAGGTACTAGAATGGTCGATGACTTTGGGGTTATTTGGTGGTCCTGGTGGATAAGTGGCATCACAGGCTTTAATGTATTGGGTTGGTGCACTAGGTTTTCCCACACCAGCAGCATTTTCAGCTGAAACCCTGAATTCAAAGGAGTGGCCCTCTGTGAGACCAGTGCATCTGAACCGTATGTCATTCAACCTCTTCTTGTTGCATTTAGTCCATCTAATGCCATCCTTATCACGTTTTTCAAGGACATATCCTTCAATCTGAGCTCCTCCATCATCTTCTGGCCTCTCCCATGTAAGTACCATGGAGTCCCTGGTGATAGCACTGGCCTCTGGGGTGGAGGGAGCACTGGGAGTTGTGAAGGGATTACGAGCAACAACAGGCTCAGATTCCAAAGGCTCACCAACTCCATATTTATTCACAGCAGTGACTCTGAAGATGTATTCATTTCCAGGCAGCAGTTTTGTAATTTTGTAGCTGATGGCCTGGATCTTGGGCTCAACCATGGTCCATGACAAGCGACTGGTCTCTCTCTTTTCAATTATGTAATGAGAGATGCTGGCTCCACCATCATGTGAAGGATGGTTCCAGTGAAGATAGCATTTCTCAGCTGTCACCCCTTTGACTTCCAGTGGTCCATCTGGAGGGCCAGGTCTATCCAGAACTTTAACATTAATTGGGATCATTTTAACCCCTCCCACATTGACAAGTTTCAGGACAAAGTGGCCTCCATCAACTCTAACGCAATCCTTCACTGTCAGGGTGGTACGTGTGAGTGTGGTCTTGACCTCCATTCTTTGTGTGGCTTTATCAATCTCATTTCCTTCCTTCAACCAAACAACCTCAGGCAGAGGCTTGCCAGTGTAATCAGCATCAATGACGAATGTTTCACCAGCATGAACAACTGTTAGATCCTTGAATTTAGAATCCAGGGTGGCTTCTGGAGCCTCAATCTCATCTTTGGCAGTAATTTCTCCTGTGCTATGAGAGGGACGACTGAAAACACCAGCAGCATTCCTGGCAATGACTCTGAACTCGTAAACACAGTCCTCAGTCGTACCACTGTATGTGAACTGGGTGTCAATAATGTTAGTGAAGCTTGCCTTCATCCAGCGGGTATCTGGGTGCTTCCTTCTCTCAACCACATAGCCAGTAATTGCACTGCCTCCATCATACTGAGGCTTGGTCCACTGGAGTGTCACGTGGTTTCTGGTGATATCAATAGCCTCAGGGGTGCCTGGTGGGTCACAGGGGTCTCTGGCAACTGTAGTCTCTGAGATCTTGCTAGCAGGGCTGATTCCAGCAATATTCTCAGCATAAACTCTAAATTCATACTCAATACCTTCTTCCAGTTCTGTAGTTTTGAAACGTGTGTCTGGGATTAGAAGTTTGTTGAGTTTAGTCCACAACAGGCTGTTCTTCTCCTTTCTCTCAAGGTGGTATCCTAGGACAGGGCTGCCTCCATTGTTGGTGGGTGGTTTCCACTCAACAACCATGCTATCTTTGACTGCAGCAGAAATGAATGGTGTTCCTGGGGCAGCAGGCTCACTGAATGGATACTGAGCAACAACAGCAGGGGAGATAATTGCAGAACTCTTTCCATATCTATTCTCAGCAGACACTCTGAATTGATACTCAACTCCAGTCTTCAAGTTGGTAACTTTAATGGTTGACCTGGCAATAGTAGCAGAAACAATCTGCCATGCGGTCGTGGTGGTGTCTCTCTTCTCCACAATGTAATTGTTAATCTGGCAGCCTCCAGTGTACTCTGGTGGCTCCCAAGCGAGAGTGACAAAATTAGAGCTCACCTCTTCGACCTTCACTGGGCCTGTCGGTGGGCCAGGTTTATCTAGAATAATAACTGTAAGCTCCTCTGTAGCTGTTCCAACACTGCTGGTGGCTGTGAGAATGTATTTACCAGAATCTTCCTTATTTGCATCCTTGATGCACAGCTTCGTTGATGACTGAGTGCTGGTTACATTCAGTCTAGTTGTCTCCTTGAGAGCATGGCCGTCCTTTTTCCATTCAACCTTGGGAACAGGACGTCCAATAACTGGAATCTCAATCTTCAAATCATCACCATGCAGTAAACTGTAAGTGTTGACAGCAATTTTGAATCTGGGTTCGATTGTTACATCTTTTGCTGTGACTGGTGCAGCCAGAGACCTTGGATCACTCTTGCCTTTCTCATTAAAAGCTACAACTCTAAATGAGTACTCGTGTCCTGTACTAAGGCCTGACACAGTGCCTTCACAAGTTTTGGTTGTAGTGGCCACCACCCACTCCTCTGAGCCTGTGGGCTGCATCTCAATGTAGTAACCCATGATCCTGCTGCCTCCATCATGGTCTGGCTTCTCCCAGGAGAGTGAGACAGTGGTTTTTGTCACTTCAGTCAACGTGACCTTGCCCACAGGCAGGGGAGGCTCAGATGTCTTCACTGCATTTTCTGTCTCAGCTGGCTGTCCCACACCAAACTCGTTTTCAGCTAAGACTCTGAAATAGTATATAGTACCTTCAGTGAGGCCAGTGATGCGGTAACTTGTCTTTGTGCACTTGTTATCCACATTAGAATAAACTTTCCTGGTGGACTCTCGCTTTTCAACCAAGTAATTCTTGATTCTTGCACCCCCATCAATAAGAGGAGGCTCCCATGTCAGAGTAACACTTTGTCTCTTGATGTCTTTAACTGTCAAATTTAGAGGAGCCCCAGGAGTGTCTAGAACTTTAACAGAGACAAAGGCTGACTTGGTGCCAGCACTGTTCTCCAAGTTGAGGATGTATTTTCCAGCATCATATCTGTCACACATATCAATAGAGAGTTGTGTGTAATCATCCCCTGTCTCTTTCTGAACTTTACTGGGCAGTTCTCCATCCTCCTTGGCCCAGCTGATCTCAGGAGTGGGACGACCCTTGAATGGAATACAGATTCTCATTGAGCCACCTGCACGGACAACTATTCCCTTCCTCAGCTCTGAATCCAGCACCATCTCTGGAGGATCAATCTTATCCACAGGTTTCACGACTCCCTGAATCTCGATGGGCTCACCAACACCCAGTTTATTGATTGCACAGATGCGAACCTTATATTCTTGGTGCTCTACCAACTTGGTGATGGTAAACTTGGTAGCCTTAACGCCAGAGGGTGGGGTACATATGGTCCATTCCTCCTCATCAGCCTTGGTAATTTCCACAGCATATCCTTGAATCTCACACCCACCATCATAAATGGGTCTATGCCAGGCAAGACTGATGGAGTCCTTTCTTGTGTCCACAACATGAGCATTGGTGGGACAACCTGGTTCAAATGTGGGGTCACATGCTTTAATATAGGGTGTAGCTGGGCTTGACTGACCCACTCCAGCTGCATTCTCAGCGGATACCTTGAATTCATATTCATGGTCTTCAGTTAGTCCTGTTACTCTGAAACGCAGGTCTGTCACCCTGCGCTTGTTACACTTGGTCCACCTCACACCAGCTCTGTCTCTCTTCTCCACAACGTAGCCACTAATGTCACTGCCTCCTGTGCTTTCAGGGCGGTTCCAGCAGACGGTCATCGAGTCTCTAGTAATGTTAGTGATCTCAAGCTCCTGAGGTGGGCCAGGAGTAACAAATGGATTTCTCATGATAACAGGTGCTGACTCAAGTGGCTCGCCCACTCCATACTTGTTGACACCTAGGACTCTGAAGATGTACTCATTGCCTTTTAGCAATTTGGTAACCTTGAACATGGTCGCGCCACAGTCACTAGAGACCACAGTCCATGCCAGGCGGCTGGTTTCCCGCTTCTGAATGATGTAGTGAGAAATGCTAGCCCCTCCATCATGCCTAGGTGGTAGCCAAGACAATGAGCATTTCTCCTCAGTGACATTGCTGACAGTAAGAGGTCCTTCTGCAGGTCCTGGCCTGTCTAGTACCTTTACACTGAATGGGACACTCTTTGTTCCAGCCACATTAGTCAGAACCAGAGTGTACTGTCCACCATCCACTCTTATGGCATCCTTTACAACCAACAGTGGCTTAAAATCTGTATTTTTGATCTCAGCTCTTGCTGAGTTTTCAACCTCAACAGACCCCTTGAACCACTGAGCTGTGGGGATGGGCTTTCCTTCCACACTGGCCTCGAGGGTGAAGGTCTCTCCAGCACTGATAACAATGGTCTGGTTATACCTTGCATCTGTCTCACACTTTGGTGGCTCAACTTCATCCTTGGCTGTGATGGATCCTGTGCACTCAGACGGCTTGCTAACAGCACCAGCTGCATTTCTGGCTATTACTCTGAAGTCATATTTACTGTCTTCAGTCAGACCAGTAACAGTGAATTCATGCTCGATGATGTTTGCAAAGCTAGCCTTCATCCACTTTCCTTCAGGAAGATCACGTTTCTCCACCAAATAACCAGTGACTAAGCTTCCACCATCATATTCTGGAGAGGTCCACCTCAGTTTCACTGAGTGCCTGGTCACAATCAAAGCCTCAGGGCGGCCAGGAGGATCACATGGGTCACGGGCTACATAAACCTCAGACACTTTGCTGCATTTTCCAATGCCAACAATATTTTCAGCATAGACTCTATACTCATACTCAATGCCTTCTTCAAGAGGAGTAGATTTGAACCTGCAGTCTTGGATGAGCATTTTGTTGATTTTTGTCCAGAGGATGCTATTCTTCTCTTTTCTCTCCAGATGGTAACCCAAGATAGCACTGCCTCCATCAGATGGAGGTTTGTGCCACTCAACCACCATATAGTCTTTGGTGTATGAAGAGACAAAAGGTGTTCCCGGTGGGCCAGGCTCCTGGAATGGATACTGTGCTAAAACAGGCTCAGAGTCAATTGCATAACTCTTTCCATATCTATTTTCAGCATAGATTCTGAACTGATATTCAGCACCTGTCTTCAGATTAGCCACTTTCAGTGTGGTTCTGGCAACAGTAGCAGATACAACCACCCAGTTGGTTGTGGTGGTGTCTCTTTTCTCAACAACATAATTGGAGATTTGGCAGCCACCTGTGTATGTAGGAGGTTCCCAGTTAAGAGTGATACTTTCAGCACTTATATCTTCCAACTTGACAGGGCCTGTTGGAGGGCCGGGCTTGTCCAAAGTGATTATCTCTATGGTGGCATCCTTGGATCCCAAAGCATTTGAGACATTAATGCTATACATGCCTCCATCCTCTTTAGTAGCATCCTTTATGGAGAGGGTGGTCTGATTTAATGAGTCAATGACATTGACTCTGGTGGTTTGCTTAAGAGCAGCACCATCCTTGGTCCAGCTGATGGTTGGCTTTGGATGACCAGCAATTGGGACCTCTATCTTGAGGTCATGGCCAACCTGAACACTGTAGCTACTCACTTTGGGTCTGACAGCAGGTTCAATCACAAGGTCCTTTGCTACAACTGACTGAACCAGTTGTCTTGGGTCACTTTTGCCCTTGTCATTTACAGCTACAACTCTGAACTGATACTCCTCTCCCTTGAGTAGGTTTGTCACTACAGTCTCCAGTGCTTTCACACTAGCACACACAGACCAGGCCTCGCTGTCCTTTGGCGATAGTTCTACTTCATAGTAACTGATCCTACTGCCACCATCATGTTCAGGCTTCTCCCAGGTGAGGGTTACAGTGCTGTGAGTAACATCAAGAACACTAACTTTGCCAGGTGGCTGAGGCTTCTCGGATATCTTAATGGGTTCCAGTGTTTTGGCAGGGAGACCCACACCATATTCATTCTCAGCCAGGACTCTGAAGAAGAAGATTCCACCCTCTGGAAGAGGCTCAACTTTCCATGACATCCTATTGCAGGTGGTGATAGGAGAATAAACTTTCCTTGTGCTCTCCCGCTTCTCAACAATATAATGCTTAATCTTTGCACCACCATCCAGAAGTGGGGGTTCCCATGTGAGAGTGACAGAGGATTTTGTAATTTCTTTCACCATGAAGTTGTTTGGTGGACTGGGTGAGTCCAGAACCCTGACACTGATAAAAACTGACTTTACTCCGCTGGCATTTTCTGCTGTCAGAGTGTATTTGCCACTGTCAAATCTGTCGACATTCTCAATGACCAGTGAAGCATAATTACCTGTATTATCAATCTGTGCTGTCTCCTTTATCTCACCATCAGCCTTACCCCATTTCACCTCAGGGGCTGGGCGACCTCTCACAGGAACATACAGTCTGAGAGTGCTTGCTGACCTAATGTTTATCATCTTTCTCATATCAGCATCCAGGTCAAGATCCGGAGCTTCAAGTTTCTCTTCCAAAAGGATTTTTCCTGGCACGTCGGCATGCTCACCAACACCAACTTTGTTAATAGCACACACTCTGAACTGGTATTCATGTTTCTCAAGAAGCTTTTTCACTGTGAACTTAGTATCTGTGATTCCAGTGGGAGGAGTGCACATAAACCACTCATCAGATGCCCCATTGCAGGCTTCAACAATGTAGGCCCGAATCTCACAGCCACCATCATAGATGGGTTTGCCCCATGTTAGGGAAACAGTGGACCTAGTTGAGTCTACAACTTTGGGGTTGTTTGGTGGGCCTGGTTTGAAGATAGCATCCAGTGCTTTGTAGTACATTGTTGGTGTACTAGGTGTGCCAATGCCTGCAGCATTTTCAGCAGAAACTCTGAATTCATAGCTATGATTTTCTAGGAGTCCGGCCACTCTGAAGCGTAGTTCACTCACTGTGCGCTTGTTGCACCTGGTCCATCTCACACCATCCTTGTCACGTTTCTCAATAATGTATCCTTGGATGGGGTTGCCACCATCATTAGTAGGTCTCTCCCAGGTCACTACCATGGAGTCTTTGGTGATTGTGCTAACGTCTACCTCAGTTGGTGGTTTTGGGGTGACAAATGGATTTCTGGCAACCATTGGCTCAGATTCCAGGGGCTCACCAACTCCATATTTGTTGACTGGAATCACTCTGAAGATGTACTCATTACCAGGAAGAAGTTTGGTGATCTTCAGATTCAGTGTCTGAACCTTTGGTTCAACTACAGTCCAAACCAGTCTACTGGTTTCCCTCCTCTCAACTATGTAATGAGAAACATCACTACCTCCATCTTGTGTGGGCGGTTTCCAGGAAATGGAGCATTTCTCGTTGGTGACCCCATAGATGGATATAGGGCCCTCAGGAGGACCTGGTCTGTCGAGTACCTTGACATTTATGTTAACAGATTTCTCTCCACCAACGTTCTTTACCAGCAAAGTGTACTGACCTCCATCAACACGAATGGCTTCCTTAACAACTATACAAGCTATAAAGTCTGTGTTCTTGACCTCTACACGAGCTGCTTCAGTAATGGCTTGACCCTCCTTCAGCCAGTGTATTGTGGGAACAGGCTTACCAGCAACAGTAGCCTCAAGCTTGAATGTTTCCCCAGCATTTACCACTACAGCCTGGCAGTACTTGGCTTCCAAGTCAATCTTAGGTGGATCAACCTCATCCTTGGCAGTGATTGCTCCAGTTGAATCTGAGGGCTGACTGAAGACACCTGCTGAATTCCTGGCAATGACACGGAACTCATAAACCTGATCTTCAGTGAGTCCTGTGACAACAAATTCAGTCTCAATAATGTTGGTGAAACTGGCTTTCATCCAGCGTCCTTCTGCCTCCTTCTTTTCAACCACATAACCTGTGATCTTGATGCCACCGTCATACTCAGGTTTGGTCCATCTGAGTGTCACATGGTTTCTTGTCACAATAACAGCCTCTGGCTTTCCCGGTCTATCACAAGGATCTCTGGCTACTTGCATTTCACTCACTTTGCTGGCTTTGCTCAGCCCAACAATGTTCTCAGCATAGACTCTGAACTCATATTCAATACCCTCCTCAAGACTCAAGGCCTTGAATCTTGTCTCTGGGATGATTTGTTTGTTCTGTTTCACCCACAGTAAACTGTTTCTTTCTTTGAGCTCTAAGTGATAGCCCAGAATTTTGCTTCCACCATCATTGCCGGGTTTCTCCCATACAACCACCATGCTTTCCTTAGTGGCTGACTGCACCATGACTGAACGTGGCTGACTGGGAATTTCAAATGGATACTGAGCAATTATGCTTTCAGAAAGCAGGACTGAGGACTTGCCATATCTGTTCTCTGCAGCAATCCTAAACTGGTACTCAGATCCAGTCTTCAGGCGGGCTGCCTTAATAGTGGTTCTGGCAACTGTGGCTGACACAATCTGCCAGTTTGTGGTAGATGTGTCTCTCTTCTCAACAATGTAATTGTTGATGGCGCAACCACCGTCATACTCTGGTGGATTCCAGGACAGGATCACACTATCTGCAGTGACATCATCCAATTTAATTGGGCCTGTTGGTGGACCAGGCTTATCTAAAACAACAACACTGATGTCTGTGGATGCTTCTCCTGCTGTGTTGGTCAGCTTGACAGTGTATGTACCCACGTCATCTCTGCCAGCTTCCTTGATGACCAAGAGAAGGTTTTTGTCTGTGGCATGTGCATTAACTCTTGTTGTCTCCTTGAGAACAACACCATCTTTGAGCCAAGTTGCTGTGGCCTTGGGGAAGGCAACATATGGTACATCTATCTTCAGATCATCTCCTGCTAGCACACTGAATGTGCTGAAAAGCACTTTGAAGGTTGGTGTGATGACAAGATCTTTTGCCACTACAGGCACACTGAGAGGACGTGGGTCACTCGCTCCCTTTTCATTGGTGGCTGAAATACGGAACATGTACTCCTCTCCCTGTGTAAGGCCAGTTACAACAGCTGAATTTGTCTTGACCACCATGACCTGAGTCCACTTATCACTGCCCTTATGTTGCATCTCAACAATATAGCCAGTGATTCTACTTCCACCATCATGATCAGGTTTTTCCCAAGTTAGTGTGACACTGTTACTGGTAACTTCAAGGAGGGACACTTTTCCTGGAGGCAGAGGTTTTTCTGACACTTTAATTGGTTCAGTAGTCTCCACTGGGAGACCAACACCAAATTCATTCTCAGCCAGGATTCTAAAGAAGTACATCTTTCCTTCCTCCAGTTCTCCAATTTTCCAACTTGATTTATGGCAACTTGCACATACAGTTGAGTAGGCCTTTCTGGTTGATTCACGCTTCTCTACAATGTAGTTGCGAACTCTTGAGCCACCATCAATAAGAGGTGCATCCCAAACAAGGGATACTGAGTCTCTTGTGACTTCCTTGACAATCAGATTCTGAGGAGCTCCAGGAGTGTCTAGCACTCTGACATTAACAAAAGCTGTTTTGCTTCCAGAGGCATTCTCCACAGTCACCATGTATTTACCTCCATCAAACCTGTCAACATTCTCTATCTGAACAGTGGTGAATGATGAGGTGATTTCAATATTTGCTTTGTCTAGAGATTCTCCATGCTCCCTTGACCATTTTACCTCAGGTGCTGGTCTACCCTTAATAGGGACAAAGAGTCTAAGAGTGCTGCAGGCTCTGATGCATACCACCTTACGCAGCTCTGCGCCTAGCTCAATTTCTGGAGGAAGCAATCTGTCTTCTGCCTTGGGAGTACCAGGAACAGCAGCAGGCTCTCCAACTCCTTCACAGTTTGTTGCACAGATGTTGATTTTATACTCCTGATTTTCTTTCAAGTTGGTGATGGTGAAGGAAGTGGCTGTCCATCCCTTCTTAGGAGTCTGAATAGTCCACTCATCTTCCTCAGGCAGGCAGGTCTCCACAACATAGCCAGTGATTTCAGAACCACCATCATACACAGGCTTGTTCCAGGCAAGGGTGATAGAAGACTTGGTTGTGTCCAGCACTCTGGGGTTCCCTGGAGGACCAGGCTGGAAGATGGTGTCTACTGCTTTGTAGAATGGACTGGAAGGACTAGGTGCACTGAGACCAGCATTGTTCTCAGCAAGAACTCTGAACTCATACTCATGTCCTGGTGTGAGGCCAGAGACCTTAAATCGCAGATCAGTTACAGTTCTCTTGTTGCACTTCACCCAGCGAAGGCCAGTCTTATCCCTCCTCTCAATTACGTATGTGTTGATTCTACTGCCTCCATCATGTTCAGGGCGCTCCCAGCAAACAACCATGGAGTCCTTGGTAATGGTTGTGACTTCTGGCTGCTGTGGCGCATCACTGGCGACATAAGGATTGGCACAGATGACAGGTTCCGATTCCAGGGGTTCACCAATACCGTACTTATTGACAGCCATGACTCTAAATATGTACTCATTGCCCTTCAGGAGTTTGGTGACTTTAAATCTATTTGCTTGAAGGTCTGTGGCCACATTTGTCCAGGCCAACCTACTGGTCTCACGTCTCTGAATGATAAAGTACTCAATCTTGGCACCACCGTCATGTGTTGGATGTAGCCAGTTCAAGACACACTTTTCAGCAGTGACATCAGTTACAGTCAAGGAGTCAGGTGGTCCAGGTCTATCAAGCACTTTGACATTGAATGTGAATTTAGCAAAACCTCCTGGGTTGCTGGCTGTCAGAGTAAAAGCACCACCATCTCTCCGAAGGGAATCTTTGTTTACAAGAGTTGTATGGAAGTCTGAGGTCTTTATCTCTAGCTTGCCTGTATCCTCGAGCTCCTTTCCTTCCTTGGTCCATACCAGTGATGGGATTGGTCTGCCAGTCACATTTGCTTCCAGCTTGAATACCTCTCCTGCCATGACAACAACGTTGCTGCTATATGATGCATCAACATCAAGTCTTGGCTCTTCAATATCATCTCTGCATGTAATGGCCTCTGATGACTGTGATGGAGCACTGACAGCACCAGCTGAGTTTCGGGCAAACACACGGAACTCATAAGTTGCATCTTCAATCAGACCACTGACTGTGTAGATGGTTTCAAGGATATTGTTAAAGTTGGCTTTGAGCCAGCGCCCATTTGGCATCTCTCTCCTCTCCACTGTGTACCCTGTGATGGAAAAACCACCATCTCCCTCTGGTTTGGTCCATGACACAGTGACCTCATGTCTGGTGATGTTCAGTGCCACAGGCCTGCCGGGTGGGTCAACTGGGTCCAAAGCATACATAGTTTCGGAAGGTTTGCTTGGCTTGCTGAGACCAGCCATGTTTTCAGCAGTAACACGGTGTTCGTAAGCGATTCCATCAACAAGGCCTGTTGATTTGAAAATATTTCCAACAACAAGAGCTTTGCTGATTCTCTGCCACAGAATGCTGTTTTTCTCTTTTCTGTCCACATGATAGCCCAGGATAGCGCTGCCTCCATCAGAGGATGGCTCATTCCAACTTAGAGTCATTGAATCTTTGTTAAAAGATGTGACCACAGGAGTGCCTGGCTGGCCTGGCACATCAAATGGATAGGCAGCCACCACAGATTCAGAGACAATGCATGGTCCAATACCATATCTATTTTGGGCTCTGACACGGAACTGATATTGGGTTCCAGTGTTGAGTCGAGCTGCCTTGAATGTGGTACGGATCACTGTAGCAGCCAACTCTATCCATGAAGTACCAGTGGTCTCGCGCATCTCAACAATGTAGTTATTGATGGGAACACCTCCATCATTCTCTGGTGCCTCCCAAGACATAAGGACATAATCACATGAGACCTCATCCAGTTTAATAGGACCCGTGGGAGGACCTGGAATATCATGGACTAGGACTGTGATTGTTTCAGTCACTGTGCCCAACATGTTCTTTCCAGTCATGGAATACTGTCCGCCATCAGTCCTCTTGATCTCACCAATGTTGAGGATAGTTGATGTTGGCGTGGTTTCAGTGTTGATTCTTTGTGTTTCCTTAAGAGACACATCTCCCTTTTTCCAGGAGACCACAGGTCTGGGTTTACCAAGCACTGGAATCTCCACCTTCACACGATCTCCTGCCTTGGCGATGACTGTCTTCTGGTAGACTCCACGCAGATCAAAGGAGGGAGCGGAAGTCTGCTCTCTGATAACAGCAGGCCTGCTCTCACGGGGGTCACTCCTACCTGATGCATTGACAGCCATTATGCGGAAGGTGTATTCTGCTCCTTCAATCAAATCTGTGACAGTGTAGTCCAGAGCCTTGATTGCACCCACATGGACCCACTGGTCAGTGTCCTTCTTCTGGGCCTCAATGACGTATCCAGTGATCAAGCTACCACCATCATGTAAGGGCTTGACCCATGCAAGGCTGGCACTGTCAGCAGTGACATCTGTGACATATAAGTTCTCTGGTGCAGAGGGGGCTTGGGACACTCTGATTGGCTCAGGTGTTTCAGCGGGCTCACCCACACCAAGGTCATTCTCAGCAGAAATACGGAAGTAGTAGTAGGCACCCTCTTCAAGGTCTGTAAACTTGAAGGAACACTTCTGCCATGTGGTGGTAAGCACTGTGTAGGCCTTCTTGGTAGCCTCTCTCTTTTCAATAATGTAGTTATGAATCTTGGAACCACCATCAATTATGGGGATTTCCCATTGGAGGGTGATGCTATTCTTCGTAATTTCTCTGGGTTTTAGGTGGACTGGTGGTCCTGGTGTGTCCAGAACTCTCACATTAACAAATCCTGTCTTCTTTCCAGCAACATTCTCCAAACAGAGGTTGTACTTTCCAGCATCGTATCTGGTGCAGTCAGGAATAATCAGTAGAGTGTAGGACTCTGTAGTGTCAATATGTGCACGTTGTTTCAGGTTTGTATCATCTTTGCTCCATGTTACTTCAGGAACAGGACGACCCCTGATGGGAACAAACATGCGAATTGAAGCTCGACACCTGACCACAAGGGTTCTCCTGAGTTCAGCGTCCAGCTCGAAGTCTGGCAATGCCTCCTGATCCACTAACTCAGTCACTTTCTCAACTTCTGCAGGCTCACCAACTCCTTCAGAGTTAACAGCGGTAACTCTGAAGTGGTATTTGCCACGTTTTTGAAGTTTACCAATAACATGTTCAGTAACTTTCAATGGGTACTGTGTGTCTGTCTCCCAGTCATCATGCCCCTCCTTTTTGTATTCCACAATATAGCCCTCTACTGGCAGACCACCATCGTAGAAGGGTCGGCCCCAGGCAAAGGAGGCCGTGGTTTTTGTAGTGTCAGTAATTCTGGGATTGGATGGAGGACCAGGTGGATCTGATGAACAAAAAAGAGAATAAAGAAGTCAGCAGTGTTTTAATTCTTCTACAGACACCATGAAACTTTACAGTAAAATGTGGTTCAGAATTTGAATGAGAATGAGAAGTCTACAATTACTTACACACAATGTCCTTAGTCATCACAGGCTGTGATGGCTCACTTGGCTCCCCAAATCCAGCCTTGTTCTCAGCAGTGACTCTAAACTCATACTCTACTCCCTCAGACAGGCCTTGCACCTTGAAGCGCAGGTCAGGGACTGTTCTCTTACAGGCTCTCACCCATCTCATTCCTCTTTTCTCTTTCCTTTCTACAGAATATCCTCTGATATCACTTCCGCCATCTTGTGTTGGTCTCTTCCATGAAATGGTGACAGCATTTCTACTGACATTGTCAATCTCTGGCATTGAGGGTGGGCCTGGTGGGCCTGGACAAACAAAACAAGCAAGAATATTTTGGTCAGTTATTCATTGAGCTCTTTTTTATTATGTTATGTGTGAACATTAGCAATAATGGTTAAACAATGATACGTACGGTAGCTGTCGACCATTTTGACTGGACCAGACTGGCTTGAGTCTCCAGTGCCATACTGGTTCACAGCAGATGCTCTGAAGATGTACTCATTTCCCTTGATTAGTTTGCTGGCTACATATCTGCAGTCTATGACATTCTCAGCTAGCTTGGTCCACTGCAGACGGCTGGTCTCTCTCTTCTCGAGGATGTAGGACTTGATGGCGCAGCCTCCATCCTCCTCTGGTGGAAGCCAGGTCAGGGTGCACTTCTCAGCTGAAATGTTACTTGCTTCAATGGGGCCTGGAGGTCCGGGAACGTCCAAGACCTTCACCTTTACATGTTCTTCTTTAATGCCAAAGGGATTGCTGGCAGTTATTGTGTATTCACCCGTGTTCTTCCGGCTTGCATACTTGATGGCCAGAGTAGAGGAGGTGGGGGTGCTGGTAATGGTGACGATGTCAGAGGACTTCAACTCACGGCCTCCCTTGGACCAGAAGGAAGTGGGTGGGGGTTTGCCCACAATCTTGGAGGCTGAGACCACAATGGTATCTCCAGCTCTAACAGATACACCATCCTTCATATCTGGGTCGATAGTGATGCTTGGAGGCTCTGCACAGAAAATAGAAGAAAGTTGTAAGTGAATTGTCTACAGAAATGGTGACATAAGTTATGAATAAAAGCAAGCACCCGTGGTGAACTACATCTTTCAACAACCAAACTACCTTGAGGGTCTAAGGGCAGAGTGTGTTGTTGCAATGCCATGTAAAGCCCTTTGAGAAAGATTGATGAGATTTTGCAACTTACCATACTCATCTTTGCAGGTCAGAAGTTCAGTAGACTCTGAAGGAACACTGATAGCCCCAGCAGAGTTCTTGGCCCTGATCCTGAATTGATACTGAGCTCCCTCTGTCAGGTCAGGCACAGTAAATGCACAGCCCTGGATGTTGACATGATTGGCCTTCATCCAGGCCTTGCCACCTGCCTCCAGCTTCTCCACCATGTAGCCTGTCAGCTTGTACCCGCCATCATATTTGGGAGCGGTCCAAATTAAAGTGACCGAATTCCTAGTGACGTTAATCACATCAGGCTTGCCAGGAGGATCTAACACAACACAAAACAAACAGGTTATAGGAGGCACAAAACAGGCTTGTAAAATAATATTCACACTAAAATAAAAAGGAAAATAATTAACATGAGAAAAAAAACTGTGAACTTACCAATAGGATCCAGGGCAACCACAGCTTCGGTGACCCTGCTTGCCTTTCCTAGGCCGGCCATGTTCATGGCCATCACCCTGAACTCATACTCCAGTCCCTCTACAAGGCCAGTGACTCTGCACTCCTTCACTCGCAGAGGAGTCTTAGTGGCGCGTTTCCACATTAGACTATTCCTCTCCTTAAACTCCACATGATATCCTAAATACAACATGAATTCAGTTAGTCACGATCATGGTTACCATTCATTACCATTACCATGGATGGTTACCATTCCTTATACAACAAACTGATATTAGTGACAGTTTTTTTTTTCTTTTACCAGTAATTGGGGAGCCACCAGTGTCCTTTGGATCGGCCCAAGTCAGAATGGCTGACTCATGGCGAATGCTCACAATCTCTGGAGGAGCAGGCGCCTCGGGCACATCTGGAAGATACAGAGAAAGACATCAGTGTGAAGGGATTAGAAAGCCACAGATATAAACATTCACACTAACAACAGAAACGCCATAAAATCGCCTAGGGCCTAAATGTAATTAATTCTAACATAATTATCAGTTTGGCAAGAGATACTCACTAAATGGATGCTGGGCGATGACTGGGTCTGACCTCAGATACTCTCCAACCCCATACTTGTTCTCAGCAAAGACTCTGAAGATGTACTCGACTCCATCATGGAGCCTAATCACCCTCATGGTTGTCTTCTGGATGGCTGATGCCACTGTGGCCCACTTATTGTCTGTTGTCCTCCTCTTCTCCACAATGTAGTTAGACACCTCTGAACCACCATCATCTTTGGGTGGTCCCCACTCCAGGGTGAGGCTGTCAGCAGTGATCTCATCGAACAGAATGGGTCCGGTGCAAATGCCAGGTTTGCCGACCACCTTCAGCTGGAACTTACAGTCCTTGGAGCCGGCGCTGTTCCTGACAGTGATTGTGTAGGTGTCAGCATCTCCTCTCTGACAATCTCTGATCAGCAAGGTGGTGATGCCCTGAGACGCCTCAACACACATCCGGCCAGTGTCTCCAAGTCCCACATCTCCTTTCTTCCAGGTGGCGGTAGGGTAGGGTGCTCCTATGATGGGGATGTTGATACGTGTGGTGCTGCCCTCCTTCACCACACAACAGCCGTCTTGCAGACTGCTCAAGTTGCAGTCAGGCAGCACTGAAATCCAAAAGAGTTTGATAATCAGAGGTTGAATGCAATGTAAAACATACATGTACATGGTACAGTGGCTGATTTCTTACCAAACTGGTCCTTAGCCACAACAGCAAGGTCTGTGTGTGGTCCCTCTCCAGACTCATTAAGAGCCTTGACTCTAAACAAGTACTCTTTGCCCTCAGTCAGCTCTCCAACGGTGTGTATGGTGGTCTTGCCCTTCATGATCTGCTTCCACTTTTCCTCGCCTTCACTCTGCTCCAGGATGTAAGCGGTAACATAGCTTCCACCATCGCTAATGGGCTTCCTCCAGCCCAGAATGATTGAGTCCTTGGTGGTTTTCTGAGCTTTGAAATCTGTCACTGGTCCAGGTTGTTCTGAGGTGGGAGGAGAACAGGTTTAGGACTGGGTATGTGGTTTGTATCAAACAAGAGATGTTTAATATGGACAAGGCTGTTGAACTGCAATTGAAATAAAAGGTGTAGCTTTTTGTCGTTTTTTGTAGAAGTAGTAGTTGGTAGTAGCCTGACAGCTATGTAAAGTTCCTCTCATATTTGTATAGAACATCCAAATGTTGTGTCTCTGAGTTTAAATGAGGCATATTTAAAGCAACCCCCTGTAAATACTACAGGCGTCCCTTGTGCTGCACTATTATGTATTCACAGGTAATCTACTATATGAAAAAAAAGACATGCAGCTACCTGAGGCACGGATGCTGCCAGCAGTCTCACAGCCCTCTCCAATTCCATATGCATTCTCGGCCAATACTCTGAAGCAGTAGGCCTGTCCACCCTCCAGGTTGGTGATCCTGAAGGAGGGCTTTGCACACTGTGCCGACACACAGGTCCAGGCCTTCCTTTCTGCCAGTCGTTTCTCTACGACGTAGCTCTTCACTGGGCCGCCACCATCAATCAGAGGGGCATCCCAGGTGATGAAGGCATGGTTTCTAGAAGTCTCCTTTACAATCAGGTTTGTGGGTGGTCCAGGGGTATCTGAGAAAGATGAGCAGGAGAAGGAAATATTATATTGCAACCAAATTCAGACTTAACTCAACCCAGTTTTCTTTTAACCCTTATTCCTGTGGTGTGTGTTTTTCCTTTTCCTTATTATGTTTGGCAAACTTACCAAGGACTTTGACCACGATGGTGTAGCTCTTTGAGCCACTGCTGTTCTCTAGAGTCAGGACATATTTGCCGGCGTCATATCTGTTGACATCCTCAGCCAACAGCAGGGTGTCCCATTCTGAGGTCTTGATAAGCAGGCCCTGTCTCTCTTTCAGGTTGGCATTCACCTTTGTCCATGTCACCTTTGGTGCGGGACGTCCTCTTAGTGGGACGTAGAGCCTCATTGTGACACCAGCACGAAGAATCAAGGCCTTCCTCAGGTCAGCATCCAGCTCAGCTTCAGGAGCAACTGGAGGAAAGACAAACGACCAGAGTAACTTCACTGATACACCAGCTGGTACTTCTAGACTGATTCAGTCTGTCACAGTTACAGTTAAAGAACATAAACGGTTAAAAAAAACATACTCAGGATGTCCTTAGGCATGTGGTTTCCAGGGACATCACTGGGTTCACTGTAGCCAATCTTGTTGACAGCCGTGACTCTGAACTGATACTCTGTGTTGTCCATCAGTCCTGTCACCAGGAGTTTAGTGGCTTGTAGCTTTTTCGGGACGTTACACTTGGTCCAGTCCTCTGCTTCTACACGCTTGCACTCCACCAGGTAGCCAATGATCTCACAACCACCATCATAAGCAGGTTTGGTCCAGCTCAGGCTGATGGAACTCTTGGTGGAGTCCACCACCTTGGGGAATGCAGGTGGACCAGGAGGATCTGGAAATCATGATACCACATCTGTTAGAGATCATTTGATAACTTAGACGATGGTTGTTGTTGTGCAAGTTTGTTGAAATAGATACTTACAGACAGGATCAACAGCCAATGCAGCATTGGATGCATCACTGGGTTTGCCCAGACCAGCTTTGTTCAAGGCGATGACTCTGAACTCGTACTCAGAGCCCTCGGTCAGCTGAATAGCCTTGATAGTCCTGTCAATGACGGGCCTACGGTTCACTTTAGCCCAGGTCAGTTCAGTGGCCTCACGCTTCTCCACCAAGTAGCCCAGGATGGTAGCTTTGCCATCATTGGCTGGAGCCTTCCAGCTGACTGTCATGGAGTCCTTAGTAATGTTGGTGATGACTGGTGGATCACATGGACCAGGAACATCTGGAATAGAAAACATTACGACAAAACATGAAATACTTTATCATAATAATGCTAAGATTTCCTCTTTGTACTTAACCCTCTAGGCGCCAAAGTCGCATTATTGCGACAGGCCGCATTCTTGGATAAAACAGCCCATATCTTTAAATCTACTGCCCTATGTTGTTACTGAATGGTAGCACTAGGTGGGAAACACCTTCAGCTTCAATCCTGACGTCATTTGTGGGTGTGTTTTTCTCCAAAATACCTGAGAAAAAAAAGTTTGATTGGCGCACAGCCGCGCTGCTTTTACTCGCGGAGCTCACGCAGCTCGAGCCGACCAGGAAGTGGTCTGCAGGTCTCGAGAAACGCTGTGCACCCCCCCCCCCCCTCCCCCCCCACACACAGACACACGCACGCACACGTTCGTCCCCCCCCCCCCCCCTCTCCTCTCCTCCTCCCTCCGTATCGCAGTTGTACCGCGGAGGCGTGATGGAGCCGGGACTCCTCGCCCGCTTCGGCCGCCGTTTGACGGACTTCTACCCGGCCGGGGTTGGGGGGGGGGGAGAGCGGGGGGGAGCCGCCGGTATGATCGGCAGACCCCCCCGGCCAGGTGGAAGTCCGTCAAACGGCGGCCGAAGTCAGTGAGGAGTCCGCGGTTATACCGCAACATGGATCGGTCGGGACTGAGAGGAGGAGGAGGGAGGAGGGAGGGGGGGGAGGTGAGGGGGGGTGTGTGTGTGGGGGTGGGGGGGCGACTATTTTTAGTTTGAGGATGTCAATATATTTTTTTATGTGTAAATATGTTCAAGATTCAATTTTACTGAAAGTCATGTAATCCAATGGGGCTGCCACTTGATGACGTCACAATATGCAAATTAGATGAGTAAATTTACTCCCATCACAAACTTTAGGTCATTATGATTATCTTTCTCATTTACATCATAGATTTATTTCTAACCACTTACAAGCTACAGCCTTGTCAAATCTTGAAATCTAAACTTTATATTTTCCTAAATAAACTCTGGCGCCTAGAGGGTTAAATTCAGCTGTGGTGGGTTGAACGTACCATACGGGTTCTTGACCATGACGCCATCAGTCATGATGGGATCGCCCACTCCATACTGGTTCTCAGCACTGACTCTGAACTGATACTCGTGTCCTTCGATGAGCTTCTCCACTGAGCAGTCGGTGACGTGTCCATTGATGTTGGAGGTGACCAGTGCCCAGTTGGCCCTGCTGGTCTCACGCTTCTCAATTATATAGTTGGTGATCTCAGAGCCACCGTCTGCGATTGGGGGCTCCCACCGCATCTTTACGCGGTCGGCAAACACTTTGCTGATTTTCACAGAAGCTGGAGGACCAGGTTTGTCTGGAGAAACAGAGGGAGGTCAGCCTATTCTTCTGAACACGTGAAACACTGGCTCAGATGAAGGACTAAACTAAAATCGTATATGACTTACCCAGGACCTTGACCTTGATGGTAGCATATTTGTTGCCATTGATGTTCTCAGCATTGATAGTGTAGTCTCCTGTCTCCTTCCTGGTGACGGCGTAGAGTTCCAGCAGATGGACATGTTTCTTCTGGCTCATCTTCATTCCTTCAGTGAGGACCAAAGGTGCACCATCTCTCTTCCAGCTCACCTTTGGCAGTGGCTTTCCGAACACCTCGGCATCCAGGAAGACATTCTCTCCAGCTTTCACCACAATCAAGTTCTTCATGTTGAGGCCCAGATCCACACGAGGAGGAACTGCCCAGAAGAAGAAGAAAGTTTTGTCATCATCATTTGTTAAAAAATGTGCTTGTCAGTAATAGTTTTCCTTGCTGTGTGAAGTTTTACCATTCTCTGCAATGACAGGGATGGGGTCGGAAAGCTCTGATGGAAGGCTGATGTTGATGGCCGTCTTGGCGATGATTCTGAACAGGTACTGTTGGCCCTCCTCAAGCCCGGTCACCACATAGTTCTCCGTCTGGATGTTCATGCAGTTGGCATTACAGCGTGTCCACTTCTCCTCCTCTGGAAGCTTGGCATACTCTACGTAGTAGCCAATCAGCTTGCTGCCACCATCGTGTTTGGGACGGCTCCAGACCAGTGACACAGAGTTCTTGGTCACATCCATAGGTTCAGGTTTACCTGGTGAATCTGGGTGGGAACAAAGGTTTGTGGAGTGAGTGATGCAACAAGGAAGAATGAAGCTGAGAATGGGACAGAGCATGTGACCTCACATAGACCATTCAAATAAAAGATCTCCATAAAGACTCACTGTCCCAGAAAATAACAGTTTTTTTTTTTGCTATAAGTCTCCGCTTAAATGTTTCCTGCTTTTCTTTAAATCAATCATCATTGAAATTGTGATCAGCTGAATAGCATATCCGTACCAACAGCAGTCCTGGCAGTGATGAAGTCAGTCTGTTTGCAAGGTTTGCCCTGTCCGGCCATGTTGAGTGCAGACACCCTGAACGTGTACTCCAGGCCCTCCATCAGGTTGGTGCAGGTGTACTGGGTGGATTTGACCACGGATTCATTGGCCTTAACCCACAGGAGGCTGTTCCTCTCCTTCTTTTCAATGCAGAATCCAGTGATGGGGCTGCCACCATCGCTGCTGGGACGCTCCCATGAAAGGATGACATAGTCCTTGTTGATCTTGTTGATCTGCAGGTTTCTGGGCTCGCTAGGAGGATCTGCAGTTAAAGCAACAGTTAGTACATAGAGTCATAACGCTGCATACAACAATCCTTTTGATCATTTCAATCAATCCAAGTTTAACCAGTTTTGGTTCAGACTCACCAAATGGATGTCTGGCAATCATCTTCTCAGAGTAGATGGGCTGAGAGATGCCGAATCTGTTCTCAGCACGGACTCTGAAACCGTACTCTTTGCCAGGTGTCAGTTTGGTCACTCTGAAGCTGGTTTTAGTGCAGGACGCAGACACGGTGATCCAGTCACCCTGGCTGACATCACACTTCTCCACAATGTAGTTGGTGATGTTACTGCCACCATCCTCCTGGGGGGAGTTCCACAGCAGCGTACAGGCGTCAATGTCCTGCTCTGTGATCTCCAGAGGAGCCTCAGGGGGTCCAGGGATATCTGCAGAGTCAGAGGTGATGATCTGTCATTTATCACTCACATTTTAAGTACAATCAGAATCTTATCCATTTTAGAGGCAGCAGTTTCAGTGCAGTGTGTTGTTCAAACTGACCCATGACAATGACTCTGAGGATCTGGTTGATCCTGGCGGTGCTGTTCTCAGCTGACAGGCTGTAGTAGCCGCTGTCCATCCTGTTCACGTTCTTGATAATAAGTGTGCAGGTCGTCAGTGTCTTTATTACAGACAGCCGGTCAGAGGTCAGTACATCCTCACTACCCTGCTTCCACTTGCAGAAGGGAGCAGGTTTACCTGCTACAATGGCCTCAATCACCATCTTTGAACCTGCTCTGACTGTCACAATGTCAGGCAGGATGATCTTTGGAGCCACTGCATGAAGAGGAAAGATAAAAACAAGTTTGGTGAGGTCATTACAATGTACTTATATTTAAATCATCATCAGTCTGTCAGTATGGTATATATTATATTAACTGTTCACTCACTGAGCTGATCCTTGACCTCAAACACTCCCTCTGCTTCTCTGGCAAGACTGACTCCCACTGAGTTCCTGGCTGCCACTCTGAACCTATACTTGGTTCCTTCCTTGAGTCCAACCACCACAATAGTGAGGTCTTTGACCACAGAGTAGGGGGTCCACTTGTCTTCAGGGGCACCCTCCTCCTGGTAGTCAACCACATAACCATTGATCTTGGCTCCTCCATCTCGGAGTGGCTTCAGCCAACCAAGTGTGGCGCTGTTCTTGGTGATCTCCAACACATCCATCTTCTTTGGGGGGTCGGGCTCACCTGGATTCAACACACAGCAGGTATTAAAAAGTACCAACACAAAGGGAGATGAAAACAGGCAGAGCCACATTGGCTGATATCTTAAACATCTGCAGTGACTCACTGATAGGATCCACGGCCAGGTAGGACTTGGGTGAATCCTGAGGAATGCCGATGCCATACTTGTTGCAGGCCATGACTCTGAAGTAGTACTCAATACCAGGGGTCATGTTGGTGATCTTGAAGCTGGTCTTCTTCAGGTCTTCTGTGCACTTGGTCCAAGTCTTCCTGTCAACCTCTCGTTTTTCCACAATGTAGTTGAGGATCTGACTGCCACCATCGTTGTCTGGTGGCAACCAGGCCAGCTGAGCTGTTGTCTTAGTGACATCAGTTGCCTCCAGGCCGCCAACAGGACCAGGAGTGTCTACAGAAGATAGATTAAAGAATCAGTTTGACCACATGGTTTCCTTGTCAGAAAAAATTATAGTGAATCTTAAATGGCTATAGAAGTGAAACTAGTGAGGTTGACAAATTGTTTCTTACCAAGCACTTTAACACGAACAAATATAGCTTTCTCTCCAGCAGAGTTGGACAGAGTCAGTGAGTATTTCCCAGAATCCTCTCTGGTGCTTTCAGGGATGACCAGGAAGGACATGGTGTCAACCTGGTCCACATGGCCTCGACGGATTACATTGTCCACACCTAACCTCTTCCAGGTGACTTTGGGGGCGGGCCTTCCTCTGATGACAGCAAACAGCCTGATTGGACAGCCGGCCCTGACGGCCAGGCCTTTCCTCAGACTAGCATCAAGCTCGATCTCTGGAGCCTCTGTTGTAATCATAACACAGTACAAGGTCATGAACATTCACCCTATATTATAACAGTGTGTTTATTTGGATGGATTTAGCTGATTCTTACCCAGGATCTCCTTGGGGGAGACAGCCTCCCTGAGGTAAGCATGGCGTCCCCAGCCCACCTGGTTCTGGGCAGACACCTTAAACTCATACTCCTGCTTCTCATCCAGCTGGCCAATGGTGAACTCTGTGAGCACCAGTGGGCCATGGGTGTCAATCCTCTTCCAGCCCTCTGAAGGCTTCTCGGGGTCTGCCTCACTCTTCAACCTCAAGTCCAAGCTGTAGCAAATTATGGGGGCACCGCCGTCATACACAGGCTTAGACCAGGACAGAGTGATAGAGGTCTTAGTGCTGTCAGCCACTTTCAGGTATGAAGGGGGACCAGGGGCTTCTGCAGATAAATACAGTGAAAAAAAGGGGGTAAAAATCACAAATCAAATCAAAATTAGAGACAGGGGAAAATCTCAAGCATGACACTGACATGCTGAGCTTCCTGAGGATCCCATGTTTCTGAACTGAGCTGTGACAGACATCATGAACTCACCAATTGGATCTTTGGCTGCAACGGGCCTGCAGGGTTTGCTGGGCTCTCCCAGACCAACCTCGTTCTCTGCCTTGACCCTGAACTGGTACTCATGGTTGGGGATCAGGTTGGTGACTTTCATGCGTCTCTCAGAGATGGCACTCTTGGTGCAGGGCACCCAGCGCACCGCCCTCTTCTCTTTCCTCTCCAGGATGTAACCAGTGATCGACTTGCCTCCATCATTCTCAGGGGGAGCCCAGACCACTGTCATCTCATCTTTACTCACCTGCATCACAGAAATGTTTACAGTACAATTAACAGAGAAACTAATGCATAAAACATGGTCCAATAGCAGCAGCAACTCTTTTACATACCTTGGTGACCTCTGGGGCATCAGGGGGTCCAGGTTTGTTAAACTGAGTCTTGACAGTGACAGGCTTGCTCTCCATGGGGGGGCCAGTTCCCATTTTGTTCTCAGCCCTTACTCTGAAGATGTACTCGTTGTTCTCTACAAGGCGAGTGACGTTGCAGTATGGTGTGACCACAGAGGCTGAGTATGTGGACCAGACCATCCTTCTGGTCTCACATTTCTCCAGGATGTAGCTATCCACCTCACATCCTCCTTCATCCTCCGGAGCATCCCACACCACTCTACATTTGTCAGCTCCGATGCCAGTTATCCTAAGGTTCCTCACTGGTCCAGGGACATCCAGAACATTAACGTTGGCATAGGCTGTGAAGGTGCCAGCAGCATTGGTGGCTGTGATGACGTACTTTCCAGTGTCGGTGCGTTTGGACTTGGTCAGGAGGAATTTGGAGTAGTCCATGCCAGTCTCATAGCTGATTCTAGGATTGTCTCCAACAGCCTTGTCTTTTATCCATTTGACCTCAGGCGGGGGCTTTCCTCTAAGGCCAGCCTCTATCCTGACGGACTCACCAGCCTTCACTGTCAGAGTTCCAGACAGTTTCAGGTCAATGACAGGCTTCTGGAGCTCCTCTTTCACCAGAACATCAAGCTTTACCCAGGCACTTTCACCTCCGTCATTGATAGTCTGCACCCTGCAGAAGAAATCACATAAGACTGTAAATACATACTGAAAAAGGGACACTGCAACACAAGCAGCATAAACAGAATGACCTACCTGAAGTTGTAAGTTTGGTTCTCAACACATTTGTCTGCCAGGAAGAAGGTGTCTGTGAGGATGCCGGTGTTGAGTCTCTCCCACTCCTCAGCATCTTTCAACTTGCACTCAAGGTTGTATGAGAGGTTGGGATTGCCACCGTCGTAGTCAGGCTTTCTCCACCTCAAATAGACGTGGTTCTTACCAACATCTGTAGCTCTGAACTTTTCAGGCTCACCAGGATTCTCAATGGGATCGACTGCCAGCAGAGGGGTCCTGGTCTCCACAGAGGGTCCAGGTCCTAGCTTGTTCACAGCGCAGACGCGGAACAAGTACTCATGCCCTTCCATCAACTTGGCCTTGATCTTGCGATTGGTGCAGTTGGAGGAGATCATGGACCACATGCTAATGCTAGGCTCACGACACTCCACAATGTAGTTGGTGATCTCAGATCCACCGTTGTCCTTAGGGGCCTCCCAGTTGACCATGCATGAATCTTTGGTTGCGTAGGTAATAGCCAGGTTCTGGCAGTGGCTGGGTCGGTCCAGCACATTGACTATGATGGTGCAGGAAGCCTCTCCACCCTCATTGGAAGCCTTGAGAATGTATTTGCCATAGTCAGCTCTTGTGGCCTCTTTGATCTTCAGGTGGGCTACAGGCAGGTTCTGAACAATGGTGACACGTTTGTTGTTCTCAAGGACCACCTCCTCCTTTGACCAAAGCACTTCAGGGTCAGGGCGGGCCTTAATGTAACCAATGATGTTGATGTTGTGTCCAGCACGTACAGTGACGCGCTCCCGACATGTGGCGTCCATCTCAATCTCTGGAGGGATGAGGATATCTTGAGCAGTGACTGACTCTGGGATTTCCCTGGCCTCTCCATCTCCAATCATGTTTGTAGCATGAACCCTGAATCTGTAGGTAACGCCCTCCTCCAGACCCTTCACCCTGTAGGCACACTGCTTGATGAAGTCATCCAGGTTCACTTTTTTCCATTCTTCAGCATCTGCTTTCTTCATTTCCACAGTGTAGCCAAGGATAGGGCTGCCTCCGTCCTTATTGGGTTTGATCCACACCAGGTCAGCTGTGCTCTTACTGTAATCTTTAACTCTGGGGTTGACGGGGGGACTGGGCACCGTGATGGGCCTGCAGGGCTTGCAGGGGTCAGAGATGGGAGAGGGACCACTGTAGCCAGCAATATTCTCCGCAAACACTCTAAACTCATACTCGCTTCCCTCAAACAGACCAAGGACTCTGTACCTCAGCTCCTTGCATGGTTTCTTATTGACACGGATCCACTTTCCTCCCTTGTGTCTGCGCTCAATGATATAGCCTGTGATCTGGCTGCCACCGTCACTTAGAGGCATGGTCCAGCCAACTGTCACAGCATCCTCTGAGAGATCTGATGTCTGAGGCTTACCAGGAGGGCTGGGTGGCATGAAGGTGTGCTCAGCCACAGTGGGTTTGCTCTCCAGAGGAGCACCGATGCCCATCTTGTTCTCAGCACGAATGCGCACAATGTACTCCGCTCCCCTCTGCAGGCGTGTGATCTTGAGCTGGGTGGCAAGGCTGCCGGAGCTCACACCTCCCCAGGTCTCCTTGCTGGACTCTCTCTTTTCAACAATGTAGTTGGTGATGGGGCTGCCACCATCATCCTTGGGAGGACGCCACTCAATCATCATGGAGTCTGGGGTGACCTCCAGGATGTTGGCAGGTCCGATGGGAGCTGCGGGAACGTCCAGAACCGTAACATTCAAGGCCACCGTCTTGCTTCCGGCTGGGTTGGACACAGTGAGCATGTAGATTCCTGTGTGGTTCCTCGTGCATTCATTAATGCTGAGCACAGTGGAGAAGTTATCAGTGTCAATCTTAACATTGCCTTCGCTGACAATTTCCTCTCCTTCAATGGACCACTTAGCGGTGGGAATGGGGATTCCTCTCATGATAGCTGGCAGCCTGATGGTGGTGCCAGCCTTCACAATGATGCCTTCAATCAGCCTAACATCCACCTCCACAACTGGGGGCACTGTGGACAAGCAGAGGGGGGGGTCATCTCATATCTATAAATGTATTTATTTGTGAAAAACCTCTTAAACAAATTCTAGTTAATCCAACGCAAAACTGCTATTGTGGTTTTGGTCTCATATCTCACCCAGTTTCTCCTGGCAGAGGATTGGCACAGTGGTATCAGGTCTGCTGAGGCCGATGGCGTTCTCGGCCCTCACTCTGAAGCGGTAGGTCTTTCCTTCCTCCAGGCCGGTCACGTGACTCTCAGGGATGCTGACAGTCTTCCACTCATCCCACTCCTTCTCACCCTCTTCTTGATACTCCACTAGGAAGCCTGTGATATCACTTCCTCCGTTGCGGTCAGGCCAGTTCCAGACCAACCACACCTCGGTCTTGTCCACGTCGACATGATGCAGGTCTTTGGGAGGACCAGGAGGGACTGAAACAAGAATTTAATGTTTAAACGCAGAGTTTTGACTCCCATTGCCAAAACTAAATATGTACACGGAAACACCAGTTTCTCCTAGAAAAATAAATGTTAATTGTTCTGTTACTCACAGAGTGGGTTCATTGCTTTGATGGCTTTTGGTGTCTCCACATATTCACTGCGGCCATACTGGTTCTCAGCGGCCACTCTGAATGAGTAGGATGTGCCCTCCATCAAGTGCTTCAGCATCATGCTGCGTTTCTTGGATGTGGAGCAGACAGGGACCCACTGAGTGGATGCTGTGTCCTTCTTCTCCACTACAAAGTTTGTGATGCGAGTACCGCCATTGTCCTCTGGGTCCTTCCAGGACAGGTAGGCAGAGTCACTCCTGATGTCAGACACCCGCAGGTGCTGGATGGGACCAGGTTTGTCTGAAGATATCATCATAAATACACCACATCAATCACAGACGAGAATGATTATGCTCATATACAGTAGTTGGTAAAAGTCAATGAAATGCGTTCAAGCTTGAATTAATCTTGTGCAGCTCTTACCGAGCACCAGCACAGTGCAGGTGACGGTCTTGGATCCAGCTGGGTTCTCCACAGTTAGGGTATAGTCTCCACAGTCTTCACGGTTACAGAACCTCATCTCCAGCTTAGTGCCTGCCTGGTTGGTCTCAATGTCGGCCCTTGTGGGAACCTCGGCATCGTTCTTCTTCCAGGTAACCGTGGGGAACGGGATACCTTTAATGGTGGCCATCAGGGTGATGTGAGTGCCAGCCATGGCCTTCACCTCGCGGGTCATACCAGCATCCAGGATCAACTCTGGGGGCTCTGAGGTTGTGAAAGGGTGTAGAAGTGGGAGGCATTAATCAGTGAATGACTGTTATCATTGTAACATCATGACTGACAGTCAACCAACAACTTACCAAGTCTGTCTTGGGCTCTGACTGGCTCTCTAATGTTAGCCGGGTCAGACTCTCCAGCAGCATTGACAGCCATGGCTCTGAAGCGGTATAGAGCGCCGTCATCCAAGTTGATCACCTTAAACTTGGTCTCCTGACAGGAGTCTGGAGTCTGGTTCACCTGAAGACAGCAGAAGAAAAAGATTTAGAAGGTGCAGTTCAAAGGTCAAAGAGCCCATGAAAGTTGTGAACCCCAACTCACCTTCTGCCACTCGTCATCTCCAGCCTTCTGGAACTCCAGCAGGTATCCAAAGATCTTTCCTCTTCCAGTGTCTTTGGGTGGCTCCCAGGACAGAGTCACTGACTCCTTGGTGAAGTCAATGGCTTTCAGGTTAAGTGGTGGACTGGGTTTCACTGCAAAATAAGGACAGGAAGGACTTCTTACAGTACAGTTGTCTGGTAACGTCAACAAAATGCACCATTGTTGTGAAAGGTGAACATACTGTACCTATGGGGTCTTTGGCGAAGACAGGTTTGGACGGTGGGCTTGGGTCTCCTGCTCCCACAACATTCTCAGCGCTGACTCTGAACTCGTACTCGCAACCTTTCAACAGCTCTGTCACCCAGTACTCCACCTTAGGGAAGATCCTCTCTGTGTTGCATCGAACCCACCTGGAGGCAGAGACAGTTCCTCTGTTAGCCACAAGAAACATGCTCAGTAGTTCATGCGGATATGGCAAAGGCTGGAATGTTTTCAACCACTTTTTCTCCACATCGCAATTTCACTTTGTTTCCAGAGGTGACACACCTGTTGGCCATGGTCTCCTTCCTCTCCACAATGTAGCCTGTGATTGGTTTTCCTCCATCAGCAGGTGGTTCCCAGCTGATGAGGGCGGAGTCGTGGTAAACCTCCTTCACTGTGGGCTGTTTGGGAGCGTCGGGCACCTCTGTGTTGGAATCACAGACACACTGATCAGAGACTGTGGGATACTTCATCACTGAATGTTGTGCCAAGGGATTTGTCAGGACTTACTAAAGACGTCTCTGGCCTTGGTCTCTGCAGACAGGAGGGGGTCGCTGATGCCGTAGATGTTCTGAGCCATGATCCTGATGATGTAATCACGGCCTTCAATCAGCTTTGGTACCTGGAGCAGGAAAAGCACAAGGTTCTTGTTCAGCTGCTTGTATTTGACACAAGGGCCCCTCAGTACCAAGCATTTCAGTCGGTGCACCTAAAGAACCCAAGTTTGGTACCCAGCCCTAAGTACAGGTACCAGAACTGGAACCAGAACCGATATCAGTACCAGAACCAGAACCAGAAGGGTACCGAAACTTGGCACCGAAAGACGGGGCATGTTTTGATACTTGGTAGTACTGAAGCATTTCGATGGGTCCCACAAAAGAACCCAAGTAGGGAACCCAGCCCTCCTGGGACCCAAGTGTTTATCATAATTCACATAATGAACTTGACGTCCCTGGTTTTGGAAACATATCTCAATGTTAAATTGACAAATAATTCTGAGTGAACTTCTTCTCCTCACCCTGCAGGTGGTCCTGGTGCAGGAGGAGGTGACGGGCATCCACAGGTCTCTGTTGGTGTCTCTCTTCTCAATGATGTAGTTGGAGATGGCGCAGCCTCCGTCATCCAGAGGAGGGTTCCAGGAGATCACCATGTAGTTCCTGTAGACCTCGTTGAACACCACAGGGCCCTCGGGAGGCTGAGGACGGTCTGGCAGGAAGAAGAATTCATACAAATGACTCTGGGTTCATTTAAAGACACTTTCCAATTTCTGTCCATTTCTATTTTAGGACCTCGACACGCCGTGTGACAGTCGGACAGGCACGACATCACACATATACTAGATGTCTGAGCCAACAGCACATCACCTAGAGCAGCAACTCACCAACCACAGTGACGTTGCAGATTCCTGAGCGAGCTCCAGCAGCGTTCTCCAGGTTGACGCTGTAGCAGCCACTGTGCTCTCTCTTGGCCTTGCTGATGGTGAGGCTGAGATGGCGTGCGGTGCTGTGGAGGCTGATCTCCTCATCCGCCTTCAGCTCCTCATCGTTCTTCTTCCAAGTGATGGCTGGGGCTGGTTTGCCACTGAAGCGTCCTGACAGCGTGCAGCTGTCTCCAACCTTCACCATCATCTTGTCCCTGAAGTCCAGGTCCAGCACAGGTGGTTCTGAGGAATTGGGGGACAAATTTGTAAACATGTTTGCAATAGCTGACAGTATAATCCTAACCCTGTGAGGTTGGGAGAAGTTGTTGTTGTTTATGAGCCAACAGCCATCAATGTAAACACTCACCAAGCTCGTCCTTGCACTGCACTGGTTTGGTGGCAAAGGATGGTTTTCCCTGCCCCACCTGGTTGACGGCAGAGACTCTGAACTCATGGCTGGAGCCCTCCTTCAGTCCAGTCAGTGTGAACTTCTTGTCCATCAGCTTCTCCTCACCGCCTACACGTGTGAAGTTGTCTCTACCAACCATGCGAGACTCGAGGATGTATGCAGTCACTTCTGCACCGCCGTCATATTTAGGAGGTCTCCAGGCAACAGAGATGGATTCCTTGTTAACAGCAGTAATGATGAGATCCTCTGGACGCTCTGGGACAGCTAAGAAAGAGACACAGAATCAAACATGACGCATACTGGAGGATAATTCTTGTTGATGGCAGGAGGTGTTTTAAATATCTTACAGATGGGGTCCTTGATGAGGACCATCTTGTCGGTCTCGATGAACGGTCCCATGCCAATGATGTTCTCTGCGGCGATTCTGAAGAAGTAGCCCTTGCCATCAATGAGTCCCTGAACCACAGCGTTGTTCCTCGTCACCGTGTAGGACACAGAGGTCCAACCCATGCGGTCTGACTCCCTCTTCTCAATGATGTAGTTGGTGATGGTGGAGCCACCGTCGTCCTCAGGGGAGTACCAGGTCAGCTTGCAGGAATCAGTGGTCAGATTCTCGCCGGCGAAGGGAAGACCAACCGGTCCAGGGACATCTGGAGGGAGATGCAGAGGAGAATGTAAAACTGTATGAGGTGACTGGGAATCAGGAGGCCTGGGGGCTTTTAACCCTTTCTAATGCAACTGGGTGAAGAGATCAGATTTCAGGTGGGATGCTATACATATTTCTACAGGTTCTTCTCTGATTTTAGACGGGCTGACTCACCCAGGACCTCGACGATGACAGCCTTCTTCCTCTCTCCACCTTCATTCTTTGCGCTCAGCGTGTAGATGCCCTGGTGCTGGCGCCTGCAGTTCTTGATGACCAGCGAGTTGGAGATTCCTGTCTTCTCCACCACAGCCTCTTTGGGCACCTCACCGTCGTCTCTGCACCAGCTGATCTCAGGGGCAGGTTTACCAGACACGTAGGCAATGATGCGGATGGTGGCACCAGCGTGGACCACGATCTTCTCCTTCACAGAGGCGTCCAAGTCCATCTCAGGAGGAACTGGTTGAGAGAGTGAAAGTTTTATTATTTGTTATTAATGAAATGTTCTCCAGATTTGATCATCTGAAACACTTTCTGCTTCGTTGGGTGGATCAGTCGTACTTGTTCTGTCTTTGAGCTCGATGAGTTCTGTCACCAGGCCGGGCTCTCCCACTCCAGCGGCGTTCACAGCTCGGACTCTGAAGCGGTACAGACCACCATCCTTCAGTCCGTCCACCACAAACTTAGTTCCTCTGATCTCTGTGTCCTTTGCCTGGAGACAGATGAGGAAAATCATCAGCACCATTCAGGAGCACTTGACTAAATCTTTTGAAAAGAGTGTGGATGAAGAAAGAATGCAGATTAAGAGCCGTGTACCTTCTCCCAGCCCTCGTCAGCCTCCGGCTCCTTCTCTTCGTCAGCGTCGCTGAGCAGCAGCCTCCTTTGGGCCTTCTTCTCCTCCTCCTCCTTGTTAATCTCCTTGAACTCCACGATGTAGCCAGTGACCTTGGATCCTCCATCCAGCGCAGGAGGGATCCATTCCAACTCCACCATTGACTTGGTCCAATCTGTCACCTTTGGAGTGGGTGGGCCAGGAGGGGCTGCAGACACATAGACGGATATAAATACTCTGACGCGGTCCAAGAGATGCAGCCTTATTTGAATTTCCTATGTAGGGGGTTGGAAGAGAGTGAAAACATCTCCATCTTACCGATGGGGTCTCTGCAGAGGACAGGGTCAGAGGGCACGCTGGGCAGACCGCTGCCAGCGGCGTTGACAGCAGTGACCCTAAACTGGTACATGGAGCCCTCCATCAGACCGGTGACATCCCAGTTGTTGCCCAGAGGCAGAGCACGGATTGGGTCACGAGTCACGCGGGTCCAGCGCTTGGAGGTGGTCTCCTTCTTCTCCACGATGTAGCCGGTGATGGACGAGCCACCGTCGTACTTTGGTTCATCCCAGTTGACGGTCATTGACTCCAGACAGACTTCAGTTACAGTCGGTTTCTCACACTGACCCGGCACGGCTGCAGGAAAGAGAGGCATCAATTTCAACATTTTGTGTAGATCAGTGGTTCTTAAAGACATTTTTACTACGTTTTTTTAAAAAATCCTTAGTTTTTTTTTTTTTCACCTCATTCTTTTTTTCAATTTGTTTTTTCACTTTTTCTAGAATTTTTTAAAAACTTTTTTTTGAGAAATGTTACGAAAAAAATATTTCCTTTTCTTTTTTTTTTTTTTGAAATCTTAATATTTTTTTCCAGGATTCTTTTTACAACTCATGGGTCCGTGATATAATTTGTCAATTTAGGGTCTTTGTTTGAGAACCTCTGATTTAAAACTTGAAGCTGATGATGATGCACACACTGATCTGAACTTACTGAAAAGGTTTCTGGCCTTCTCCGGCTCGCTGACCAGCGGAGGCCCGACTCCAAACTTGTTCTGGGCCATGACTCTGAATTCGTACTCATGGTTCTCGGTCAGACGAGTCACCACGTAGGCACACTCCTTGGGGTCGTTGGACACATGGACCCAGGACTTCCTGTTCTCCTCACGCTTCTCCACCACGTAGTTGGTGATCTTGGATCCACCGTCGTCCCTGGGAGGACTCCAGGACAGGCCAATCCTCTCCGCAAACACTTCAGTGAATTTGAGTGGTGCAACAGGGGCGCTAGGAGGTCCTGCAGGGGGAGGGAGGGGGGGCACATATATTTAGGAAACCTACTGGATAAATGACTAGATGACTGACATCATGACAGACAATAAAGAAATGCTGTCAGGTTGTGTTTGTGTGTCTCACCCAGCACTGCCAGCTTGATGTCCTTGGTGACGGTGCCCAGGCTGTTGCTGGCGGTCAGGCTGTAGATGGCGCTGTCGTGCCTGGTGGCCTGCTGGATCAGCAGCGTGCACTTGTCATGGGTCACCAGCTTGTTCATGTGCTGGTCATACTTGATGGCGGCCTTCTCGTCGGGTTTGGCCACGCTGGCCTTCTGCCAGGTGAGCGTGGGGAAGGGACAGCCGCTGATCTTCGCCACAATGCTGACGTCGCAGCCCTCCTCGCCCTCCATGGACTCACGCAGCACGATGGTGGGGGCACCTGAAGGAAAAGAGGCACTTCATGAAGATGATCTGCAGCTTTCAGCAATGCGTGCACCAACCAGTGGACCACAAGAGTGATTGGCTGAGGAACCTGTCACTCACATGTCTGATCCTTGATGACCATTGGTCCAACAGTGGCAGAGGGTCGACTGGGTCCAGCAGCATTTACAGCTTTGACTCTGAACTCGTACTCTCCTCCCTGCAGACCAACAACATCATTCATCACAAGTTGATTGGACAAATGACAACATCTGTATCAGCTGGACACTCGGCTTCAACACAACAACTACAAACAGACCAGATAAAACATAACATGTGAACCCCACCCTCCTGGAAATGAAGGCTGGAAGTAGTAAAGTGAGACTGACCTCTTTCAGGTCCTCCACCACAAAGGTGAGATCCTCCACGTCTCTCTTATTGCACTTTTTCCAGGTCTCCTTCTCCTTGCCAGTGGTGTCCCAGCTCAGACGCTCGATGATGTAATGCTTCACTGGAGAGCCACCATTGTTTTTGGGAGGCTCCCAGGTCAGAGTGACGGTGCTCTTTGTCACCAGGTTGACCTTCAGCTTTGTTGGGGGGTCGGGGGGGTCTGAGGAAGAGCAGGAGAAAAGATAAGGATTAGAATAATATCAGTGAGGTTTTGGCAGTTTGTACTGTGTCAGTGGGTCTGTGCTCACAGATGGGGTCTCTGGCCCGAGCAGGTTCAGTGGTCACAGTGAATGGACCAAATCCAAGTCTGTTCTCAGCTCGAACCCTGAAGAGGTAGTCCTGACCCTCCAGCAGACCAGGCACCACGTAGGCCATGCTGGCACTGGCTGCATTCACCTGATGACAAATCAATCGATTCAATCAGTTATCAATCCTCTAACTGTGAGTTGTCCGACTGCGGACAACACATGGTGTCAAACGTTTGCTTTTGAATAAGTTGATGTTTCCTTTTTCTTTATCTAAACAATTTGTTTATGAAAAAAACTGTTGAAGGAAATAAAGTAAAAAGAAAAGTGTAGAGATGGTGGTTTACCGTGGTCCAAGCCTTATCAGTGACACTCTTCTTCTCAATGAAGTAGCTCTTAATTCTCTCTCCTCCATCGTTGTCTGGAAGCTTCCAGATCAGCCTCATAGTAGCTCTAGTAATGTCAGTAACCTTCAGTTCCTTCGGAGGTCCAGGGACGTCTGCATCCGGGAGAAAAATGAAGTTAGGCAGTGTTGTTGCTGAGGTGAACTATTCTCAGCTCTGTGTTGGAGCAGGTCAGACATGAGGTCTACAGACGTACCAAGCACGTTGAGTCTGATGTTTATGTGTTTCTGTCCAGACTTGTTCTTGGCAGTGACTGTGAAGCGTCCAGAGTGAGTCCTCAGACAAACAGGGATGGTCACGATGGACTTGGTCTCTGTGGACTCAATCTAAATATATATATACAACAAGTTAATAAGACAAAGATCCATAGACCATGAAAATAAGAGAATAATTATAAGAAGAAGTAGAAGGTCTCACCTCAGAGTCCACAGGCAGTGTGTGCAGTTTCTTCTTCTTGTGCGACTTGGCTTTGCCATCAAAGTCCCAGGTCACCTTGGGAACAGGGCGGCCCTTGATGGTAACCGGGATCCTGACTGGGTCTCCAGCACGGATGACCAGCAGATCATCAGCCATGATGTCAAGGGAAAGAGAAGGAGGAACTGCAAAGTGGAAACATCAGTCAATGGCCGAGACACAAATAGAGGAACATCGAAGGAACATTTTTATTGTAATGAGACTTACGCTGGACATCCTCAACCAGGACCTCACTGGTGCGTGGGCTGGGGTCAGACTCGCCGATGTCATTGACTGCAATGATCCTGAAACGGTAGCGTTTCAGCTCACGGAGGCTGGGCATGGTGAACTCGGTGGTGGGGTGAAGGTTTTCGGGGTCGTTCACCCTCACCCACTCGGATGTGCCCTCATCCTGGATCTGGACGATGTAGCCCTTGACGGGGCTTCCTCCGTCCTTCTCTGGTGGTTTCCAGGACAATGTGACACTGTGTTTGGTCTTATCAACCACCTCAGGGGCTGCAGGCATGCTTGGAGGAGCTTGAGGAGAAAGCAAATGCATCAATTATCAGTATGTTTCAGAAAGGACTGGTATGAATTAGCCAACCCAAGATCATTTGTTACTTAATGTTGTTTCTGACTCACTCAGTGGATCAACAGCGAAGGCGGAGTCGGACGGTGAGCTGAATGGTCCAATTCCTGCAGAATTGCTGGCAGCAACTCTGAACTCGTACTCTGTTCCTTCAAACAGACGAGTCGCCTAGGAGACAATTAGGGAGGTGTTATATGTGGTCTCATGGTCTAATGGTCTGTTGAGGATTCTCTTGGATATATCTGATATCTGAATTACCAAAGACCTGGATCATCTAAATATATGTTCCAAAACTTTCTAAAGCGATGGGTTCATCTAAAGATCAGTGAGAAGCCACCCCGTTTGGGTACAGTGTGAGGGTCCACTTTGGACCACATGTATACCACCACATATTAAACAAAGAGCCAACAGCTCACCTGGTACTCCCAGCCTTTCACGCCTCTCTTAGTGACAGGCATCTTGTTGACTCGAGCCCAGTAGCCCGTGCCTTTCTCCCTCTTCTCCAGCCAGTAGCCAATAATCATGGAGCCACCGGTGTCCCTGGGAGGCTCCCAGGTCAGGGTCATGGTTGTTTTGGTGTACTCTGCAATGGTGGGTTTCTCTGGGGGGCCAGGGAGGCCGAAGGGATCTGTGATCTGGACTTCTTTGGTGGTGCATGGGTCAGATTTACCGTAGCGGTTCTCGGCTCTGACCTGGAACAGGTAGGTCTTGTTGGTGTCGAGGTTCCACACCTGCAGGAGAGGAATGTGGCGTTACTATGAGGAACATGACTTTTAGGATCCATGGAAACCTTATTGCTGTTGTTCATAGGAGGACATACCCCATATTTCTTCTCAATAATGCTGTTGGTGACCTCCACCCACTGTGGTTCAGGTGGGGGCTCCTCTCCCTCCTCCAACTCTGGTTGCTCAGTCACCACTTCCTTCTTTTCAACAATGTAGTTGGTCAGCTCACTGCCTCCATCATCAAGTGGTGGCTCCCAGGTCAGGTAGCAGGACTCGGCCTTGATGTTGGACACCGTTACATTCCTGGGTGGAAGTGGTCGGTCTGAGGGAAGAACAAAGAGTCAGCTGGTCTGTTTCTTCTCAAACTTCTAACTAATCAATCCTTTCACTCTCTACGCAATCTACACAATCTACACTCCTCTAAAATAATCTGTGATCTGCTTCCACTCACCCAGCACCAAGACAGTGATAGTATGCTTTGCTGAGCCCATGTTGTTGGAGGCGGTCACAGTGTAGAGGCCTCGGTCCGTCCTGTTGGCTGCTGGGATGGACAAGGTCGACTTGCAGTTCATCCTGCCCGTCACCTCTGTCTCCATCAGCAGAGTCTCGGTGGGTTTTTCTATCACCACGTCGTCCTTGGACCACTCAACCTTAGGAATGGGAAGTCCCAGGATGTCGGCAGGCATCTCGATGGGTTCACCCTTCTTCACGGTGATGCAATCACCCTTAAACTGTTTGAGCATGTGGATCTCAGGAGTCACTAAGACGGACAGGGTGGGACACACAGATATTAACACATTGCAAACCATTAACATCTTAATAAGAGTGTTATGGGTTTCACTCTGCCTTACCTTCATCATCCTGGATGACTACAGTCATTACAGTGGATGGCTCACTCACTCCAATGAGATTGGCGCACTTGATTCTGAACTCATACATAAAGGCCTCATCCAGGCCCTCCACGGTCATGTTCATGTTGGGGCAGATCTCTGTGTTGCATGGCTCAAAGGCCTGTTGGTCCTGCCTCTTCTTCTCAACAAAGTAGCCAATGATGGGACTGCCACCGTCGTTACGTGGAGGCCTCCAGGCCAGCGAGATGGAGTTCTTGGTGCGTTCAGTGTAATGGAACTTCTCAGGGTACGATGGTGGACCTGCAAAACCACCAAAGCAACAATTACTTTTAAAGCAAATGCACTTTTTAAACAAAACAAAAGACACCAATTCAAACATTATTTCTGACTCAGTGCCAAATGAGTTGTGGACTCACCCTGTGGGTCAACAGCCAAGATGGGGCCCAGCTCAACAGGTGGTCCCATGCCGTACTTGTTCTTAGCAATGACGCGGAACATGTACTCCTGTCCCTCCATGATGCCCACGCACTCACACTTGGATGAGGCGGTCTCAACAGGCTGCCTCCATGTGTGCATCTTGGCATCTCTACGCTCCACAATGAAGCCAGTTAGGTCACTGCCTCCGTCGTCCTCGGGGTCGTCCCAGTTCAGGAAGATCATCTTACGAGTGACAACGACAGGCTTCAGGTCCGTGATAGGTCCAGGGACGTCTGAAGACAAAAAGTGAGTGTTCATTTTCACTTCAGAGCATCAAACCTCAAGATCACGGTCAACTTTAATCAACTTTCACCCTGACCTCCTGAAGTCCCACTTACCCACAACCTCCACTCTGGTCCAAGCAGACTTGGTGCCGCTGGGGTTGCAAGCAGAGATCAGGTATTTGCCGCAGTCCTTCCTCTGGGCGTTCTTGACTGAAACAATGCTGTCGTTCCCCTCAGTGAGGATCTCCACGCGATCTTTGTCGGGTTTAGCATCGTCAATGGTCCAAGTGATGGACGGGTAGGGTTTACCCGTGACTGTGGCAGGTACACGGAGATGCTCTCCAGCTCTGATGGTCACGCCGTTCTTGACAGACAAATCCAGTTCAATCACAGGTATTTCTGAAGAGGCAAAGCGAGAGGCAAAGAGGTTTACATCAACACTTTTGACCTGAACAAATCCCGGTTTCATTGTCTTAATGTTTGTCCCGTCTGGTGTTTCTGACCTGCAGGGTTCCTGACAAACACAGACTCGGTGAATCCTGGTGTTCCCTCTCCAGCAGCGTTGCAGGCAATGACTCTGACCAGGTACTTGGCTCCCTCACGGACTCCGTAGACAGTGAATGCCCGGGTCTTCCAGGGGCGCTCTGTAGACCTGGACCAGTCCTTGGTACCAGCCATGGCCTGAACAACATCACCAGACACAGACCATTAATCTGACTTGAACTCAGGACAAATTAGATTATTCCACCAAATGTTCAGTTCAGTGGATCTGCGGTCTGACCTTATCCACGTGGTATCCCAGGATCTCTCCTCCACCGTTGTCTGCTGGTGGGTCCCACTCCACATCGATAGAGTGGTCGGTAGTTTCTACAACACGGGCGACTGGAGGTCCAGGAGGTACTGCAGGGTCACAGACAAACACACAGCCACCATGTTAACTTTGATACCCACTGTTTCCATGGACACAGGTTTGATGATGTTCATGACTCCAATGATGTGAGCTCATGAATATGTAACGATTACGTACAGATTGGAGCCTGGGCCGTCTTGGGTTCAGAGGGGGGGCTGAACTTTCCTGGGCCAGCTTGGTTTTCAGCTGCCACCCTGAAGATGTATGTCAACCCCTCCAGCAGACCCTGGACGTCCAGCTCAGTGTCTGTGACCAGGTTCCTGAAGACAGGACAGGGAGGGGACGTTCAGATTACATCACACACAGACTTCAGGTAAAGTTGTATCAACGTGTCCTGATCTTTTATCACATCGGATCAGATCAGAGGATCTTCTGCAGCGGTTCCTCACCTGTTCACACGTGTCCAGTGTGAACTGTTGATCTCACGACGCTCCACCCAGTATCCCACGATGGGGCTGCCGTTGTCATTTGGTTCATCCCAGGTGACCAGCATGCTATTGGCTGTCACGTCTTCAATCAGTGGCTTTTCAGGAGCCTCAGGAGGTTCTGAGGTGGACAAAAAAGAAAAAAACTGAGTGAGGCTCAGTGTAAATAGTAACAAAAGGAAAGTTTAAGGTTTAATGTTGCCCAACTTTTCACTAACACACCTCCACAGGTACAGTAACATGAGATATAGACACATTCAGTCACATCATGTCAGCAGCTTCACTGGAATTATAACAAAGAGGAAGAATGACGTCGTACCGAAGGGATTCTTGGCAATGAGTGGTTTAGAGATGCAGGGAGGACCAGAGCCAAACTTGTTCTCAGCCATGACCCTGAAGATGTATTCCTTCTTCTCGATGAGTTTGGGGACCAGGTAGCGGCATCCTCTCAGCGTGGAGGTGACGCTGCTCCAGCCGAACTCCAGCTTGGAGTTGTCCTTCTTCTCCAGAGTGTAGTTCAGGATCTCACTGCCACCGTCGTCCAGAGGTGGATCCCACTTGCAGATCACAGAGTTCTTCCTCACCTCCTCGAATCTGAAGTTCACAGGAGGACCGGGAGTATCTGGGGACAGAGGAAGTGACATCAGCTTTTAAAATGTCTAAAAGCTAAATCCCTGATCCAGAACCGGCTGGAGGGACCATCTAACGTGGCATTGTGGTTTAAATACATGGATTTATATAGAAATAAAGAGGAACTCACCAAGCACGTTGACCTCGCAGGTTGCCGAGGCAATGCCGTGGTCGTTCTCCACCTTCACCATGTAGATGCCGTGGTCGGCGCGGATCGAGTCCCTGATGACGATGGAGGACGTGCCCCTGTGGGTGTTGTCGATGGCGAGACGCTCGTTTATTGTGGGGTAATCTGACTCCTCCAGTTCTGGCTCTACAGCCTCCTCCTCCTTCTTCTCCTCCTTCTTCTCCTCCTCTCCTTCCTTCTTTTCTTCTCCTTCCTTCACCTCACCCTCCTTCTTCTCCTCCTTCTTCTCCTCCTTCTTCTCCTCTCCTTCCTTCTTCTCTTCTCCCTCCTTCTTCTCCTCACCCTCCTTCTTCTCCTCGCCCTCCTTCTTCTCCTCCTTCTTCTCCACCTTCTTCTTCAGGGGCTTCTCGGGCCTCTTGCGGAGCGGTTCAGGTCGGATCACCTGGTTGTTCCAGTACCAGGTGATCTGAGGGTACGGTGATCCGGAGATGTTGGCGTCCAGACTGATCTCGCAGCCTCGCTTCACGCTGAGACCGGACTGCAGACTGCCGCTGAGGAAGACCTTTGGAGGATCTGAGACAAACAAAGACAAGTCAACAACTGCAGCTCCTCGACAGCTCAGTGACGAACGTTGTTTAAACCCAGAATCCAGCAGCTGTGTTCTGTCTGTATGTTAAGGTGAGACACTAGAGGCTAAAACATTGTGGGCTATTTTGCTTTCTTATCATGTCTTCTTTCAGAATAGAGGAAAGAAATGGTAGAAAATCCACATTAAGGTTGATGTTTTTTTTAATTAACTTAATTTCATGTCTTTCGTCTGTAATTTCACGGTATAAGTCTACAAAGGCTATTTTTTCAAAGTGAGTTTTTCCTCAGACTCTTCCAGTTTGATCCGTTTCTATATCCTGAAGGTTTTTACAGAGTGGTTTGGTGATCTATCATTCACAGCCTGTTTCATACAACATTTTATTACTAAAAACATGGAGACGTTAGATTTTTTAGGGCTGGTGACTGTATTTTCTTCAGTATTTAGTGATAAAAAGAGATATCAGAAATCCCCTCTTTAAACACTAAAGACTCTAATGTGTCAACAAAATAAAACAAGAATTTTGAAAGTAGCTTTATCCATTAATCAGATTTCTGTTCTAAAGTATATTCAGTATATTTAAATTAGTGCTTATTTAATTAGATATTGCCTCATTTACATATTTAAAATATGAGATATGAGAAGATAAACTTGGGAAGTTTCGTGGTGAAACCTGTTTAAATTTGTACCCTAGTGTCTCACTTGAAGTTGCTAACTGGCTGCTAACTGTAGCTTCATCAGGAGAGTGAATCTGTCTATCCTGCCGTCCTGTGGACTCAGACTGTGAGACGGCTCAGTGCTGCTCCGGCTCTGAGGTCATCCTTACCAACGGCATCCGAAGCCTTGACAAACGGCGTGTTGCGTGAAGGCTCGCTGACGCCGGCGGCGTTCTCAGCCTTGACTCTGAAGGTGTAGTTCTTGCCCTCGGTCAGACGCCTGACGGTGTAGGACAGGACGGGCACCAGGAAGTCGTTGCACCTCTCCCACTTGTCCTCGCCCTTCTGCTGCTTCTCCAGGATGTAGCCCATGATCTTTGCGCCTCCATCGTACATGGGAGGCTTCCAGGTCAGTGTGACGGTGCTGGACGTGGGGTTGTGGGTCTCCACATCCACAGGTGGATCAGGAGCATCTGAGACATGAGACGGATTTCAGTTACAAATCTGCTGCACACGCACTGACAAGGACTTCCACTGATTCACATTGTCAGAGTTCACAAAGTTTCACTAAAACTCGACAGTTATGAACCCAAGCTGAGATAAGTGATGACATGTTATTCGTACGTTTCTGGTCCTCGGCGATGACTGGGTTGCGGAGCTCGATGAATTCTCCTCCTCCAATCTTGTTGACAGCCTGGACTCTGAAGTAGTACTCTCCGTTGGGGATGAGGTCTTTGACGCTCCAGCTCACTTTCTTCTCTCCGGACATCATGTTGACATACGTCCTCCTGCCGGCCTCACGCCGCTGCAGAAAACAGGAGCAGAAGAGATTAAGCAACAAATAAAACAGGTTCTGATGAGATTAAAAACAACTGTTTTCCAGCTCTGACCTGCAGGACGTAGTGAACAATCGGGCTACCGCCATCATAGTCTGGAGGATCCCAGGACACTTTACAGGAGCTCTTTGTGATCTCTGAGGCCACAATCTCTTTACAGGGACCAGGAAGTCCTGAAGACAGAGACACCAAGACATGAAAATAACCCACTGCCCAGAGTCAATGAGATCAAGGTGTTTGTGAGGAGGTAGAAACTATGAGTGGTTAAGTACCGATGACTTTGACATTGATGGTGGCGCTGGCAGCTCCCATCTTGTTCTCCAGAGTCACTTTGTAGACTCCAGCGTCAGCGTGAAGGCTGCTCTCCACCTCCAGGTGACAGGATGTGTACTCCTTCCTGTGGAGCACAAGTCCCATCAGTCACTGCTGCGACCGACAGAGCAACGGGCCGCACAGGGCCAGGACGCAGACACACATTTAACTAAAGGTAATACTGGAGCGTCAGGGATGAAAGCTGAGTTACTCATCAAGACAGATGTTAAATGAGAGTCTGGAGATGTTGAACGATTCACCTGTGGCTCTTCGTTTGCATATGATCTTTAATTCCAGAGGAACATCCCACTGACCTGAAGGCGAGGCGCTCGTCGGCCTTCAGCTCCTTCCCGTCTTTGTGCCAGGTGATCCTGGGTGAAGGGACCGCCCTGAAGGGAACTGGGATGTGCATCTTCTCTGTTTCCACGACAACCAGGTCCAGAGTCTGGAATTCCAGAGTCGGGTTACCTGGAAACACAGAAGAGAGAAATCTCACTCATTCTCTCCTTTTGGTCACTCTGATGATGGACAGACCCACTGAGGACGGCGGCGGGCGCTCTTACAGTCAGACTCTTTGGCGAAGACGTTCTCAGAGATGTCGGAGGGCTCGCTGACTCCCATGGAGTTGATGGCCCTCACTCTCAGGATGTACTCCTTCTCTGGGACCACGCCTTCCTCCACACGGAACTTCAGCTCCTTCACTGGGCGGGAGTTGACCCTCATCCACTTCTCCGTCCCGGCCTCACACATCTCGATGTGGTAGCCGGAGATGGGGGAGCCGCCGTCCCTCTGGGGGGGCTTCCAGCCGATGGACAGGAAGTCCCTGCTGGCTCCGGTCACGTGCAGCTCGATGGGCGGCGACGGGGGGCCGGTCGGATCCTCGATGGTGAGGATCTCGGTGGGTTCGCTGGGATGTCCGGCGCCGGCCTCGTTCTCGGCTCTGACCTGGAACTGGACCTCGGTTCCCTCGATGACGTCTGTCACTCTGTACTTACAGTCTGGACCTGAAGTCTTCCCGCATTTAACCCAGCGAGTTCCAAGCTTCTCCTTCTTCTCAATGGAATACCTGGGGGGCGGAGCCACAGAGAGGTGAGCATGCCTTCATACTGTGGCACCAGTAGCTGCGTTTCCACCACAGGTTTTCATAAGATAAAAGTCATATTTCTGAAATATCGAAAAAGTCCAGTTGCTATTTGCAGATGTTTCCATTGAAAGGTGTTTTGCGAATGTGCAGTAACTCTGGTAAAGTCTAGTCTCGCGATATCCCATAATTCTTTTTGAGGCATTTCCATTACCAGTTTTTTATTGCAATATTTAGGTTTTGCACATCTGTAGGGGTGATGGCAATGCATTTATTGACTTTCGTGATGATTAATGGTTTATAATTGTTTTAATTTAACATTGACAGTCTCTGAAATACCTGAGGATGGGTCGACCACCATCGTTTTTAGGCGCCTCCCACAGAAGGTCAACGTATCTCTTCGATATGGCGTTGACCTCGAGGGCGTAGGGCGGCCCGGGAGTAGCTGTGGGAAAAAAACAAAACATTTACATACATTTGTCAACAGTAAATTAAAATGATTCACGTCTCCGTCACTAAAACTCCTCCATAACTCACTGAAAGTGTCTTTGGCGAGCACGGAGTCCTCCAGCTCACAGAACGGTCCGACGCCCACGGCGTTCTCAGCAGCGATGCGGAACACGTACAGCGAGCCTTCGTTCAGCGGGGTCACGGTGTACTTGAGCTCCTTCACCGTGGTGTCCACCGCCTGCCAGCCTTTACGCCTCACGTCACGCTTCTCCACCACGTAGTTGGTGATGGGAGAGCCACCGTCGCGCTCCGGCGCCGTCCACTTCAGCTCGGCGCTGTTCCTGCTGATGCCGACCACGTTCAACCAGCGAGGAGCCATTGGAGGGTCTGAGGAAAATACGACAAAGACATCTTCATGCTGACACTCCAAGATTTAACAGTTAATCTCTGGCCAATAATAATGAAGAACATTTCGTCCAAACTCTAAAGATTTATCACTGTGACAGATCAATGACAACTACTATGTTGTCCTATTGAAATGAATGGGTTCAACAGAAGAGAGACAGAGAATGCATAATGATCTCAATATTGTTGTGTGGTCAGATGTAGAACGTCACCATTTTTTAGATTTTCAAGCGGTCGTGAGTGAGGAAAGTTCAGGAGACCCTGATTTGAAGCATGAGTTAGTGTCAGTTGTTCTTACTGAGTCTCTCCTTGCAGAGCACGGGGTCGCTGGGCTCACTGGGCTCGCTCTCCCCGGCCACGTTCACGGCCCGCACCCTGAAGGAATATTCCTGCTTCTCCATCAGGCCCTTCAGGAAGTGCTCCAGGATGTTGATGTCGTCCGCCACGCGGATCCAGTCCACGGTGCCGCTCTTCAGCATCTCAATGACGTAGCCGTCGATCTTGGCTCCGCCGTCGTGCTCTGGTTTGGTCCACATCAGGAAGCAGGAAGTCTTGGCCACATCCTTGACCGTGGGTTTGCCAGGAGGCCATGGAGGATCTGTAGGAAGCAGCAAGATCTCCGTCACTTCTCCTGAAAGGGTTTTAATGCCCAGTCACTAAAGTGAGAGGAATGTGTTTGCTTGTTTTTACCAATAGGATCTTTGACGAGGATCGGGTCTGTCTCTTTGCTGGGTTTTCCAGTTCCAGCCAGATTCTCAGCCAGGACTCTGAACTTGTACTTCTTCCTAGTGGGAAGACCTTTGACTCTGCAGAAGGAAACACATTAGTCTCATCAGTGTGGTCCAACCCAGCTCAGTGTTAAAACCCTGTTCCCATCAGAGGAGGAGCTGGACTCACCTGAAGGTGGTGTCTTTGATGGGCAGCTTGTTGCATCTGATCCACTTGTCATGGTCAGGTTCGTATCTCTCCACCCAGTATCCTGTGATGGGGCTTCCACCGTCCTCATCGGGCTCGTACCAGGTCAGGGTCAGTGAGTCCTTAGCGATGTCCGAACCCTCCAACTTGTAAGGAGCTCCGGGTGTATCTGAGGACGAGACAGGAGGGACCAGACTAAACTAATCTGACCAACAGAGGACTTGAACCTGAGAAGAACCAAACGGTGAAAAGAAGGAGAACCTACCGAAGGGGTATCTGGCAGTGATGGGTACGTGCTCAGCTGCTGGGCCGACACCAAACTGGTTCTCAGCGAAGACTCTGAAGATGTAGTCCTTGAATTTAGTCAGGCCCACTGCTTTGTACGTGGTCTGTTTGACGGTGGAGGACAGACGGTGCCAGATCTCACTGTCAGCGGCGCGGCGCTCCACAATGTAGTTGGTGACTCTGGAGCCGCCGTCGTCGCGGGGAGGGTTCCAGGCCAGGAAGCAGGTCTCGTTGGTGATCTCAGATATGTCAAAGGCAGCAGGAGGACCGGGTTTATCTGCAGGAGGAAAGGATATTTACAAGTGAGCTTCCTGGGAACAAGGTATTGTTGTACCATTTATCGTCTTGTTGGTTAAAAGGTCTCACCGAGGATGTTGACATCGACGGTGGCGGTGGCGCGGCCGCTGCTGTTGGTGGCCTCAATAATGTAGGTGGAGCTGTCGTCTCTCTGCGTCTTGGCGATGGTGACAGTGGAGTGTCCTGGCTTAGTGTCAATGGTCACTCTGTCGTCCGGTTTCAGGACCAAGTCGGCCTTGGTCCACTTCACCCGGGGCTCGGGCTTACCCGTCACCTCGGCGGGGAGCTCGATCTTGCTGCCGGCCTTGGCAGTGAGTCCAGCCAGCAGCTTGGCGTCCAGCTGGATCTCTGGAGCCTCTGCAGGGATGAAGAGGATAATTCAGAGGTTACAGAAGTTTAACTCCAGAGAGAATCAAGAGCAAAATGAAAAGGTCATTCAGATGTCCTCGGTACCTTTGGGATCAACAGCCTGGATCTCGTCGGTGGCCTTGCAGGGCTGTCCGGCTCCGAGGCGGTTCAGGGCTCGGACTCTGTAGGCGTACCACTGGCCCTCGATCAGACCGGTGACCTGGCACTTCAGCTCAGGGACCATGTCTCCGCAGGGCTCCCACTTATCGGTTCCTCTCTGGCAGCGATCCACGTTGTAGCCACGGATACCAGTGCCGCCATCGTACTTGGGCGGCTCCCAGGTCAGGAAGATGCCGCTGGCGGACTTGTCCCTCCACTTCAGGTTCTCTGGTGGGTCGGGGACGGCTATTGGGGAGACAAGACAAAGGAGTTACACTGTGGCTCTTCACCATCAGTCTCATTGACAGGACTTCTGACTGGGACTCACTGGCAGGAGAGGAGACGTTGACGGGCTCGTCGATGTACGCCGGCTCTCCTGGTCCACACTTGTTGCAGGCGGTGACCCGGAACAGGTACTCCTTTCCTTCAACCACATCGGTGACTGTGAACTCTGTGTCCTGGACTCCTGTGGCCACCTGGTGGAGAGAGACGGAAGTTATAATCCATGTCCTCCATGATGTTTCACCTAAAGCTCCTTCACATGATTGTTTTCACTTAAGTTGAATTAGAATACGTTTTCTCATTTCTTATGCTTTCCCTGCTTCATGAAAAGAAATGGAGACACACCAAGTTGTTTTCTCTCATCACCTTCTTCACATTTGAGGAAGGACTGAAGGACCTGAGGGTAAAGACTCTGTGACATCGTACCTTGACCCAGGTCTTCCTGGACACATCCCGTTTCTCCACCTGGTAGCCGGTCAGAGGACTTCCTCCATCGTGCTCCGGAGCCTCCCAGCTCAGGTGGACATGCTGCCGCGTCACCTCCAGGACCTTGAAGTCCTTGGGAGCGCTGGGCGCCGCTGGAGGACACAAACACAACGAGGCAACAATCAGAAACAGGAGCACTGAATCAGAAAATGTAACGAATCACAAAAGTCGTCAGATCAACGTAGACACTTTGTGTTTATACCGATGACGTTGACTTCGATCTCTCCAGACACCGATGTGACGTCGTTCTCCAGGTGCAGGGTGTAGATGCCTTTGTCTGGACGGACACTTGGCGTGACAACCAGCTCTGTGAACGTGGACTTGGTCATCATGGAAACGCGCTCATCAGCGGTCGACAGCTCCTTTTCGCCACACGTCCACTTGGCGACGGGCGTCGGGTATCCGGTGATGGGAACTCTGATGGTGAGAGGATGAGGGACGATCACCTCCAGACCGTCTTTGAAAGCACTCAGGTCGAAACTTGGGCCAACTGGAGAGGAGAGAGAGGCATGATGGGAAATTAAACACTGAATATACAAATTGAGATTCACGATAACAGAGCCATTCACATAAAGTGTCACATGTTCAGAACATCGGCGGTCTCACCGTGCAGGTCGTCAGCCAGCAGAGGCCCGATGGTGTTGGACGGGTCGGAGACACCGGCAGCGTTTTCAGCAAATACTCTGTAGTTGTACTTGGTTCCGTATTTCAGACCAGACACCTGAAGTACAGAGGAACAGTTAAAACACTGCAACATAACTGTTATGTTTTATGTTATTTTAATAAGAGCTTTTATTTGAAGCAACTTCCCAGAAAAAAAGGTATTGAAGTGGCCACATGCATTAAAAATAAAGTTCCTTTAATGGCTTTTACTTTGAAACAAAACACCTTTCATTGTGAAGCAGCTGCTTTTATTATCAGACAGTCATCTGACAGTTTTTACTGTGAAACAGCAGCTGAAGACATTTTTTATCTAAGACATGGAGACTTCTATTGAATGGGAGCTGCTGAAGGACATTTACTCTGAAGCAGCTGAGGGGCCTTTAGCATGAAGAAAGGGGGGGGGGCTTTGACTAAGAGGGATTTGAACGTATTTCCTGGGACACTGTTGCTTCAGATGTAGCCTGGCGTGCTAACGTAGCCGCTCTGCAACAGGAACAGGAATGCTTTGAGCCGGCGGCGGTACCTTGTAGAAGAGGTCGGGGCAGAGGCGGGCGTTGCAGCGGAGCCACTTGTCACTTCCCTCCTCGCAGCGCTCCACGATGTAGCCGGTGATCATGCTGCCGCCGTTCTTCAGAGGAGTCTCCCAGGTGAGCTGCACAGAGTTCTTGTTCTGGTCCTGCCAAGACAGGTTCAGAGGAGGACTGGGACGCTCTGCGGGGGAGGGGCACAAGACACCAATGGTTAAATTGTCTCTCATGTTTTGTGTTCAACTTGAAACTCTAGATGGTTAACCCTGCGTGTCCAACGTACCGATGGGATCCATGATCTTGACGGGCTGGGACGCAGCGCTGGGCTTTCCCACGCCGGCTTTGTTCTCGGCTCTGACTCTGAAGATGTACTCTTTGTTCTCGATGACGTCATTAACGATGGCGCTGAGCTCGTCGGCCTTGGTCAGCTGGACGGGCGACCACTTCACCGCCGTGCGGTCGCGCAGCTCCACGATGTAGGAGGTGATGGGAGAGCCGCCGTCGGACACGGGAGGCTCCCAGGACACGGTGCAGCCGAACTTGGTGACGTTTCCAACGATCACGTTGAGAGGAGCGTCAGGAACGTCTGGAGAAGACACCAACAGCTCATCACCAGGGATGTTCTCCACCAGCAGCAAACTGTATCTGATTGGTTTCTTGTTTTATGTTCTATGTCTTGTTTTGATTGTTTGAATTGTGATCGATGTTTCGACTCTTAACTGCGAAACTAGTCCGCTGGGTATCAATAAAGAATCCTGAACCTGAACCTGAACCTGAACCTGTAAAAGTCAGATTCAGGCCCTAAGAAGTTAAAGTAAATACTGTATTTCCTTCCTGTGTTGAGACCAAAAACGACATATAAACATATAAAATACATGAAAGTCATTCTCACCAAACTTGTTCTTGGCCTGTACTGGTTTGTCGGTCTCTACGAGCGGTCCGCTGCCGACCCGGTTGCGGGCGCAGACCCTGAACAGGTACATGGAGTCCTTCTGGAGCCCGGTCACCGTGTACTCGGGGCTGTCGGCGTGGTCTGTGGCCAGCGTCCAGGTCTTGCGCTTCACGTCGCGCCTCTCCACCACGTAGCTGATGACCTTGCTGCCGCCGTCGCTCTCAGGCTCCTCCCACGCCAGACTGACCTCGCCGTCGGCGGTGTCGACCACCTGCAGGTTCTTCACAGGTCCTGGGACGTCTGGGGATCAAAACAGAAGGACGTTTTAGGATGATATGATTAACACATAAAACATTAATGACATGTAACTTTTGCCTTTTTATTAAAAATCCTGGGCCTGGTTTTTTTTTAAGGTTGAATCTGGATCAAAATTATCCAGATTTCTAAATCCCTTGTTTTTCCTCCCAGGATCACGTAATCCATCTTTACTTGTACATCGGAGATCTTTACAGTCTGATCCAGATACAAACTTCTCAAAATTACCAAATCTGGAGCATGGAAAATGGGGAATATGTAAGTTTTGCAGTTTTTTGTTTCTTCAATGTCTTAAAACAGCCAGACCTGATCTAATCTGACCTGGCTGTTTAAACAAATAAAAAAACAATTACAGTCCAATAGTCAAATACATTGTGAATATGTTTCCCATGTATTTCAAATTAAAACTTTAAATTTCATTTAATTATCCAGTAATTGGGAAAAAGTTCTTAATTTGTGGAATAATCAAAAGTTAACTTTATTTACTTGATCACTGTGGTTTAAAAATCAGGTGCAAAATATCAAAGAATAAATATATTACATTATAAAGTTTATATTATTGTTATTAGTAGTAGTAGTATATTATAATTTAATTTAAATCCCATTTTGTTCCTTAATCCACCAAACTACTGGGACCAGAATAATCCTGATGTTCTGGATCAAAGTTTTCCTGATCCGACTAAAAAGTTTTAAACGACACAAACTGAGGGTTTGATCCAGATTAAAACCAAGTGTAGATTTTTTAACCCAATCCACAGAAGTTGTTTTCAGTTTTGAAACAATTTTCAATATTTGATCCAATCCCTGATCCAAAACCCAGTCAGATTCCCTTTGAACACCTGGGCCCTGTATTACCAGTTTGATCCAGCTCTGCATGCAGGCTGCCACCTGCTGTTCAACTCTGGTACTGCACCACAGTAAACTGCTGCTGAGGAGACTTCAGTGAACTGGAGCCTTGTTGTCAAACTGCTGCCACAGCCCGGTGCGTTTAGCGGCTGCTCTGGAGCCTGTCGCCCCCCTCAGGTCTGAACCAGACTGAGAAGTAGAGAACGACTGTGAGAACTCACCGATGACGTTCAGGGTGATGAAGGCTTCTCCCTCTCCGTGCTTGTTCTTGATCCTGATCTTGTAGCGGCCCTCGTCGGACTTCTTGGGGTCCTTCAGCCGGTACTCTGTGCGGTCGGCGGAGGTGTGGACGTTGTCTTTGGGCAGGTCGGTGTTGTCGTACAGCCACTCGGCCTCGGCCTTGGGGTAGGCGCTGTAGGGCACCGCCATGACGATGGGCTTCCCGGCGTCGGTGGTGTAGGTCTGGTCTGTGGTCTTTAGTTTAGGCACAGCTGAGGGAGGAGGAGGAGGAGGAGGAGGAGGAAGACATTGTCAGAGAGACATCAGGAGCTGTGGTTCTTCTCCCATCTACACATCTACACCACAGTCATTATGGGATGTCTGTGGGTTTCTTACCTGCCAGCTCCAGCTTGGCCTTGGCGTCTTTGTCCTTGGCGATGACTCTGTACTCTCCCTGGTCTCGGGGTCTGATCTCACAGACCTGCAGTCTGTGGACTTTACCTTCACTCATCATCTGGTACTTGTCTCCCTGGACGACCGTCATGTTGTTCCTCAACCACTTCACCTCCACTCTGTCCTTGTTCAGCTCCACCTCGAACACAACGTCAGAGCCTGGAGGTTCGAACACGTCCTGTGGGGGTCTGATGATCTCCACAGGGATCTCTGCAGGAGAGAGGGGGGGGGGTTAGTCGGAGAAAGACTGGAACAGGGTCTAGGTTCTCTCTACATTGGGTGAATTCTGATGAGCTCACCTTCAACAAAGAGCCTGGCTCTGGATCTCTTATCGTCCACACCACAGGCGTATTCACACTCGTCGTCAGGTCTGCACTCCTTGATCCGCAAGGTGCAAAACTTTCCATTCTTCTCAAATGTGTATCTGGAAATTAAAGTTAGAAGAGTTTATTTGAATGTTGCAGATTTGAACAAACTTTATAAAGACAGGTCTGACTGGATCTGGATCTGGGGGTCTGCCGTACCTGGGTCCTTCTCTGATCTCGCGTCCGTTCCTGTACCACTTGACTTCTGCCTTCTCTTTGGTCAGCTTGCATGAGAACTCGGCGTCCTCGAACTCGGTGATGGTCTGGTCCTTGAGGCTCACGCTGAAGTCGGTGGGCGCCTCGCTGATGATGAGCTCGGCGGTGGACTTGCTGTCTCCGGCCACGGCGGTGTACTCGCCCTCGTCGGCCAGGGTGCAGTCTTTGATGGTCAGGGTGTGCTTGTCCTTGTCCACTCTGTAGACGATGCGCTTGTTGAGCGTGACCTCCTCGCCGCCCTTCATCCACTTCAGCTTGGCGTTGGGCCTGTTGACCTTGCAGCTGAAGCTGATGGTCTTCTTCTCCTGGGTGTCCACGTCCTCCAGAGGAACCACGATCTTCAGACTCTCCTCTGAGCAACACAACACACACACATTTAACCCTCAGATGAACCTTTAATTTTTACAATCTGGACAAGGATGTTCACCTACAGTCAGAGACACTGAAGATCAGTTACTCCCAAAATATTTGTAATACACATAACGCTGGGTCTTGACTAAACATGAAAATTGTTTTTGCTGCAAAAACTCATACTATGTTTTATGTATGTTTTTTTTTATTCCTGTCTATATTCTGAAGGTGTTTACAGAGGGGATTGTTGATATATCATTCATGCAACATTTTATTCCAAAAAGAAAAAAACAAAAAAAGTGTTTTAGGGCTGGTGACAGTATTTTCTCAGTATTTTCTCATTTCCAAAGTGATCAAAAGAGATATCCAAAATCCCCTCGGTGAAAACTTCTGACTCTAATATGTCATCACAATAAAACAAGAATTCTGAAAATAGCTTTATCGATTGTTCAGATTTCAGTTCTGGAAATGTATGTAAACATTGCTGCATATTTCATTAGATATTGCCCCATTTACACATTTAAACATCAAATTTGACAAAACTTGTAATATGAAAAATATTTGTCTTAATGTGAGTGATAAACTTGGGAAGTTTCATGGTGATATCTGTCTTAAAATACATGTAAAACCCAGAGGCGGAGGTTGACAGGTTTGTCCGGCGAAGGGCCATTTGTGTGGTAAAATTTCATTTCGGGCCCAAAAATTGGACTTTCATGCTGATATTTGGAGCATCCAGAGTTTACCTAAACATACACCTCATCACCAAAAACCAGGTCCCAGTGAGCTTTCATTTGACCGTGGGGAGTTGGGGAAGTGTGAGAGGTGGACAGAAACGTCCAGGGCTGATCAGCAGCTGGATGCTTCTACCTCTCACTCCGCGTTCCCTCAACAAACCAAACATCGTGACCCACTGACCTTTGACTGTGAGGTTGCAGGCGCTCTTGGCCTGTTCTCCTCTGTGATTGGTCAGGTTGATGCAGTAGTTGCCTTCGTCTCCCTTCTTGGCGTCTTTGATCCTCAGTGAGAAGACGTTGTCTCTCTGGACCATGACGAACTTGCTGCTCTCGAACACCGTGTCGTCGTTCTTCAGCCACTTGGCCTTGGCTCCCTCTGTGTTCACCTCACAGTTCAGCACCACCTCCTGACCTTCAGGACCCTCCGTGTCCTTCAGCGGAGTGATGATCTTCAGTTTCTCTGCAGGAAGAGAACATCATGGACTGTTGTAACTCACCTTTAACATGATTTCTACTGCATCAGGGTCAAATTATGACTAAAACATGAGAAATCAAGTAGAGAAAACTGAAACAGTCAAGACTAATAAATGAAAATAAACTAATGTCAATCCATAAATTACAGATTTAATGGAGAGTTTCTGTTGATTCTTTTAGAGTTAAATTCAAAACCCCAGTAAATAAAATGATGAATTATAAACTAAAACAAACTCAGTGAATCAGAAGAACGTGGGACATCAAGCGCCGCTGGACTCCGGTCTTACCGAGCACGGTGAGCTCGACGCTGGCTCTGGTGGCGCCGATCACCACCGTGTATCCGCCCTCGTCCTTCAGCTCGCTCTCCTTGATGACCAGAGTGCGTCTCTTGCCGTCACTGACCATGTGGTATTTGTCTCCCGCCTCCAGCTCTTGGTCGCCCTTCAGCCATTTGACCTCAAAGGTTTCCTTGGAGACGGAGCAGCTGAACTCCGCCTTCTGGCCCTCCACCACCTCCTGGCTTTTGGGCCTGGAGATGAACTCAGCAGCCAGTTCTGCAGCAGAGAGACGGTTACATGAGATTACATGAAAAATATGTCGATAAATAACTCAGTAAATGAACACAGTTGTCAGCGGTGAAATGTTTTTATTCACTGTTGTGTTTTTTACCGTTAATCTTGAGGTTTGCAGACGTTTTGTTGCCGGAACTCAGTCGGCAGTTGTACTCCCCGACGTCGTCCATCTTCAGGTCCTGGATGAGGAGGATCCTCCTCTTCCCGTCCACGATGTGGTCGTAGCGGCCGCCCTCCGGCAGCTCCTCGTCTCCTTTGTACCAGGTGACGTCGGCGCCGGGTTTGGACACCTCACAGATCAGCTTCACGCTGTCCGTCTCTGTTCCTTCCACGTTGGACAGGTTCTTGGTGAACCTGGTCTCCTCCTCTGTGATGACGGACACAGATGGTGGAACAAAGTCAGCTGAAGGTCAACTCAACACAAAGACTCAGGACTGTGCTGCATTCATACAGACTATATTCTATATTATATCCAAATATCATTTTAACATTTCTATTCCAACCGACCCTTGATAATAAATTCAACAGATTGTGATGTAGTCTGAACTGTTTGCTGACTGGAGTCCTGCAGGTCTGGAGAAGGAGGCTCAGCTCGGGGTTCATGTACATGTAGAAGAGTTGTGCTGCTTACCGACGACAGTGAGCATGCCAGAGGACTTGTTGGTCTTTGCGTCACATTCGTATTCAGCCTCATCGTCAAACACAGACTTGTGGATGATGAGGATGTGTTGGCGGCCTTGAGCGATAATTTCGTACTTCTTCCCCTTTCTGATTTCACTTCCATCCTTAAACCAGCGGACCTGCGGGACAGCGAGGAACACGGCGTCTCAGAGACGGAACCATCATTCAAATCATCACTGGTCTCCAATGAAACACACAAAACAAACAAACACGTGTTCTTACTTTGACGTTCTCTCTGTGGACTTCACATTCAAACCTGGCAGATTCCTTCTCCCTGACCTCCACATCGTGCAGCGGCTTTGAGAACTCGATGTGTGGAGCTGTCAACACAACAAACCAGACATTAACAGTGACTCAGGTCCAACAGCGAGACGTCCCCTGACCCGTCTTTATAGAGATGACCTACAGAGTCCTGTACATTCCTGCTCTTTGGTTTATAACCTCGAATGCCTCTTCAGTTCTATAAGTTAAGGGTGACTCACGTTCGACGTTGAGGAAGCAGGAGGTCTTGAAGTCCTTGGCGTCGCAGGTGTATGTCCTGGAGTCGTCCAGAGTACAGTCGTGGATGAGCAGCGCCCTCTTGCGGCCATCCACGATCATCTCGTACTTCTTGGTCTTCCTGACCTCCTGTCCATCCCTGAACCACTGAACCTCTGCGTTCTCTCTGGAGACTTCACACTCGAGCGTGGCCGTGGCCTCCTCCTCCACCGTCTGGTCCTCCAGGGGTTTGGTGAACTCCACTGGTGGCTCTGCACAAACACACAAACCACTCAGATGCTTGCTTTGGCCTTTTGACTAAGTTTGGTGAAAGTAGAGGTTGTCAGTAGAGTCCAGTAGAAACGGGACATGCTGTTGTCTTACCATTGACAGTGAGGGTGGCCTCGGTCTCGAAGTCTTTGGCGGTGAGTTTGACCTGTCCTGCTTCATTCAGTTGCACGTCTCTCAGCGTCAGGCTGTGGACTTTATCATCTGACTTCAGCACCACCTGCCGGGTTCAACAAGACGCTTTAATCTGCCCTGCACGCTGCCTGTCAGGTTCCTTACCTTTAATTGTTGGTGCAAGCTGTTTTTAGAATGGCGGAGCAGAGCCATGAGCTGCTCAGAGCTATGCTACAGAGGCTCATGGGATTTCTTGGTTTCCCTCATCAAACTCATCAAATACACAATCCAACAACTCCACAACGCTCTGGTGGACAAGTTGTGACCTGCACATTCACCACGCTATGAGATAATAACACAACGTTACCACACAGAGTTGTTTTAGAGGGAAATTCATGTAAAACCTCTGATGCACGTTGCCTTCAGGGACAGTTGTTCATCACCAGTCTCTGAATTTCCCTCTAAAACAACTCTGTGTGGTAACGTTGTGTTATTATCTCACAGCGTGGTGAATGTGCAGGTCACAACTTGTCCACCAGAGCGTTGTGGAGTTGTTGGATTGTGTATTTGATGAGTTTGATGAGGGAAACCAAGAAATCCCATGAGCCTCCGTAGCGTAGCTCTGAGCAACTCACGGCTCTGCTCCGCCGTTCTAAAAATAGCTTGCACCGACAATTAAAGGTAACGAACCTACTGCTATGACTATAGGGACAATTTGCCAAAATGTTGAACTATCCCTTAAAAACAGAGATCCTGCTCTCATTTGAAGACCTCTCATCAAACACCGAAACAGATGGTTTATGGCCTGTTTTATGGCTCAACAACAACAACAATCCCCCCCCGCCCCCCCCAGTCTGTCTGTTGTACTAGAGAATAAAAGCCCAACATTATCACACCCAACAGCCTTTACCTGCCCTGAACACAGACTGTCAGGCTCAACATGCTGCCTGTCAGTCTGAACCGTCAAGAGGGTTTAACCTTGCTCCTCATTGGTCACTAACAGGGGGGGACAGGGGGGAACAGGGGGGCTCCTGGGGGTTCAGGTTACATTTGATCAGAACAGTTCATCAACAGTGGAAATGGATTTTCCCGAGTGGAGCAGCTAAGTGGTGATGCTGAGCATCACTTCATCCTCTCTGATCCTTCCACAGCAGCGTACACTCAGAGATCCACTCACCGTGGATTTCCTCATCCCTCCACTCTGTCTGACAGGTTCAGAGTTTGGGGTTGTCAGGTCTCCAGCAGACTCAGGCTCCGTCAGCTGAGCCCTGACAGCTAAACTGAACCTGACAGCTGCTTTCCTTCCCCCGATTTAAACCACCGACCTCTGACACCTGAGGGCTGATTTTACCCCACATCCACCCACTGTATATCACAGTGAGCTGTCTGAGCCACATTCACTGGCCTGGCTGAGGAGCAGCTGAACATATGGTCCTCCTTCATTAGAGCAACAACACATGGCAGCTTCTGATTCGCTGTCATGGATGTCCTTATGTTGGAGCTCACATCTGCACTGTGTCTTTAATGTTCTTACAACACTGGAACATAGTCTGAGATAAGACTGATAAGTCTGCACCTCGTACTCCAAAGGCAACTTGCTGTCTTCAAATTCACCACTAGTTCCTGTTGGAGCGTCAAACACCAACCAGCACTTACTGTAATGCAGTCTTAGTAATTCTCCACTAGGACTTTAAACCTTTGATATTTCTCATTTCTCTTTGAAATGTTTTGGTTTGAGGTCAGAAAATGTTTTGTTTATCTGTTGTTTTGTGTTTTATTTGTTGTTTTCCCAGCTACAGACAGTCTTACACAGGAATGGTCCAGAGATGCTCTTTGTTGTGGGTTTATCATGTGTTGGTCTCAGAGTCCACTCAGTGAAAATCTGGTTAAATCATTCAAACACTTCACTGAAGGAAATGTGTTCCATCACCAAAGACAAAGCAGACGATAAACACCCGATAGGAAGCTGTTAACCAACAGGAAGCAGCTCCCGGCTCCAGGATCCACCCTGGGAACGCTGCTCCACATCTTCCTACTTTATTTACCGACTTGATTTAATCTAGAAGAGCAACAAGCAGCTGAGACGGTGTGAGAACCTCTGACCACGTGACACAGTCAATCACACTTCAGCACAACTCACAGAGAGATCGAGTGTCTGTTCTCAGGTTACATCCCATAATCAAAGTAATCCTCGGTTATGACCGGCCTTCCCCTCCGGGCCGGACTCTGATGGATTTCAGCAGGAAAACAGCAAAGATCTGAACACCAGCAACAACATTTAGTGCACGTGGTGTGTTTTTAAACCTGGAGCTGACAAATAGTTGGTGTTGCCACCTGCCCCGCGGCTCGGCCTCCTGCAGCTGTTAAAAATAACCCCAGAAGCGCTTGCGGGGCAGAAAAGCCTCCCTGCCTGCGTTATCTCAAAACCAGGATCGAATGCTCAGCTGGAATCCTGAACCCCCAGCAGCAGGCCCTTATATGAAGACCGGCTGTGGCTGCAGGACCTCCGGACACCGTGTCCAAACGGAGACGGAAACCCGGGTCCTGGCTCTGGACCAGGACCCACATGACACATCTGGGCTCATGCAGAACATCAACAGGTCTTAAGTTTCAGGAAGTGCAGCCTGTGTGTGTGTGTGTGTGTGTGTGTGTGTGTGTGTGTGTGTGTGTGTGTGTGTGGGGACTTACTCTGTCGCTTGGTTCCAGCTTTGTACCCCCCAGGAACCACTCGACAGCGATGCCTTCGTATGACAGCTCGCACTCGAAGGTGGCGGTTTCGCCCGCGGTGACGGTGGCGTCCTTCAGCGGCCGGTTCAGGCCGATCACCCGGGCTTTGGATTGGGGAGAAGACATGGTTAGCCCCCCCCCAGAGACAGGTCAATAGATCCAAAAGAGAGAAACGGCTAATCCTCAGTGGCTAATCCGCATGGTGTGGTTGAGCTGAGGCAGGCCGCGGCAGCCCTCAGGACAACTGAAGGCAGCTCCCGGGGACTTGGCACTGGGGGGCCGGCTCATTAGCATACGACCTGCCGTCAGATGTACAGGGCTGGTGTAAACCAGTGAGGGATGGGGTCACGTTCCGGCCGCTGCCAATCACTGCAAACCTTCTCTAGATAAGGCATGTGGCTTCTAAAATAACCAAGGGGCCTGATTGGCTGAGAGCCCACCTCTGAAAAACCCATCAGGGGGGGCCAATCTGCTCCTGTCAATCACCAGCCTGCAATTTCCCTGGAAAAGGAGAATGTTGCGCTCCCGACAGGAGTTACCCAACGTCACTCTGAGGAAAATGCCGACATCACGGTTCAGGCTCTGCTGGTGTTGTAACGCTGACATGTAACTGCCCGGTGTGGGGGGGGGGGCTTTGGGGGGCTTTGGTAACGGGCTGAACTCAGGTCCTGTAGGTCAAGTTTGGATTAACAAACCACACCAGATATTTACAACGGGCTTCCTGACATGCCTGAATTAACGCTCTTTACGGCCGGTTAAAGGTCTGGCTGACAGCGCGCTGAGGGTCCGGCGCTCGGTTTCCTCAGCGAGCTGTCAGTCTGGACAGTTTACTGTCGCTATCGGCTCGGCTCTGATTATCTCTGCTGACTGACAGCGAGCCGACACATCCCTGACATCTGACAGGAAACCAGCTCTGCTTCTCTATAAATACATCCAGTTACACTGCAACTAAACTCTGAGCAGAGATCTGACTCTTCAGTTTCTAACATCGTGGACACCACAGGCACGACTTCAACCTGCACAGACTTTACACTACATTCAGTCTTTTTCTTTTACTTCTTTTATGAGAAAGACAAACTGTTGGTGGTTTTTTTTCTTAACAATCATCTGGCAGCATTTTGCTGCAGCTGCATAACTGAAGGATTTGTTGCAGTGTAGAAATATTAACACAACTTCTTCCTCTTCTTTACATCAGTGAGGTTGAAGTTTCTAAACAACAGAGACATGATGACGTGACGTTGGCTCAGAAACATTAACTACTACATTAGGTTTTTGCAGAAAAGTTTCTGTTTGACAGAAAACTTGTCTTTGTCGAATGAGAGAAAAGCTGCAGATGCGTCGTCGTCCTGCTCTTTCACTGCACATGTATAAACGCTGATGTTTGTTGTTTTAGTTTTGTTACTGCGTGAAGACGACCCTGCAGGTTCCCTCTGCACCACCACAGCCCCCAGGTTTACAGCTCCCTCCTGCCTCAGGCTTCAGCTCAGCCGACCAATCAGAATATTCCATGTTTCTAACAACATGACTGACTCAGTGTTGTTTCTGTCACCTTTGACCCTGAGCTGAGCTGTGGATTTGGCGTTCGCTGCCGAGAAGTCAACGCTTCCAGCCATGTCCATCTTGCAGTTGTAGAGGATCAACACGTGTCGGGTTCCCTCCTCCTTGATCTCCACATCCTGAGAACAAGCAGAGTTACACTCAGGTTAAACTCGCCATCCCGGAGCCGTTGCTCTGTTTTAAATAAAGGTTCAGAGTTTGATCTTACAGCAGACGGGAGGAGTGTCTCTCCCTTCAGTTTCCAGGTGGCGTGGAGGTCGGGCTCAGAGATCTCCGTCTCAAACGCGGCCGTCTCCGTCTCTGTGACCTCCAGGCTGTGCAGCGGGCGGATGACCTTGATGTCGCGCTCTGCAGAGTTCAAAGAGACGTTAGAGGAGACAGCAGGACGAGGACGGACAGAAACCCAGAGGACATGAGCAGGAAACGGCTTCAGACAGTGAGATGGACACGAGGTGTGTGGACGTGGTGGAGGACGAACAGACGACATGACACCGCGAGGAGCGGACGCTCGTTCAGAGCGTCTTACAGTTTGTGCAGAAGCAGAACATTGAACAAACTGACGACAACCAGCCCAGAGACGCCAGAGACACCAGGACACAAAGCAGCTGTCAGGAGACGTGTCTGCTTGACTTTTCATCTTTTTGAATTAATGATCATTACATCACCAATTAACAAAACTTTATGAAGTTGTTATTTATATTATGAGTAAATATAAGTAAACAGTTGTTATTAAACTCCCCCTAAACATTTATGATATAATAATTGAACCTTATCTGGCGTCATAACAGCATTATAACGTGTGTGTGAAGACTAGCGTGGACGCCTGAGAGAGGAGACATTCACATGACAACTATGTCTCCATGGTTTCCTCAGACGTCACAGCTGTTTCCACACACAGGTGTAATGCTCGTGGGCTGGGTGATCCTCAGGTGGGACAACAGACAGTCAGAGAACAGGACACAGTGATGGAGGATGGACATTAACGGTGGAAACGTTTCGGTGAAAGGCGATGGGCGGGGCCTGATTCTGCAGTCCTGACCGAGACTCTGGGGGGAGGGGCTGCACGGGCGCAGACATTACCTTCGATGTTCAGCTGGGCTGTGGTTTTGTCGGTGCCACAGTCGCAGGTGAACGTCCCCATGTCTCCCTTTGACGCCTTTTTGATGACCAGTGTGCGCTTCTTGCCGTCGGACAGCAGGAGAATGTTCTTGGAGGGGTATATTTCTTTATCGTCTTTAAACCATCGGACTTCGCCCGATGCTTTGCTCAGCTCACAGGACAAAATCACCTCGTCCTTCTCAACAGCGGTGTAGTTCTGGAGCTTGGCTGTGAAGTACAGGTCGCCCTCTGCAGGACGAAACCAATGACCAGTTCAAACATTAAGTAAAAACAGCAAATGGTTTAAACAGAACCAGTCGAGCAAAGACCTGCATGATAGAAACCACCGCTGTGTTACCATCATATCCCAGTTAATGGGGATGTTAATATATGCCAGCATGTAGTGATACATCCAACAAACCAACTACTGGGATGTACTGATCAGCAGCTCCGTTTATATAGAAAACTACAATAAAACTCATGAGTACTGAGGTTTTCTGTTCAGATCTGGTTCTAGGAACAGAGATCAGGACCTGATCGTCTCTACAATCCTCTGGATCCTTCTGGAAAACCATACTAACCGAGCACAGTGAGCATGGCCTCTGACGTCTTGCCCATGGCCTCCACCCTGATCATGGAGGTGTCATCAGTGGTGACCTCCTTGAAGGCCAGCGTGTGGACCTTCCCGTCCTCTGACATGTGCACCACTTTGCTGGGATGCAGACGCACGTCATTTTTGTACCAGACCACTGGGATTTTGTCATGAGAGAGTTCAACACTGAACTCTGCAGTTTCTCGCTCCTTCACGGTCACATCTTTAATCGGCTTGATAAATTCGAGGCGAATACCTGACAAACACAAATGATGTATACATGTATACATTGATGTAATCAAACAAACATTTGGAAAGACATCTAAAGATGAACTGAGTGGAACGTGAGGGGTTACTATTTCTGTGCTCAGTCAAGTGATTTAGTGTGAATATAAACCAAATGTCTTCGACTTCAGTGGGTTACAAAATACTACGGGGCCAGTAGACCAGGAAACCCAGGCCCTGACAAAAGTAAAGTGGGCGGGACATCTGTTTACTTCTGGTCAGATAGTGATGGTGACAGTATGGCCGTTTGAAAGCTTTTGGCAAACATTCAGATCATTTACAACCAAGATGGAGATGAAGTTTCACCCTCATGTACACTTCACACCACTGCTGCTCAGACTCTCTTTACCTTTGATAAACAACTTTCCAGACGTCCTCTTATCTTCAGCCTCAAACATGTATTTGGCTTCGTCCTCATACTTGGCAGATTTAACAATAAGTGTGTGTTTCTTTCCCTCCACTAGGAGTTCAAACTTGTCGTCGTTTGACAGCTCCTGTGATCCCTTTAGCCAACGGAAGCTTTTGGGCTCTCTGGAAATTTCCAGCTCAAACCTTGCCTCATCCTTTTCGTACACATGCACGTCGGCCAGCGGAGTAATGAATGACACGGGGGGTTCTGTTGATTCAGACAGATAGAGTTAACATCAAGGTGCAGACTGAGAAGTAGAAAGAAAACCTGTGTGCTCAAGCTTTTCGTTGTCAAGGAGGAAAAGATTGAGCACTGTGCTTGGAAACATGTAGAGATTCTGCACAAGAAGTGAACGCTCACCCTTCACTTTCAGGTTTGCAGAACACTTGGCGTTGGCAGCGGTAAACGCCACCTCGCCTGTCAGAGGCACTTTGCAGTTGTACAAGACCAGAGTGTGTTTGGCGCCATCCTCCACAATCTCAACATCCTGCAGACGGCCAACAAACTTCAGCATGTCAGCAAACACATCAGGACTCAGTGAACATGATGAGAGCAAGGTGTGGTCAGTTGTCATTGTTAGCTAACGAGAGAGCAACGCTCCTGACAGGTTAGACATGTGAAAGCTTTCAATACTAGGATTTCAAATGAGCTCCACATCCAAACCAAAGTGAATCAGACCACAGCTGATGAAATATCTACTGAGATGTATATAAAGGACACCTACAGCCGACGGACTCAGGACTTCTCCATTCAGTTTCCACTGGCCATGGACATCATCTTCACTGAGCTCCACCTCAAATCGAGCCGTTTCTCCTTCAAACACTTCAACACCGTACAAGGGTCGAACCACTTTGATGTGGCGAGCTGATGTTCAAGAGAGGGAACAAAACTCTTATTGATCACATTCAACATTTAAACATTCAACAAAGACACAAAACATATATACATAATACACACACACATATATATATATACACATAAAAAGACAGACATAGGTTGTGTTTCCCATAATTTAAGGCTTTGGGGCCACACAGAACCTTAAGGTAAGGTGCTGTGTAGAAACCTCCTTTATTTAGTCATAGCAACCTTTCATTGGACCATAAATAACCAAATGACTTTCAGTGGCGACTCTCAGTAAATGGCGCTAGCAGGTTTACCAAATAATCTGGTCACATCACTGCAAAAAGTAACCTTATATCAGTCATTTGGTTCTATATGGACCAATGCTGTGCCACATCTTCACAAGCCCTGAAGAAGGGGTTTTGGTTCTCTCAAATCAGATTGCCCTTCTATGGGAACTATGAAGACCTTCTAGAGAAGTGTCTTCAAGAGTACACAAAGTGACAAACAGACAACGAAGCAGAGCAGTAAGAGACAGTATGCTCTGAGAAAAAGGAAGAAGCTGGGTGATGGGCCATGAGGACTGGTTAGGAGGTAGAGCAGGTGAGGTTACAGAGGTACGCCAAGAAGGGAGAAGGTGCCTCAAAAACCTGAAACAAAGTCTGTCTTTACCTTCTATGTGCAGTGTGGCAGCCGTCTTGTCTGTTCCACAGTCACATACGTACTGTCCTTTATCTTTGTCTCCAACCTTCTTGATCACAAGGCTTCTGCGTTTGTCCTCAGCCTTGATGGTCACCGTCTTAGAGGCCTTGATCTCGTTCTCATTGTAGTACCACATGACATCGACATCTTTGTTGAGCTCACAATCTAGAACCACCTCGTCTTTCTCAACTGCAGTGTAGTCCTGCAGCTTAACCGTGAAGTATGCGTCTCCCTCTGAAATAGGGACATTTCTCTGTAACTTTCCATTGCATATGTGCAACACGTGTGGTAAATGGAACAACTGAGACACAGAAAAGACAAACACAGAAAAAGACAAAAGACAAGGAACACAAATGTCCAACATGGAAAAATGGACACAGACCCAATGTCTCACAAACATCATGTTGTGCAATTTGCACAGAAACAAACAAATGGACAAATTGGACAAACAGTTGTTGTGAAGAAGAGACACAGGAGACACAGGATGAGGAGGACAGAAAGTGTGCAGGTGGTTACTCGTGGTTTACCTATGACGGTCAGGTTGGCCATGGAAGGAATTCCTTTGGCCTCTGCCTTAATCTGGCACGTATCATCTAGAGTCACTTCTCTTATTTCTAGCACGTGTTTCTTTCCGTCCACTGAAGCGAGCACTGTTCTGCTCGGATGAATTTTAACATCGTTCTTGTACCAGGTGACGGGGATGTTCTCATGAGAGAGTTCCAGCTCAAACCGAGCCGTTTTGCCCTCTTTTACAGTTTGGTCCTTTATTGGTGAGATAAATTTGAGCCTGATACCTACAGGTGCATTAACAAAGCATATTCATGTGAGTTAGAATCCAACTCAATGAATACATATCTCCAGTGATGGCAGTCCAGCACTTACCCTCCACTGTGAGCCTGGCCGTTGAGGTTTTGTCCAAAACCCCAATTGTATATTCGTCCTCATCATCAAACTCACAGCAGTTTATGATCAGCATATGCTTCTTATCATCATCGATGATGTCATACTTTTGGTCTGGGGTGATGATGTCATCAGCTTTAAACCACATGACCTTAGAGACATCCTTCGTGATGGTGCATTCAAATTTAGCCTGTTTCTTTTCAGGCACAGAAACATCCTTCAGTGGGACAACAAAGTCCAATTCGATTTCTGGGTTAAAAGATAACACAGGCACAAGACATCAACAACACAACAACAGCACAACAGTCTACAGCCAGTGGCCAGTTTACCAGGTAAACCCTTGTTTGCTGTAGTGGATTGTACCCATCAACAATCTCAGATGTTTGTAGTGTCATACCATAGATGTATGAGGCTAGCTTGTTATGTACAGTGCACCATATTTTATCCAATAGAAGGCCTATTGTGGACATCTTCGGTTTTGCAGGCCATCTAAACAAAAAGACATCCTGTCGCCTCCCCAAGATTGGTTTGTGGTAAAAGCTCAAATGTTACCACAAAGGATCTTGTCTTGTTGGCTCCTTGGTTCCCCCTGATTGGTCTTGTTGGCTCCTTGGTTCCCCCTGATTGGTCTTGTTGGCTCCTTGGTTCCCCCTGATTGGTCTTGTTGGCTTCTGGTTGGTTCTGATTGGTCTTGTTGGCTCCTTGGTTCCCCCTGATTGGTCTTGTTGGCTCCTTGGTTCCCCCTGATTGGTCTTGTTGGCTCCTTGGTTCCCCGATTGGTCTTGTTGGCTCCTTGGTTCCCCCTGATTGGTCTTGCTGGCTTCTGGTTGGTTCTGATTGGTCTTGTTGGCTTCTGGTTGGTTCTGATTGGTCTTGTTTGCTTCTGGTTGGTTTCCTATTGGTCTTGTTGGCTTCTGATTGGTTTCTGATTGCATTTGTTAGATTCTGGGTAGACTTTCTGGCTTCTTGAAGTTTGACACATCTGCCAAATTTGATGTCAGTTGGTTTGCATCAAATTTGTTTGTGTGGAAAGCTTGAACGTTATTACTGGTTGATATAAAGTTTTGAGAACAAAATATTCCTAATCTGGAGGGAAAATCTTCATTATCCGGTCCATTCTTCTTTCAACATTGTTCTCATCAGGTCTTCACATGTGACCTTAAGTTTTTGAATACTGGGCAAAATCAACCATTTTCTGCTATTAAATCATTAACATTAAATCAAACAGTTGGTGTTCTTTAAACTAATAAACTGGCCATTGCGCTTGGATTTAAAATGAGACGTTTAACCATAGACAATACAAATGTACTGTGGGTGACATCACTACACACATTCTAAAACACATGTAAAACTGGACAGAAGAACAAACATGAAAATGGTTTCCAACAAACAGACTAAAAAACAAACACAATAGCGCGTACAGGAACAGTGTCCTGTAATTTGTCTGCTGGAAATTGTTGGGATCCTCTGAGAAAAAAAAGTCCTCTTCATCCTCTTGGGTCACGCAAAGTTTCAACGGATGGAGCAAATGATGAATTTCAATCCTCAAACCTATTAAATAAAAACCTAAGGTCCGTTCTCATGTGCCATCAAGCTTTATTTTGTTGCGCACGGACCTTACGCCTTTATTTTTACAATTATAATATACTAAAACCATGGTACACTCTGCTTTCAGTCCTGCATACCAGAAATACCTCTTACCTTTGACATTCAGCATTGCAGTGGTGATAGCATTCAGAGCCTGGTAGGACACTTCTCCAGCCTGATCCAGTTGGCAATTTTTTAAGATCAGCCTACGTACGGCACCCTCCATCTGGATGTCGCATGTCTGACAAATTCATCACAGTAAATTTATGTTTAGAAATTGCTAATAAAATAATGTGCCAGTGGATATGTATATCTAAACTAAGGTGATGAAAACAAGTTCATCCTATCTTACCGGAGATCGGGTCAAAACCTCTCCTTTGAGCTTCCATTCTCCTGGAACATCCTCCTCAGAGATCTCTGTCTCAAATGTGGCATCGTCCTTCTCAGTCACCTCAATGCTAGCCAAGGGCCTCAGGATCTCAGCCTCCCGCTCTGAGAAAGAGGATTTATTAGTAATCATATACATCAACCAAACAAACGTGAAACATTGTGAGATGCTCAAGTTGAGAGGAAGATAAGCAGGCAAACAGATAAACCTCCTAATGTTAGCTTGGCAGTGTAGACACGTCCTTCAACCTCCAAGGAATATTCTGCAACATCATCCGGCTGACAGTTCTTGATAGTGAGTGTCAGCTCCTTTCCTTCCTTCTTTATCTCAACTTTGTCAGAAGGAGTGATTTCAGTCTCTCCTTTCACCCACTTCCAGTTGGGAGTGTCCTTGAACAGCTCGCATTTAAATGTAGCAGCTGCCTTTGGTTTCACATGCTGGTCTTTCAGTGGTTTAACGATCCAGTCTTTGATGATTTCTGTTGGAGTGAAACATTACAGACACAGTGTGCCCCATTAATCACCATTTTAATGATTTACAAATTATAGTAACAATCAGCAAGAGCTAAATTGGCTTCATTTTGGTTTAGTTTTTCTAGATGTAGGTGGTTTAGGTGTGCAATGATCTTGTGTACTTACCAATCACTTTGACGTTTGTTGTAGTCTTGACATCTTCCTGGTTGGCCACTTCACAAGAGTAGGAACCGGCATCGGCGTCTGCTGAGTTCTGGATGGTCACAGCGTGCTGCATACCGATCACATTGATCTGAATCTTGTTGGCCTTCTTCTTCAGGACTTCACCATTCTTCTTCCACACCGTATCTCTCTCTTTGTTCAACTCACAGGTCATGTATATAGGCTGGCCCTTAAGAGCAGAAGTCTCCTCATCCAGTTCTTTGATCCATTTCACAGGGAGTTCTGTGAAGAGAGAAAAGGGAAATAAGCTATTTGACTGTATCTAGTGCTAAACAGGAATATAAGAGTTTTTGAGGCAGGATAAAGAATACCTTCAACAATGAGCTTGGCTGTGCATGATATTTCCTTGCCAGCGTTCTTGGCCACACAGGTGTATTCACCAGTGTCGGACAGCTGGACATCAATAATGTTCAACTTGCGATCTTTGCCATCAGAGGTGAACTTGTGCTTGGGGCTCTCACGCAGGTTGCTGCCATCTTTCATCCATGTAGTGATAGCGGTGGAAGGTGAGACCTCACACTCAAACACGGCAGCCGAGCCAATGGACTCGGCCTCCTTCAGCACGATGTCCTGAAGCTTCTTGATGAACTTCAGAGGGACGGCTTTGAGCTTGAATCCTCCGAAGGGATCCTCTGGAGGGGAGGGGCCCTTTCCACCGGGCCTCAGGCCGCGACCCCTGCCTTCCCCAGGGGATGGGGTCTGCTTGGCTGAAATACAGAATAATACCAGTTGATTCATATTTTAATGTGAGGGATTCACCATGAAAAACTCAAGAGGGTTTTCTTGCTGTGCATTCACAGGCACAGTTGATAGATTTAAGACAACAAACTTACGTTTCAGGCCTCTACCTCTACCTCTTCCTGCTTCCTCTGCTGGTTGTCCCTCTGTTCAGAAACAATGAAGATTAATTTTCTGCAAACAACATAATCCTGTCTTTATAAACATACCATGGCTGGGAGATGTGTAATATGAAGTGATGGTAAATTTATGAAATAATGACATTAATATGAGGACAAATGAAAACACAATGAATATTTACAGTGAACACGCTTTAACATTATGAAGAGATGGAACGACAGATGTAAAGATGGTACAAGTGAGGACAACACATGTTGGACTGATGCGAATGGAAATGTAAGACACATGAATGACATAACGAAATGACACAAAGCAATGAATATGACCAGACAGTGTGACAGACAAAATGATAATTAACATTGAGACATACACGGATGAGAGAGATGGCGTAAATCGCATCACACTTAAGATACAGTGAGGTACAGACGATTTAGATGGAGGCACGATGGTGGTAATGGGTAGAGATTATTCAGGGCATGAAGGGAGGGGTTTTCTTGGTTATCACCCAACAAATTGGGGCCGCCACCGTCTCACCTCTCCTGGAAACCCCTGGAGCTTCTAGAGCACCTTCTTCTCCTTCACCTTCCCAGTCCTCTGAGCCATAACTGTCCCTAGGAACCATCTCCCAGCCCCAGGTCTCCTCCTCCTCCTGCTCTGGCTCAAACTCCTCTTCATGGACCTCTTCCTCTGGCTGGGTGGCAACCTTCTTCATCTGCACAGCTCCGGGAGAAATCTCTTTAACCAGGGGAACCTTCCCTTTACTTGGTTCCTCTTCTGGTGATGGTTTCTTTGGGACCTTTTTCAGAGTCACAGCTTCAATTGAAGGTTTTGGTGTAACAACTTTAGGAACCCTTTTGAGTTTATCAACACTTGGTTTCCTCTCAACAGGAACCGCCTCTGCTTCTTTAAGCTTTTCAACTTTAGGTGATGGTGTCTTTTTCAGCTCAACCTTCTTGAGCTGCTCCAAAGGTTTCAGAGCAACTTCTTCCTTTTCCTCTTTTGCTTTAGGTATGATTCCCTTCTTCACCTGCAGAGGTTTGGGTTCCTCAGGAGTCTTCTCAGGTTTCTTAACAGAAATTGGCGCAGGAGACACTTTCTTCTCGACTGGAGCTGCCTCTACCTCCTTTGGCTTTTCCAGCTTCTTCTCTGGAGCCTCTGGCAGCTCAGGTTTCTGTGGTTTAGCCTCTGGCTCTCGTTCTTTTGGTTTTTCCTCTGGAGTTCTGCGACGATGGGGAACATCATCAACTGGCTTCCTCTCTTTCACCTCTGCTGGTTTCTTCTCAGGCTCTGCAGCCTCTTTGGAGGGTCTGGAAAAGGGCTTCAGCTTGATGCTTTCCATCTCATGTTCTTTTGTAGGGATTTTCTTCACCTTAGTTGGAGCCTTGGCCTCTTCCTGCTCTTTCTCTGGAGTTTTCTTTTTATCTACAGGTTTTGACACCTTGGCTGGTGGCTCTGGCACCTCTGGAGCTGCTTTCTCAGGCTTTTTAGGAGGTTCTTTTGGTTCAACCTCTCTGTGGATCCTCTCTCCTTTCTCGAAACTCACAGTGTCCCTTTCTGGCGTTTCCTTTTTCTCCTTCTCTGGCACCTCCTCTGTTTTCACAGGCTTTTCAAATGGTTTCAATTTGACTAGTTCTGGTTCCACTGCATCTGAAGGCAGTTTTTTCACTTTCTTCAGCTCTGCAGTGGGTGGCACAGGTTCCTCCTCCTTTGGTACCTTGAGTCCTTTCTTTATAGAAATCTTATCTTCTGGTTTTTCGTCTTTTGGGGTGGGTTTCTGGCGGGTCCATGCATCTTTAGGAACCTCTGCTTCTGCCTTTTCTTTTGGTTTAACGACATCTGGCTTTTTCATCACATCAGCTTTCTCTCGAGGCTTTCTCTCCTCCACAGATCTCCTGGTGGCAACTGACATTTCGAATGTCTCTTCCGTATGCACCATCTCCTCAACACTGATGACAGTAGTCTTAGTGACCTTCTGAGGTTTATCCTCTTCTTCAGCCTCTTTAGTTGGAATTGATGGAATCTTCTTCAGTTTAATAATCTCCTGTTCCTCTTCCACTTCTCTTAAGACCCTGGTTGTTTTCTTCAAGGTGGGAATTTCAAATGTTCCTTCCTCTTCTATCTGAATTTTACCTTTTTTGAGAAGAACCGTTTCTGAGGCAGCAAAGTTTTGACATTACTCAGTGACAAATATCTCACATCACAAAATATACAAACATACTAGGAACATTTAATGAATACAGAAAATATAAAAATTGAAATTTTCGATAAATAATAATAGTTTGTTTTTTAAAATCGAATTAAAAAACAACTCAGAAGATGTGACAACAGACATACAAGAAAACAGAGAGTAGACAAAAATCATATGTAAGAATATACACTACATTTAAAATGTCTATGATTGTTTGTAGAAAGCTTGTTTGTACTGTATGTTTGCAATGAGCCAAACTGATATTTTGTGTCCACAAATGTCCAATTGATGATTTGAACCTCAACCAGGGATTTAGATGTGAAGTAATGTAATGGAAGTAGGTGTCCTGTTGTTGTGTAATGTGTGCACTCAGGTGAAGTGGGCGGTAATCGGTGCGCCTACCTTTCTTGACTCCTCCCGGTGCTTGGACTGGTCCTTTGGTTTCATCTAATGCAGAGGTATAGTTCATAAAGTTGTTAGTTAGTTCATGTCATCAGAGTGAACAGCATTTACTTTGGTTTAATAATGGGAAGACCTTAAGAAGCTGTGATCAAACATTCAGAAATAATGAATGTGTTACACGGACTGTGGATGATAATAGTGTGGACGAGATACACAGTAAAGTAGTCCAGGATCACATGATTTAGTTGAACCATAAGAAAAGATAAAGAGACAAAATGAACTTAAGTTGTATCCAAAGACAAATGTGGCATGCTTGTGTTGGAACGACAACAAATTAATGAGTAAACATCACGACACACAACATTAAAAGACCAACAAAAAAAAGACTCACAACAACAATCAACAACAAGAACAAAGACAAACAAATGTGTGGCTACACATTATTAACAGTGATGATAAAAGATATGAAAAAGATGAAAAGAATACAAAAAATTCCTGCAAAGATGATTCTTTTTTTCTATTCCTCTACCTGTCTCAGGAGCTATCGTTTCTACCATGATTGGTTTTTCTTCTTCTGCGGTCTTGGTTGGTTCCTCAGCCTTCACAACAGGCTGTGGTATGGTTGCTTCAAGTATAAAAAAGAGGAATTGAAGTAGCAAAGAATTACTGAAATACACAAAAGGTTGATTAAAAAAAAGCTAAGAATTATTGTCAGGATACCTGGCTTAGTTTCCTCACGTGCAGGAACGGTCTTCTCCAATTTCTTTGCTTTATCAGTGACTTCAGGCCGTTTGGCAGCTTCTTTAACTTTTACAGCAGCCTGCGGTTTGCTCTCTTTAAGTACAAGGTACACAGGCAATTCAACAGTCAGTTCTCCACAGATATTCTATTCCTAATCTGATATCTTGAGCTTAACTTCAGAACGCTGGTCCATGCGACTTGGGTTAAATGTTGTATCTCTTCAGGATAAAGTCTTGAAGATTTTTAAAGATTTGAGTTTGCTAAAGAGTGACATTCTTTCACGAATGCCGTAAGAAAACCCTCCCACAGAAACACAGAGACATGTAACAGCACACACATTTAAAAGAGGAGCTATGTACCTGGTTGAGGAGCTTCTGGCTTTACCAGGGGCTCTTTCACTTGTGGTGGTGACTCCTTCTCCTTAACAGGAACTTGGAAATGAAATTATACGACAATCAGAACCTCAACAAGATTGATGGGGTGAGCACCGAACCATGCAACAACAAATAACATAGACAAAGAAAACACACAATGGATAACATGAAAGATGAGTTTCAAAACTTAAGAAACCCCACAAGAATATCTTACCTCACTTGTGAAACAACACACACAGGTGCAGTGACACATAAAGGACACAACAATACAATTAGAAGAATTGATTAGAAAAAAACAACATAAAAATGGAACTGTTGTGGTGGTTTAGATATCAGGTGATACGGAACCAAAAAAGAGACTGTCTCAGTCGACAGAACGGTGGTCCCTCACAATGACGAAGAACAAAGGTTGTGCCCAAACAAAATGGGTGATATGGGATGGATCTCCTCTTGATGTGATGACGACAAAGAGATATGACTCAGAAACATCTTAAAGTGGATGATAAAGGGAGGATGTGCGACAGTGTTTTGTGCTCAGATTGAAAAACACGTGCTCGGTGAATGACAGATCTGTTCCTTGTACCTCTGGAGGATTCTTTCACTTCTGATTCCAAAGACAAAACTGTTCTTTCAGTGAAGGACTGAAGCCCTTTACTGTCTCCCTCCTCTCTGGATATGGTTTCAGCTTCTTGAGGATGCACGTGTTGGACATGTGACTCAGACGTGTGGTCTGATTGCACTTTGGTGGTGCCATCCCCATGTTCTGGAGCATCTGTTTGGTAGCGAGTAGTCTTTCTGTCAGCCATCGTCAGCGTGGTTGTATCTGTTACTGAGGGCTCGTTGACAGCGGGCTTATGCAAAGCTAAGCTTTCTAGCAACGTCTTCCTGGTATCTCTTGTGGATTTTTCTTTCTCTGAGGACATTTTCAAGGTTAGACCATCAGGGGCACTATATTTCTGTGGAGTATCTGATGTAATATCTTGTTCTTTTGGGATCAGTGGTTTTACATGAGAAACATTCCTGTCAGGTGTCTTTGAAGCTTGTCTTTCTGTTTCTTCCTGTTTTTCCTTTGTAGGTTTAGTAACACTGTGAAATATATCCTTAATGGTGTCTGTTTTAGACTGAACACCTTCATCAGTAAGCTGTTCTTGATCTTTCAGGAAGTCTGGAGATGTACGACCATACTGCCCTTCCTGACGCCTTGGTGAATGAACAACGGTCTTTGAATCGTCCCTTTTCTTTTTTGTGGAGGTAACAGTTGTCATTTCTGCTATTTGTTGAGTTTGTGTCTGTTTAATTGGTATTTTTACACCAACAAATGGAACTTTGTCAGTTGTAAATTGACTTGTGTCGTCACCTGTACTTTCGTGTTCATCATTGACTTTGTAAATGTCCTTTTTTCTAGATGCAACTTGTTTTTCCATCTTGTCGGGAAAAATTAATCTTTGGGCAGTTTCAGATTTTAAATCTCCATCTTTAACAATGAGATGTTTTTCAGACGAAATCTCTATCACAGGTGGAACTGAAATTGTTCCCTCTATTTGTTCCTGTTTAGTTTCTACTTCAAATGGGGTAACACTACCATTTTCATCTTTAACTGCAACTGTCTTGGATTGCATTTCATCAACAGACTTTTTTGTAACTTTGTCCGATTGCTGTTCTTTGTTTTCTACAGATTTTATTGCCTTTGACTGAATGTCTTTACTCTCAGTGTCTGTCAACCTTGTTACAGGTGCAACAAATGTGTCTTTGTCAGTTTGCTTCTGGTCATGTTTTATTTCTTCAACTGTGGACAATGCTGTTTTGACCATGACATCAGGTGTTTCAACTGCTTGTGGCCGTATTGAAGAGTGTCGATATTTTACATCTGGTTTGGAGACAATGGAGGTCTTACTTCCAATTTCTTCTTGTATTTCAGTAAATGTGTCTGTACTGGGAACAATCTTCTCTGTTTTATCATGAATTGACTTGATCTGTTCAAGTTTAATGTCTTGGTCGCTGGACTCCATTCTCTTTGGTGAAACATCTTCCATTTCATAAATATCCTTTTTTGTTGTCGTCCCAGCTTTCAGCAGCTCACCAGGTGTGGTATGAGACTTGACAGTGTCTGATTTAACATCTCCATCTTTCACCATCTGAGTTCTTTCAGATGCTAACTCCATCATCGATGCCATTGAAAACTTATTTTCTATTTCTTTTGTTTCTGTTGTTTCTAAAGGAGTAACACAAACAAATTCATGCTGAACTACAACTGTCTTGGACTGCACGTCTTCAGCTTTTGTAGTTTTATCTGATGTTTGACTTTTCTCTGTTTGGGGTTTTGATTTCTTTGTTTTTTCTCTTACAGGGAGGACTGTTGTGTCTGGATCAATTTGTTTCTGTTTGTCTTTCATCTGTTCAACAGGAAGAACTGTGGGCGTCTTCTCTGTTAGAGTAGGTTTTCCCTGGGTTTGTTCAGATGCAATCTCCATCATGGGTTCCACTAAAATTCTTCTCTCAATTGGTTCCTGTTTTGTTTCAAGTGGAGTAACGCTACCATACTCATTTTCAACTAATACTGTTTTAGCATGGATTTCTCCAACTCTTTGTCCTTCATGTGGTTTTTCTTGCAGAGGTATTGTTGGAGGGATTTCACTATTTTCATCTTCAATTGTTATCTTTTGAGGTTTGACTAATATCTGGGCTTGGATTTGTTTTTGAGAAAGATCATCTGGTTTCTTCTCTTTAAATTCTATCTCAGATCTAACGTCAACCTTTGTTTCGGTTTGTTCGCACTTACGTTTCGTCTCTTCGGGAGGAACTAATTTGACTACTTCATATTTCTTTGTGGCTCCCACTGACTGAATTTCTTCTATAATTGCTGCTGACTTCTCCTCACTCATGGTCTGTGGCTCTGTCTTTTGAAAAATGGAGTCAAACTGACTGCCATCCCCTTTTCCTGTTTCTTTATCTATAGAATATTTGTGTGGAGAATCATATGCTGACTTAACATCTGCTACTTCAGCCTCAGTTTTCTCTGGGACCATGCTGTCTATTTTTTCCTGTCTTCTCAGGTTCTTCTTTTCAATGGGTGCCAATTTCCCTATTTTATGTTTCACGGGTGCTAAGTCGGACCTGATGTCTTCATCTATGTCTTTGACCACTTCATCAGATGTAATTGTCAGCTTTCCTGTTACCTGAGGTAGCCCTGAAGTGATACTTTCAACTTGTTCCAGTTGGATATGTCTAGGTTCAAAAGCTTCTTCAGCTGAAAAAGGTTTACATTCGGCTGTCTCTAGGGTTTTGTCACCTGGAGATTCATCTCCATCATGACAAACAGATTCTACTTTATCATTTTCAACTAGTTCCTCTGGCTCCTTAACATCTAGTGTGGGTAATTTCTTCTTTCCCTGTTTTGGGTGTTCAGTCTCTTTAACTGAGACAATGACTGACTGGAATTCTTCACCTGTTTTATCACCTTCCTTCTGTACTTTTTGCTGTTGTTGTTGTTTTTTGCTGCTGCTCTTTATCTCTGATGTTTCTGTCAAGGAGTGAGGCCTAGATTTGTGAATTCCCCCCTTAGCTGTTTTTTGAGTTCTACTGTGTTTTTCCTCTGTTTTTATTTAACCTTTATTTAACCAGATAAAAGCCCATTGAGATCAGGATCTCTTTCGCAAGGGTGACCTGGCCAAAAATGGTCAGCAGCATGTGGCACAGCAGCAATACATGTCAACACAGAAGTGCAAAGAATAACAATATAGAAAAATATACAGAGTTTTACAATTTCAAATACAACAATTGGAACAACAAAATAAATAATCTAAGATTTGAAGCACAGGCACTGTTGGATGGATTTCTGCTGCCTGTCTTTCAACATAGAGCGGAAAGCTCCAAGTGGAATTTGTTTAGAGAGTTTCAGCTCTTTCTGTAAAGTGTTCCATGCCGAAGGGGCAGCAGAGCTGAATGCTCTTTTCCCAAATTCAGTCCTTGCCCGGGGAACAGATAAAACGAGGGTTGAACAAGAGCGCAAAACATAACTACTGCTAGTTTTTTGCAGTAATATGCACAAATACGAAGGCATCAAGCCTAAAGAGCCTTATAAATTAAGGTCACCCAATGTACATATCTGCGTGCACTAAGGGAGGGCAGATTTGATTTAGAGTACAACTCACAATGATGGGTGAGACGACTACACCCTGTGACAAATCTCAGTGCCGTATGAAAAACAGTGTCTAGAGACTGGAGACATTTAGACGACACATTCAAATAAAGTACATCACCGTAGTCAAGAATAGGCAAGAAGGTTGCTGTCACTAATTTTCTTCTAACCTTGAGGGAGAAACAGGTTCTATTTCTGAACAAAAATCCAAGTTTCACCCTAAGTTTAGTGACCAGTTTGATTAAATGGGCTTTAAATGAGAGCTCCTGATCTAAGGTAAAGCCCAGATACTTATAGTTCAAGACCCGCTCTATAGGTTTTCCTTTATTTGTTAAGATATTTGTAATATTCTGTGGCAGCACCTTTGCAAGAGAGAAAACCATGAGCTTGGTTTTATCTGTGTTTAAAACCAATTTAAGATCATCTAAACGAGACTGGATGACACTAAAAGCAACTTGCAAATACTCAAGTGCCTGAGTGAGAGAGGTTGAACAGCAATAAACAATGGTGTCGTCTGCATACAGATGATACATTGAATTTGACAAGTTGTTACACAGATTATTGATATAAACTGAAAACAAAATGGGTCCCAACACAGAGCCTTGGGGCACCCCTTTGGTGATGTCCAAAAAAGAGGAGGTAGATCCAGCTACCTGAACACATTGCGTTCTATTAGATAAGTAGTTGGAAAACCAGGCAGCTGCATGCTTTGATAAACCAATGTGATGTAGAGTTTGTATCAGCAGGTTGTGATCTACTGTATCGAATGCTTTGGATAAATCGATAAACAGAGCAACACAGTATTTTTTGCTGTCCATTGCCTCAATCAAATCATTTAAAACCTTCAGCGTAGCTGTAGTAGTGCTGTGCCGTTTTCTGAAACCAGACTGGAGAGGAGATAAAATATTATTTGATTCTAGAAAATCTTTTAGTTGGTCACTGATGATCCTCTCGAACAATTTAGCTAAAATACACAATTTAGAAATTGGTCTATAATTGTTGACATTTGTGGGTTCACCCCTTTTAACAGGGGGTAACAAAGGCCGACTTCCAGATTTTGGGGATATTTTTGCTGATAAGACTCAAGTTAAAAATATGTGAGAGGGGCTCAGCAATAAAATCTGCGGCCAGCTTTAGAAAAAATGGCTCTACTTGATCAGGTCCTGCTGTTTTACTTGTATCCAGTCTCTTTAGCGCATTAAGTACTTCAGAGACAGATACAGACCTAAACTCAAAAGGGCAAGTGACGGGTTCACTCACAGCCGGCGAAATCAAAGGTGTATTAACACTGGCCAGCCCAGCGTTCGTCAGATCAGGATTTAGCGACTCAAACAATGATCCAGCAGAAATAAAATGATCATTAAAACAATTTAGTATAGCCGACTTATCAGACAAAGTGCCTGCTTGAGTGATTAGAGAGCTCGGCAAGTTATTTGTTGTCACATGATTTAAAGAAGATTTTATGACTTGCCAAAACTTTTTTGGATCATTGATATTTTTTATGGATTCATTTAAGTAGAAGTTAGATTTTGCACTCTTAATAAGGGAGGTGCATTTGTTTCTGAGTTGGCGAAAGCTAAGCCAATCTGCCTCTGCCTTTGTTTTTCGGGCCCTGGCCCATGCAATGTCCCTCTCTTTGAGGAGATCCCCAATCTCAGAGGAAAACCAAGGATTATTTCGCCCCTTCACCCTGAATTTTCGAAAAGGAGCATGTTTGTTGACTATACGTTGAAATTCATCATAAAAATATTCAAGAGCCAACTCTACATCGTCAAACAAAGCAACTCTGCTCCACTCAACGGTTGCTAGATCATGCATAAATGCTGAGTGGCAAAAGTTTTTAACATCTCTTTTGCAAATAACATTGGGCTTCGTTTTTGGAAGCTTGGAGTTTCTTATAGTAGCAATGGTGCAATGATCGCTCAGATCGTTGGCGAAAACACCTACGTCCGTGTACTTATGAGGAGCATTTGTTAGAATAAGGTCAAGTAGGGAAGATTTTGATGGATTTTTAACGTTGGGTCGAGTTGATGAATTTATCAATTGAGTTAAATTTAGTGAATCACACATAGTTTTAAGGTTATCAGATGAGGCAGTCAACCAGTCAAGATTTAAATCACCGACTAGCAGAAGCTCTTTGGAACTAAACCCAGACAAATAAGAAGCAAGGGAGGCAAGAGCTTCTTGAGAGGCAGAGGGAGGTCGATAACAACCTATAATTGTTAGAGATTGACCATGAGAGAAATCAAGCTTCAAAGCAAGGAGTTCAAGTTGTTTAACAATGGAAAGTGAGGATAACAAGGTAACATGAAATCTACTTTTAATATATATAGCCACTCCTCCACCTTTTCGAGGGCGATCACACCGGAAGATATTATACCCATTGATGGCAACGTCCTTGTCGGAAACTGTTTTATTTAGCCAAGTTTCTGATAAAATAAGGATGTCTGCATTTGTTGACTCTACCCAGATTTTGACAGCATCAAGTTTTGGGAGCAGACTCCTGATGTTTAGATGAATTAATCCTAGGCCTGATCTCCCTCTGAATACCTCAGGAGTGCTAACATTATTTAACACAGGACCTGGATTAGGCTGTACATTACCAGATAGCAAGAGTAAAAGCAAAATAAAAACTCTTCGTTTCATATTTTGAGATGATCCATTAACAGTAGTATTTGGCATTGTGATGTCCAGTTCAATCTCAGTAGAAGTAAAACATCTCTTTAAAACAAGAATACACCATGACCGAAGCTGCGTAAATCTATCTACGATTGTCCTACAAGAGAACATCAGGAATTCCACAGATAAATCGGTAGTTTGTACGGACCAAGTGATTGTTATAGTATTTGGTAGAGTCAGGGGTTTATGGAGGACCTGGCTAGATACATCACCGCCATTGTGGATAACTGGTCCTGGAAAAAGCAAAACAATCAGGGATACTGCAATTGATAAAATCATTGTCCAAGTAATTTCATCAACTACCTGGGTCAACTTCAAAGTCAAATAGAAAAAAGAAGGAAATAAAAATAGTTCAGATATAGAGTCAACCTGGGGGAACAAGTTGGATAACGACTAGAAGTAGCCTATGCCTCAGGCTATTGAGCAGGGTTGATGGTATAGCCACTGGAATAGGCCTTGGAGGGATGGGAGAGGCTAACTCCTAACTGGATTGCTAGAAGGAAGCTCCTGGATGATAGCTGCTGCAAGGCTAAGGCTAATGAGCTAGCTCCTGGATGCTAGCTGCTGCAGGGCTGGTGGTTAGCTTCTGGATGTTAGCTGCTGCAGGGCTGGTGGTTAGCTCCTGGATGCTAGCTGTTGCAGGACTGGTAGCTAGCTCCTGGATGCTAGCTGTTGCAGGGCTGGTAGCTAGCTCCTGGATGCTAGCTGTTGCAGGGCTGGTAGCTAACTCCTGGATGCTAGCTGTTGCAGGGCTGGCAGCTAGCTCCTGGATGCTAGCTGCTGCAGGGCTGGTAGCTAGCTCCTGGATGCTAGCTGCTGCAGGGCTGGTAGCTAGCTCCTGGATGCTAGCTGCTGGAGGGCTGGTGGTTAGCCCCTGGATGCTGGTTGCTACAGGGCTGGTGGCTGGCTCCAGGAATCTGGCTGCCACAAGGCCTGATGGCTAGCTCCTGGATGCTAGCTGTTGCAGGGCTGGTAGCTACCTCCTGGATGCTAGCTGCAGCAGGGCTAGTAGCTAGCTCGTGGATGCTAGCTGCTGCAGGGCTGGTGGTTAGCCCCTGGATGCTGGTTGCTACCGGGCTGGTGGCTGGCTCCAGGAATCTGGCTGCCACAGGGCCTGATGGCTAGCTCCTGGATGCTAGCTGTTGCAGGGCAAGTAGCTAGCCCCTGGATGCTGGCTGCCACAGGGCCTGGTGGCTAGCTCCTGGATGCTGTATCTTGCTGCAGAGAGTCTCCATATGCTACACTGAACTCAACCTCAGGTGCACTAGAGATTTGTCTTTTAATCCCTTCTTCCTGTGTTGTTAGTCTCCCATCTTTAACTGGGGACAGTTTTTTATCATCCCCTCCTGTGATGAATTTAGATGAGGTTTGGTCTTCAGCCTCTTGAGGTCTTACTAACTTTGCCCCAACTTCTTCAAATTCAATTTCTTTGATTTTCAAATGTTTCTCATCTTTATCTTTAGGAAGGTTTGATTGTTCTGACTCAACAGGAGTCTCTTCAGGCTTCTGGACTTCTTCTAACTCTGAATGTCTGACTTCTATTGCAGAAGGAAGTGAGATTTCTCCATCAGGTTTCACCTCTGTTGTTCCTTCCATAGGACTTACTTTGACAAATTTGTCCTTAACTTTAATGACTTTGGACAAAATGGGCTCAGGTAGAGGCTGGCTTGTTGACAGTTGCAGTTCTTTGGTTAACATCGTAGCTGAGGCCTTTCCTTCTTCCTGTGTCTGTTCTGTTTGTGTTACACTTTGGTCTTCTGTGTGTTCTACAGCCTGGTCTTTTTGTTTTGATGGCTGCATTTTACTTTTAGAAATGTCCTTTGATTTTTGAGATTGCTCAGGTATTCCCTCACTTTCACTTAAGGGTTTGTTAGTTGTAGGGAATTTTTCACAATTGTCTTCCTTCCATAATTCCTGATCTGTGACACGTTTTTCCCAAGTTTGTTTCTGAACATCTGACTTCTTGTTTAATATTTCAAAAGTATCAACTCTGTCCTTTTGTATTTCTTCCTCTGGTTGAATTTGCTTAACCTGATTTCCATCCTTATCTGCCACATTTTCAAAAAGTTTGCCCTCTGTTTGAACTAAAGTACTTTCGTTGGATTGTGAATTCCTCTCTTGTCTAACTGGTTGCTCAGTGTGAGTTTTCTGTTCCACAGCCTTGGGTTTTCCAGTTATTTCCAACTTTGACTGCATATTCTCAGTAACATGCAACTCTGGTGTTTTTGCAGATAACTTATCTTTTAGCCCTTGTTCAACTTGAGAATCCTCCAGAACTAGCACTTTGTTCAGAGATTCATTGACCTTTTCTTTAGTTTTTGGTATAAGTGTCATTTTATGACTCTGTGTCTTTAAACCATCAGTAACAGATATTGTACCACTTATTTCAGGTTCAATACTTTCATCCAGAATTTCTTCTTTATCCTTCTGGTTCATTTGGGCTTCTTCTTCAGCGTCTCGTTCTTTAGCCGTCTCTGCAGAAGACACTTCTTCTGACATGAAAGGTCTCTTCTGAGATAGCCTTTCCTCTGTCTTTAAAAGACTAGTGATGGTTCCTTGCGGACAGAAGAGTTTAATAAGTGTGAGGACAAAGCACCATGTAGCGGTGCCAAGAGATTAGAAAAAACACAGACAAACATTTGGGGTTAAACAACACAGAGATAATAAAAAGATAAGAGCAGAAGATCAAGAGGAAAATGTGGTGTTGTACCTCTTTCTGGTGTTTTTCCCTTCTCCTCGATTTGTGTTTCAGATGGAGGAGCATGTGTGGGAATGGTCTCAACCTTGGCCTCTGGTTCTTTAAAGATAATTAGTCCTTGTTAAATATAATATGTTCAAATTGAAGAGGGGAAAGTACAGCAAGAAAGATAGACTTCAAACCACAGAGGGACAGAAAAAAGAACCTCTTAAAAAAGATACAAAAACACACCACCAGAGTGAAGAGAACACAATGAACAGGGAAATGTGATATGGAGAGACATTCACAAATGAGATGAACTTTGTTTGATGATGCACTCAGGTTGAACTGATTGATTCCCTAAGATTTGGACAAAAAAGGAAAAAAGACTACACCAAAGACAGAGACATGGAGACGTTAAAGATGAAGATGATGGTGTTAGAGTTGAACTCTCTGTACCTCTGGCAGGTGTTTGTGGAGGAATCCTTTTCTTCTCTGGTTTTGAGGGGACTGAAGGTTTTGTGTCTTCTTTTATCTTTTCAGTATCAACCCTCTGAGGATGGATATCTTTGGATTCCTCCTTTCTCTTGGATTCTGCTACAGTTTTTGCCTCAGTCTCCAACTTGATGACTTTTGGCTTCTTGAGGTCGGTATCTGTTACTGACTCTTTTGGTTTAGAGCTCACATCTATTTCAGGTTTTGGTTTTTCAACAAGTTTCTCTGTTTTTGCCTCATCTTCTCTGAAGTCAGCAATGACTGAGGGTTTAATGGGAGTTTCCTCCTTTCCTGTTGGGGTAACCTTTGTGGGTTTGGATTCTGTCACTTCAGTCTGCTCAATTTTAGTTTCCTCTGCTCTACTGTATTCTTCCTCTGCAGTAGGAGATTCCTTATAGGTGACCTCTTTCTCAATTTTCAAACTTTGAGTTTGTTTTGTCAGTTCTGTACTGATTATCATTTGGGAAGGTTTGGTTTTATCTTTCACTAATTGTCTCTCATCTGGTTTCTCTGTCTTCTGTCTCTCCCTACTCTCTGTTTTGATGCTAATCTCCTTCCCTCTCCCTTTTTTGACTGAAACACTAGTTTCCTGTGTAGAAACTTCCTGTGGCGGGTGTCTGACTGATGTGCTGTCCTTCCTCTCGTCAGTGGTTTCTTCTGTTGGTGATTCAATTGCCCTGATGAAAAACTCTCCTTCAGTTTGTTCCTCCTTTACTATGGTGACCTCCCTATCTCTGTCTGGTTCATCTACCTTGATGAGACCGATAGCTTCTTGTGTTTTGGGGACAACTCTCTTTTTGGTCACCCTGACTTCCTTCCTCTTTGAAGCATCAGTAACAGATATCTCACCTCTTAATTCAGACTTTTTGTCAGTTTGGGCTGATTCTTCTGTTGTACTCAATACATCTACTTCTGATAACAACACAATGGTCTCGCCGAGTGGAGCCACGTCATCCTCGTACAACTCTTCGGCATGTTCTTCTACTACTTCTTCATGTTCCCATATTTCCTCCGTGGGAGACACTTTCTCCGTCACATAATAAACTTCCTGTATTTGCTCTGCTTCTTTCCTTTGCTCAATCTTGACAAGACTCACAGTTGCTGGAAGTTTTAAGAGGTGTTGAAGAACAGGCGTCATGTGACGGCGCCAAGAGAAGACAACGAAACACAAAGACAATCAGGAGTGTTAGAGAGAGACAACACAGAGATTAAGAGGCTGGTGATAATCCACCAGTAAAAGATTAAGATGGGTCAAGAACTTGTTTTCAGAAGGTTTGTACCTTTTTCACGAGGAGAGACTTTTTTCTCTTGATCGACCTCTGTGGACCGAATCTTCTCAATCTTCTTAGTTTCTATTACTTATGAACCGATTTTAAAGCCAAGATGTGCGTAGGAACAAGATTGTTGTAAAAGAAGGGAATTCAGACAGTTACCAAACACAACACAACAGAAGACACAGCAAACAATAAGATGTTGAAGATGTAAGATGTTACTAAACTCCTTGAAGATGTGGCAACAACTCAGTTTGTATTACTCTACATTGCACTTGTGACATCTACATATAGACTCAAAAGCATTGTTCTCTGCCATTAATCAACTGTTTTGAAGATCATATCAGATCTCTTGCATCATCTTAAACACATAACACTTCCATGGTTCTAACGTTATCCATTATCTGTGATATTCTGTGATTATCTGTTATCTCTTGCTGAAACTAGCTTCAGCCTTTGGTTGTTGTTTACTGTTTGTGTATCTGATAAATGAGCCTTTAATTATCAACACTGTGTAAATGTCTGCATTAAAGCTTCAGATTCTCTAGTTTTTTGAGTGTACATTTAGATGTGCAGCATCAAGCCCCATAAACTTCCATTGAGCTTATGAACAAGTGCCGTAACAGAGTGTTGCCAATGGTTGACATGCATGAGGAAGATTCAGAGAAAGATCAAAAGAGTTGAGTTGTGCCTCAGCTGTACCTTTAGGAAGAGCTTCTTCAGCCTGTGGTTTGACTTTAGCTTCAGGTGTCTTTTCAGGTGTTTTTTCAGTGGTCTTAGTTACCACTGTTTTCTCCACAGAAATCTTCTCTGTTTGTTTCTTCAACACCTTTTCAACTTTTACTTCTTCAATCTTGACAGGAAGCTGCTCTGCTGGCTTCTTCTCAGGTACTTTCTCTACATCGGCTGCTTTCTGAGGAACTTGTACAGGCTTCCTGACAGGAGGAACCTTCGCTGGAACTTTTTCCTCAGGTGTTTTTTCTAGAACCTTCTCTGGCACCATCTTCGAGATTTCCTCCACTTTTCTCTCAGGCGCCGGAGCTTTTTCTGGGACCCTCTCATGGCTCTTTTCCTTCACCTCCGTTTTCCCTGGAGGCCGTCTCTCAGGTACTGTCTCAGGGATTTTGTCAGGCCAGCTCTCAACTTCAGTCTTCAGCACAACAACCTCTTCAAACAGCGTCTGAGCTACTTTTTCAGGCACCTCTTCTGGTACTATTTTAGGTGTGGGCTTCAAAGCTTTAAGAGGGTTTGACACAGAAACATACACAAGACGTGACTATAGAGAACATTAAAATGTGCTGGCGCACAAAGAAGGATATATCAGACACAACAGGGTTTCCCTGTGAGGAACATGGTCCTGCTGGTTAAAACTGGACAAGAATCAAAGGACAACAAAAAAATGAACAAAGCCAGGGCCGTATTAGAAACAGTAATGTACCTTTCTCTTTCTTTGTCGGTTCTTCTTTAGGAGGAACTACAGCAGCTTCTGGTTTCCTGCTTGGTTTTTCAGGCTCCGCCACCGGAACTTTAAAGAGCACCATTCACATACATTAGAAGCTGTACAAGGACTTGAAGCTGAAAGTGCTGTTACAGACAAACCCACCACTCTAACGAGTGTAAGACCAGACAAAGCAGCAACTGACAAACTCTCGTGCAGCCCCATCATAATGTCATGGCGACTCTGTGAGCCAGAGGTTAGATGTTACACACACACACCTCAACTGCTCAAGAGACCTCTAAGATGAGAGTAAGAGTTTAGGTTTTAGTGGGTGAAGCGTTGGGATGATCGGCAGCTTCAGGTACCTTTAGGGGCTACAGGTTTCTTCTGAGGTACTTCTTCCACTGTCTCCACCTTTTGTGGGACTGGTGGTGGCGGCGGAGGTGCAACCACCTCCTTCTTGGTCGGTGTTTCAGGTACTTTGAAAAAACATGTCATTTATCAGATATGTGAAATTGTAACAGTCAAGAAGGCTGTTGAAGAGTCAAATGACGTGAAAGGACAAGACACAAAGAGACAGACTGACTCCATCACAGACATTAGAGACAATTGAAGGGTGTAAAACATTAAAAGGTATTAAGATCCTTAAGATTAAAGAAGTAAGAAGGTTGTCTGCACAAAAATCTAAACTACGCACAAACAAAAGGATCAATAAGCATTCAAGAACAATCACTCTGGGTGAGTAAAAGTTGGAGTTATGAGAATTAAGAAAAACTCCAGAAACTCAACCAGAGATGGTTTATACCTTTCTTTGGAGGTTCCTTTGGAGCAGGCGTTGGTTCTGGTTTGGCCTTGGGAGCCTCTTTTGGAGCAGGTGTTGGTTCTGGTTTGGCCTTGGGAGCCTCTTTTGGAGCAGGTGTTGGTTCTGGTTTGGCCTTGGGAGCTTCCTTTGGAGCAGGTGTTGGTTCTGGTTTGGCCTTTGGAGCCTCTTTTGGAGCAGGTGTTGGTTCTGGTTTGGCCTTGGGAGCTTCCTTTGGAGCAGGTGTTGGTTCTGGTTTGGCCTTTGGAGGTTCTGTTTTTGGGGCTTCAGGCTCTGCCTTTTTGACCGCTGGTTCTGGTTTGGCGACGGCTGGTTCAGGCTTTGATACTGAAGGCTCAGGTTTACGGACTTCTGGCTTTGGTTTTTCTGGTTCTGGCTTGGCGACTGCCGGTTCAGGCTTGACCTTTGCCAGCTCTGGCTTTGCAGCTTCTTCGGGTACTTAAAGCAAGATTCAGATTGGTTTAGATATACGAGCAAAGACAGACACACAAACAGTCAAAGATTCACTTCCAGCTGGAAGCTAAGGAAACACAATAGAGACATGTCAGAAGTGAAGACAGACAAAACAGAAAAACTCACAGTTCAACAAGTTCTTAAAAGTCAACACACAACCAAACAAAGCAGGAAATACCTTTAGATGGTGTTGGTGTGGGCTTCTTTTCTGGCACCGGTTTAGCCTCAGGCTGCGGCTCAACCTTCACAGGTTTGGCCTCTGGTTCTGCTTTGGGAGCTGGTGTGGGCTTAGGCTTTGGTTCAGGTTCTGCTTTTGGTTTGGGCTTGGGTTCAGGTTCAGGCTTAGCTGCAGGTGCCACTTTTTTGGGCTCTGCTGGTACCTGAGGCTTTGGCTCATCTTCAAGTAGGTAACACAGACATGGGCTAATGTTAGCATGAAGTTGTGCTAGCATCTAAGAGTAATCAAGAGGCACTCAAACGAGCCAGATGACACTTAAGACGGAGACACACACTGATGTAGAATGAAATTAGCAAAGTTGTTGTATGGAAAACAGACACAACGCTGATTACAGAGTACAAACAGTTAAAATCTGAATAAAACTGAGACAAACTTAAAGAGGTGAGATGCTATGTAGTGGTGACGTGGTGAAGACTCTTGATAAGACATCAAACAACAGAAAGAGCTAGCGTCTGTACCTTTCTTTGGCACGCCAGGCTTCTCAGCAGGCTTCGAGGGAGCGGCAGGCTTCTTAACCTCCTCTGGTTCTTTTACCACACAGTCACACACACCATCAACCAGGAAATCAAACAAGAAAACAAACGAGACAATGAGAGGAAATGAAGGGAATCTATACAGGGTAGTTGTTAAAGGACACAATACTCATCAAAAGAAGGAAAGGTGTTCAGAAGGGAGATGTTACATTTCAGACATCTCTACCTTTGGGAGCAGGAAGTCCTATCTTCTCTGGAACTGTAACTACAGGAACCTTTTCCTCCACCGGCTTCTTGGCCTCCACTACTTTAGAGTTTCAGTAAAAATTCACAGTGTTAATGGAGGTTAAGTGAAAGGTCACAGAACCAGTAAAAAGCATTGAAAGCCACAGATGAAGTCATTATTTAACAGGTACATGCCAACATCGAAAGCATGTTGGTACCTTTAGGTGGTGATGGCTCCTTCACGGCCGGTGTCGGCTTCTCTTCAGGCTTTTTCTCAGCTGTGGGAACTTAAAAGACACCAACTGTGTTAGCATCACAAGAGAGATGCTGAGCTTTTGGCTGGTGAAGCAGAGAAGCGCAGCAGAAGCGCAGTAAAAGAAAAAGTACTACAAGTACTACAAAGTTTACTTGTTGTGAAAAATGGAAGAGTAAATAAAGGGATAAAAAAAATAGAAACAACAAAGCAGGACAGGACAAAACAATCAAAGATTTTAGTAGACGAGGATGGACGCTTGAGTTTGCATGTTTTGCAGAACAAGGTGCCGAGCGGCAGCAGGACGACGTTCAGGTCAACCCTACCTTTTTTGGGGATTTCCTCTCTCATTTCAACTTTCTTGGTCTCCACTGTCTCCTCAACGGGAACTCTGACAGCTGGTGGGAATAAAAACATGGCACATCCTGGATCATCATCACAATACATATACGTTTAATTCATACATATATTTAAACATGAATATGTTTAGTTTAGTTTAGTTTAGTTTAATAAGTTGATTTGTATCAGGGACAATGTACAAAATAACAGTCTCAAACTGAGAGGAGATGCTTTGTACTGGATTTAGCAGTTAGCTACTTTCCATCTGTGGTCCCTGGACGATGGAACAAATCAGTGTTGCATGAATACTATACTGTCTCTTGTTATAAGACAAACCTTAAAGCATGTCCTGTAAACAGCATGCATGGTTGGGAACAGAACCAATCAGAAACATCTGTTGAATCACAAGCTAAAATCTGTTGAGCAAAGGGAAGTAACGGCTGACGGCCTGGACGCGTGCATTCAGGGTCAGAAAGTAAGAGTTGAGGGCGGTGAGCAGGAGCCTCAGTCTGAGAGGTTAATGTCAACAGAGGAAGAATTAAAGGACAAAGGGAAACAGCCCGTTAAGTGAAGACAGAGCCATGGTTAAAAGAGCGGCTCAGACACAGACGGGTTAAGACACAGGTGTCCTTCCTGTGTCACACTCATCTGATACCTTTGGTTGTGGACACCTGTTGCGTTACCGTCTCCTCTGTCCAGCTCTGATACTCGACTGTGTGTGTGACGATCACAACAGTGACACAACACAACAAACGTGAGGAAAACACTTTGTGCTCTGTGACAAAAACTCACAACGTCACTTCACAGGTCAAGAAAGTCAAAGTCTTGTCGTTTTCAGTGAATAGGGTAAAACTTCATTAAACATGTGTTTCCAAAACATCCACTCTTTGATTTCCAGGATGGACTGATGAACAGGCCGGACGGCTTGATCATTTCACTTTTGTAAAATATAAATGAAGTTGTCTTGTCAGTAGCTGAAAACCTACAAAAGTGTTTCTAACACAGAGTTCAGTCTGAAAGCTACAAACTGTGACATTTAACTTCCTGGATCGACAAGATGAAAGACTTTGACTGTGAAACGACAACATAGCAAGTTATTGGTGAGAAAATGATGATGGAGAAATGGAAGTTTGGATGTTTGTTAAAAAAGTGAAAAAAGAAAAAAAACATTCCAAAACTTCAGACAAACAAACAAACAGCACAGATGACCAACAAGTACAAAGACAGAAGGAAATCCACACACATCTATCTATCTGTCTGTCTGTCTGTCTGTCTGTCTGTCTGTCTGTCTGTCTGTCTGTCTGTCTGTCTGTCTGTCTGTCTGTCTGTCTGTCTGTCTGTCTGTCTGTCTGTCTGTCTGTCTATCTATCTATCTACAATAAATAAAGTGATGATGGTGATGATGAAGATGAGGATGATGGAGAGGATGAATAGAAAAAGAAGAAACAACACGTCGTACCTCTCTGCTCCACCTTCACCTCCTCTTCATAGTGATATGTAAATTCAGCTGATTCTTGAAAAAAAACAAAAACGTTTTTGTTGTTTTGTTGTCAAGAAAAAAAAGAAATATTTTGACTGGATTAGTTTGTTTGACGTCAGCGAGGTGAAGGTTAAACAAGATGTTGACTGTCATGTCAAACTGATGTTAATCAGTTGTTGATGGAGGAGGTGAGCACACCAAGTAGAGAAACACAGTAAATACCTTTGTGTGCAACCGCTTCCTCATAATGATAGAATTCAGCAGATTCTTTAAAAGACAAAAAAACACGTCCAGTTCATTTAGATTTTTAATTTGCTTCTTTAAATCAGAGATTCAAACATGTTGGAGTTTTTTGTTTTGGTCTGAACTTAATGAATCATAAAGAGTTGTTTCCAAACCTAAAGCTAAATGCTCCTGATTCTGGTCTTACCTTGAATTGCCACTGACGAGGGCACTTCAGGCCTCTGAACTGAGGAGTCTGGGACATCTATAGAATACGGAATATGGTTCATACCAACACTTTGTTTAAAAGAAACTACCATAATTATTATAATTGAGAAAAAGTGAGCCTGCATGTACAGTAGTATCAAAAACATGAATAATTGGCAGTTTGACATTTCGGTAAATCCTCTTGCTCCTCAGCTTTGTGGGAGGCAGAAGATACTGACACCACATCATCAACCTGGTAAATATCATAATACTAAAGCAAGTCTACAGGAAACCTAACTTACAGCCATGTGTCTTTATGTTAGCCACAGGTTTCCCTCTGCTAACAGTGTTTTGAAATTATGATATAAACTTTTACTAAAAATGGATATATATCCTGGATCATGTCAAAGTAAGCTGTTTCCTGTCTCTGCTGAAGACAAAGAACAAGAGGATTTCCTGATGTGTTACTCCAGAAAATCAAATACTCACCAAAAGGTACCATTGCTAATTCAATTTCTGTGAAAAGGGGGAAGAGTGAACAAGGCGTTACACACTGGAACAAACAAAAAGCTGAACAGAAACAGAAAAAGTGGCGCCTGACTAGGAACTGTACCTTTGCCAGACAAATAAAGCTCAGCTGTGCTCTTAGCCTCTCCCCTGGGCTCCAACCTCACAATCACTGAGTACACGCCTACATGGGATTAGTAATGAAGACGTTTAATACTCAATAATAAAAACAATTTGGAAAAAAAAAATCTTTTGGGCCTCTGGGTTTCCATGGCGCTCTACACACCTTCGTCTTCGATGGTCACATTTCGGATGACCATGAAATGTCTTCGGCCCTCGCTTGTGAAGTTGTACTTAGGGCTCTCTTTCAGTTCCCAGGTGTCTTTGTACCATGAAACAATAGCGTTGTCGAAGGACACCTCGCACTCAAAGGTGGCTGACTGCCGCTCGTTGACTTCGACGTTGTGGATGCGTTTGGTGAAATGAATTTGTTCAGCTAAAACAGATAAAGACGTGAATGGGTAAACGTGTTTGGCATCACAACTGGGAATGTATGACAATAGCTGAATGGTAGTTCTCATCGACACAACATCCACAGGGTTAGAAATGAGGATCAGAGGAATGTTTATGGAACAGTTATGATGACTGGTTGTTTGGGGGGGGTGGGGGGTGGAATTGAGTCGGAACTGATGTAAGAAGACAACGAATGAGATGGTGGCGGACGTTTTTTTGCAAGAGAATCCGGGAGAGGAGAGTGGTGAAGTATGTTAAGACAGAGGAGGACAAGTCCCACAAGAAAGAGACAAAAAAGAGGAAAAAATCTTCCACATTAGTCGCAGAGCTTGATGGGGGAACTCGGAAGAGGTTAGTCAACGGGCAGAGCATCCACCACGTCTAGAAGGTTTCACCAAGGGTTCCTTGTACAAACCTTCCACCCAGAGGTCGGCCGAGGACTCCAGGTGCTGGAACCTGCAGCTGTATCGACCCTGGTCTTCAGGCTTCAGGTCTCTGATCAGAAGCTTCTGAACCTTGTGTTTCACCTCGGACGAGTACCTGCCCTTCATCTCTAACTGTGAGCCATTTTTAAACCACTGCGCCTCTACATTAGGGATGGACAACTGACAAGACAGAGTGCACGACTGTCCCTCCTTACCCGATGTGTCCTGCAGGTGTTTCTCAACCTCTGGCTCTGCAAGACAAAAACCCATTGGCATCAGTCAGAAAAATGTCCTTCAACTCTTTGGAAGCTTAGACACAGCGCTATGAAACAGATGCTGCACATGTGGAGGGAGTCGGTACCGACCTGTGACGGTGAGCTTGGCGCTGGAGATGTGCGGGCCACAGACCACCCGGTAGTTGCCCTGGTCCGATGACTGGCACTTCTTGATCTTGAGCAGGTGGCGGTCGCCACTGATGCTGATGTCGTACTTGTCACCAGTGTCCAGTTTCTGCGTGCCCTTGTACCAGGACAGGGTGATCTCTGGGTAGTTGATCTTCACCTCACACTCAAACACCGCCACCTTGTTGGTGAAGACGGCCTGGTCGGAGATGTCCTTCACCACGGTGACAGGCTGCAGGAGCGACCAGAGAGTTATCCCCTGAAGTCCACGATACCAAGACAAACACCTCAACACAAACACAACACACAGTGACTCTGTCCTGACCTCTGTCCGCTCCATCCTCTTCTGCAGATCGGCCACAAGTCGGGCCATGTCCTCATCAGACTCTCTGTCTCCACGTTCCACTTCCTGTCAACAACAACAACAACAACATTCAGCACAACCTCCGTGCACATGAAGACACCAGAGACTCTGATGGTGCAGTCGTACCGGTCTTCCACTTTCTTCTGCTTTCTCCTTCTTCAGCTGCTCGATGGCCTGCAGCAGGCCTCGGTAGTCTGTGATGCCGTACATTCGGGCGTATTTCTCATACTCTTTGGGGTCCACGTTCCTTAGCAGCTCCACAATGTCAATGTCTTTCTCCTCCTGTGGACTCTTCTGCTTGGATGGAGTCCTGAGGAAACCAGAGCAGGTTAGAACAAACAGTATCAGAGCAAACACCAAACTGCTGTCAGGTTGTTTCCTGGACATTGACAGACTCACTTCTTCAGTTTGGCTCGGAGGTCGCCCTCCAGCTGCGCCACCTCCTTCTTCTCGTCCACATGCATGTCGGCGCTGCACTCGATCTCGCCGTGCTTGTTGGCGGCGACGCACCTGTACTGACCCGAGTCGGACTTGGTCACCTCTCTGATCTCCAGCTTGGCCTCCTGGCCCTTCTGCTCGATGGAGATGCGTCCGCCATGATTGATCTGCCTCCACTTGCCCTTCATCCACTTCACACTGGGGATGGGGTCGCCGCCCACCTTAGCGATGAAGGTGGCAGTTCCCTCTGTGGAGCAGCAGGTCGAGGGTTAGGTCACATGAATGTGAGTATATATAACATATATACTGTGTCTAAGGTGTCGTCTCACTCTCAGTGACGTGGGTCGATTTGGCCTCTTCGATGAAGAACAGGTCGGCCAGTTTCTTTGATGGAGCTGCAGCTGGAGCTTCAGTAGGAGATGGAGCTGCTCCTGCTTTTTCTACAACACAACAACGTCATGAAGGTTAAAAACATCAACAAATGCATTCAGTTTTTAGTTTCCGTGTTTTTATATGATTGGAGAAAGCAGACAAACCTCAGTTCAACTGACGGATACAAGTCTGTGTGTGAAGCTGCAGCGCAGTTCTCACTATGTTTCCAACACATTTGACTCTAAATGTTCTTTGTCTTGTTTGTGAGACAGTTTTGTTCATAAAGAGAAAAAGAAAAGAAAACTAAAAGATGAACCAACTGAGCAGTGGTTCATTATCACAGGTGCTCTGTGGCTGTACATTCATGTTGCTCTGGACCACCTTTTACTTTGTGTTCAAATGGTTCGCTTGATTTTTTTTTCTTTTTTTAAACAGCTCACTGCGGCATACAGCTCAGTGGGTTGAGCAGGCGCCACATATGCATCTGGTGGCCCTTTGCTGCATGCCATTCCCTCTCTCGCTGCCTCTTTTACTATCCTATCAATTAAAGACAAAAAGCCCAAAAACATACTACAAAGCAGACTTTAGAGCTGCTGTTTATAAATTAACTTCATCATCATTATTATTAGATTGCTAGTTTTTAATTAGAAGAAAAGCTTTTTTCTTTGCTACTCTCTTGTACAACAACATGTAATGACTAAAATCCTCCACCAGGTGGAGCCAACATGATTCAGGCTGCAGCAGCTCAGTTAACCTTCCTCTTGTGTTAGGGCTCGGCACCAACCCAGGTTTTTAATGAACAAAGAAACATACATTTGTTTATTCCATCAAGGAACCTCTATTTAAATAATATAAAACAAAAAAAAATCACAAAATTCTTAAAGCTCTGGTTAAATTTATGACATTTGTGTTGTTAGGTTCAGTTTCAACTCTGTTACAATGATAAGATCAGTAATAATTAGAGTTAAAACTAAAATTGTAAGTGCAAATCCAACTTTTTCATGGATGGAACCAAGAGAAACAAATGGGATAAGTCATTGATTTTTAGTGTGTTTTACAGCTGATTTAAGACTCGGGTCAAAACTGACCCTAACACCAGAGATGGTAGCAGAGGCTGAAAAGAAGTTTAAACTGAAGTCAAGGGGTATACTGACAAAAAAGGTCCAAGGGCCCACACCAAAAATATTAAAACCAGCATTTTCATGGATAAGGAAGCCTAACAACGTAACCAAGAGAAGAAAAACAAGTTGGATGAAAAAAAAATGTGTATGTACCTGTAGTGTATTTTACAGTTGATTTAAGACTCGGGTCAAAACTGACCCTAAAACAAGAGATGGTAGCAGAAAGCTGACACAATACGAAGGGGTAATGAGTTGATGTACTTCTTAAGAAATCCTTAATTAATCATGAATCAATCAGAGGTTTTATTCTGAATGACATCATCACCTGTGTTGACTGAGTTGGACATTAAAGTGATGGTGTGAAGCTGAGAGAAACCAGACTTCTGAAACCACTGAGCTTCAGTGCTGGAAGTGTTTTCTGACCTTTCACTGTGACCTTGGCTTTGCAGAACTCGCTGCCGGCGTCGTTGGTGGCCTTGCAGAGGTAATCGCCGGCGTCGTGTCTGGAGGCGGGGCTGATCTCCAGGCACGCCGTCCCGTCGGAGAAGCTGATCTTGGTGCTTCCGGCTGAAGTCAGGTCCTTCCTGTCCTTCATCCACTGGATCTTGAGAGGGGGGGAGCCGCAGACGTGACACCTCAGGCTTATCTTCTCGCCCTCGTTCACAGTCACTGGCTTCAGAGGGACGTCGAACACTGGAGGCTTCTTGGCCTCTGCAGGAGAGAGGAGGTGGTTTCAGGCCTGAGGACGAGGCCACTCAACCAGACTATAGCCAAAACATGGAACACTGAAATAGACCTGGAGGAACTCAAACAAACATCTGAACCCGTTCCACGTCTTCATGTTATATCAGCACAAAACCACTGCTCACTTCATAAAGACCATCACTCATAGCTTTTATCACAAAACCATCTCTGAACTTCCTTGTCGGCTGGTTTGGCTGACTTTAGTTCCTGCCGTTCTCTCCCAGCAGAGTGATGTTTCTTCTCTGTTGAGTCAACAGATGTTGGTTTCCTCCGGTCCAGGCCGAGCCATCGCTGAGAATCTGCTGCTAGCTATCATCACGTCTGCTGCTGATGTGAGTCCCATCTGATGGAACAGTGTAGGTGCACCCTCTGCATGACCCAGTCTCTCCTCCTGGTTTCTGGACTATATGATTATGTATCTTCTGCAGACTCATGGTTATGTGCCTTGATTGGAACCGCCATGGTTTTGTTTTTAGTCCAGTCATTATGAGAAAAGGTTGAATAAACTGCAACAGAATCAAACTCAACTGGTTTTGTCCTGAATGAGGGGAAAAAAGCCCTGAAGAATCCCATTAGGGGAAAGTTTAGAAAAAGACCCAAATATAGTCCATTCATACGCCTCGTCATCCCAGTTTTCATGCTGGTTCCATCACAGCACCTTTATGTACATGTGCTGTCAAAATGGTGGAATTTATGCAAATTTGCTCATGTTAACAAAGAATTTCAAAAAACTTGTAATTACATTTTTTGTTTGTCTTAATGTCAGTAATCAACTCTGTAATTTTGACGGAGTTATCTAAAGGTTAAACATTTATCCTATTCATGTGAGAAAAATAATGACGAGGCGTATGAATGGACTATATTTGGGTCTTTTTCTTCTTCAGGGCTTTTTTCCCTCATTCAGGACATGTTGAGGAGACAAAACCAGCTGAGTTTGCTTCTGTTGCAGTTTGTTCAAAGTTGAGGCCTTTTTTGGCTTAAAATGACTGGACTCTGTGTTGTTGGTTCAGTTGTATGCAGCTAGTGTGTCTAGTAATCTGACCTGACGGTGTATGTTTGTTCTTGTATGTCCTCTTTTTAAAATCAAAATCCAATAAAGATATTGTAAAAAAAAAAAAAAAAAAAAGAGGAGCATGTGTAGGTTTAAAAGAGGAGTTATGACCACTGATGAGTCCCTGATGAGCCAGGTCCATGAGGTTCAGGACTGAGCCGGCTCAGTTTCTACATCTAAGAAGACATGAAGCAGCCAGACTGAACCGTCTGTACCATTAACAACCAGTTCATGTCTCGTGGGTTTTAATAAAGTGAGGATCCTGAGGAGGAAAGAAAGTGTGACTTGAGGTAGAAATTTATATCTGAACGCTTCGTTTTTGTTAGTTTGTCTCATTTTACCATCAGTCATAATATTTCCTCATCATTTTGCTGATTAACAGAAGTGGAATAAATAAATAAATTGTGGTAAATTGTGGTAAACCAGGAGTCCAGGCTCAAAAGATTCAGATTACAAAGAGAGAAGAGAGAAGGAGAAGCATGGTATTCATGAATCAACTCATCCTCCAGGTGATGAGTTGACAGCAGGTCAGACTTCTACTCACTGTGTGTCCAACCCACCTGTGATGCCCACAGTGATGTCGCAGGAAGCGCTTCCAGCTTCGTTGGTGGCCTGGCAGGAGTACCTGCCGCTGTCGCTCACCTGGCTGCTCTTGATGCACAGCACGGCCACGTTGCTCTTAAAGCTGATGTCAAATTTGTCAGAGCTGTGGATCTCTGTGCTGTCTTTGAACCAGCTGACAGACATGGGCTGCGAGCCGGACACCCGGCCCTCCATCTTCACCAGTTTGCCCTCCATGTCTTCAATAAGCTCCGAGGGTTTTTTGGTGAACACCGGAGGATTTTTACGCTCTGAAAACAAGACGAGGAAGTGTTGTGAGGACAGGGAGCTTTCTTTCCTCCCACACAAAGAAACGCCCCTGAAGGGGGCTGGAGTGTTAGGAAGAGAAGGCCGGATGAGCCCAGTGTGGCCCAACGTAAATACCTTTGACAGCGACGTCAGAGGAACAAGAGTCCTTCCCCATGTCATTAGAGGCATGGCAGAAGTATCTGCCTGTGTCCGCTTTGTCTGCCTTCACAATAGTCAGGTGGGGCGTGTTGTCCACACAGCTGATCTTATAGTTGCCCCCTGAGCGGATGTCTTTATGGTCTTTGGACCATGTGACTTTGATGGGGCCTGAGCCGGTCATGTGACACTCCAGCTCAACGCTGTCGCCCACCGTCACCTCCTGTGGTGACAACTTCCTGTCAAAGACCGGAGGGTACCTGGGTTCTGCAGGTCCAGAGCAGGAACGAGGTGAGACCACCACCACAACAACAACAACAACAACAACAACAACAACAACAACAACAACAACAACACGTTTCAATCATCTGCTCTCTCCTCACTTCAGATGAGAACATACAAACAGTTGTGTTAGAGCTCAGTCAGACAGAATAGCTGCGTTTCCACTGTGGGAGTTCCTGGTAAAGAGGGGGGGGGGGGCAACAGGCCACCGTGTCTCCACTGACCTGACCTCCAGACTCCTGAGACGACGTGCAACAGTTTCAATCATCGCATCATCGTTGTGCAGCAGGTTTTTTTCTGCTCTTGCTGTTGTTTTTCCGGCAGCATAGACGCTTTCTACACTGCAGGGTTTCTGCTACATTCATTTTTTTGTGGCGACTAAATTATTGCCGCCACTGCTTCAGTACTGAGGCAGATACACAATAATAATCTACCAGTTACTATTACACTCTTTTCCACTACACAGTTACAGCTCTACTCGGCTCAGCTCGACAAAAAAGCAAAATAAGTAAATAAATAAGAAATAAAAAAGTTGAGCCGAGTCGTGCTAGTGAAAAAAGGGCCATAAAGAATAAGAATATAATCCGCCACCACTCCTTCAATAAATCATAGCGGAAACACAGTACTGGGTTTTAAAAATGCCATTTCATTGTATTATAAGTCTGTTCACTTATAATACATGTTTCTCAAACATCCTTTACTGACGTATTCTCTCTTTTTCCAGTCGTGTAGATGCTTTTGTTAAAAACACTGGGTTTTAAAAAATGCTGTTTATTTGGGGGCTTCTCTTGGCATCACATCCTGCTTTCAGTAAACCTATAGCCCCACCCGGGGTTTTTCAAATACCTCCCCTGAGGCAGGTACTGGTTTAGACCTGTAAACGTTCTGGGATATTGTCCTTTGGAGGCGGTTCCTGCAGTGGAGACACGCACCGACGGCCCCGGACCCGTAAAATGACCCTGAAGTTCCTGCAGTGGAAACGGCTGAACCAGTCACTCCCTCTCTCATGCTTCACAGACCTTGCAAGGTGAGTTTGGCTCTGCAGGAGGCGGAGCCAACGCTGTTTGTGGCCACACAGGTGTACTCTCCAGAGTGCCTCATCTCACTGTGGCTGATCTCCAGCACAGCCGTGTTATCGTCGTACAACATGGAGAACTCGGCTCCCTGCCTCAGAGGCTCGCCGTCTTTCAGCCATGACACCTCAACAGGTGAGGAACCGGCAACGCGGCACTCAAACCTGACAGCCTGACCTTCTGTCTGCTGCAGGCTGGTGATTTTCTTGGGGAAGGACGGAGGCGTTTTGGCCTCTGGAGGAGACATGACAGGGACAATTTAGTTTTCATCTTGAAACAACTGCTCTAAAGATAAGATAAGATAAGATAAGATAAGATAAGATAAGATAAGATAAGATAAGATAAGATAAGATAAGATAAGATAAGATAAGATTGGTTGCAGCAACAGACAACAACAAAGAAATGTACAGTACAGATAATAAATAGGAGATAGCAATAGCAGTAAAAAAGAAAGCAGTATTTGTAATAGAGAATGATGAAGTGGAAAAAAATAAATAAGACAAAATATGAACACATTCCAATTCTGTTTAGTGCTGAGAACAGCTCTTGTTGTGGAGTCTGACAGCTGCAGGGAGGAAGGACCTGCCATAACAAGCCTGTCACTGTCCCACTGGGTGGGAGTCATTGTCCATCAGAGACGACAGCTTGGCCATCATTCTCCTCTCGCCAACAACTTCCACCAGGTGGAGTGGACAAGCCAGGACAGAGCTGGACTTACTTCATAATCTACTTGTTCAGTCTCTTCCTGTCCACAGCTAAGATGTTGTTCCTCCAGTAGACCACTCCACAGGAAAGACTGTATCAGTAGTTCTCAAACTGTGGTTTGGGCCCCCCCAGGAGGGGAGGTCCCCAACTTTTTCTTGAAATTTTACCTTTTACCTACCTTACCACTTTTTTATTTTTTATTTTTTTTTTACTTTTTTTACTTTTCAAAATTTTACCACTTTTTCTAGAACTTTAAAAAAAACTTTTTTGAGAAATGTTACCACTTTTTTCTAGAATTATTTGAGAAATTTTCTATATTTTTTTTCCTTTTTTCTTTTTTTTAAGAAACTTTTTTTGTTTACCTTTTTTTCTGAGAATTTTTACCACTTTTTCTAGAAATGTTAAAACGTTTTGAAGAAATTGTACCACTTTTCCAGAAATTCATCTTCAATATTTCCAAAAATGCACATTATTGGCCCTAATTTGAACATACATTGACTAAAAAAGTAATGTTCTTCAGTCTCAAACAAATATTTGTCTTGTCCAATGGGGTACGTGGTCTAATTTTTGTCAATTTAGGGGGTCTTGATGTAAAAAAAAGTTTGAGACCCACTGGACTACATAATTCAAATATGAGGCTTTAGACTCTGTGTTTACCTTGCACATTCAGTTTGCAGGTGGAGGAGGCGGCGCCGATACGGTTCTCGGCTTTACAGGTGTACTCTCCAATGTCCGCCTTGGATGCTTTGCTGAGCTTTAGGCAGGCAACTCCCTTTGAGTACTCCAGCTTACAGGTTGGGCTGGATCGGACTTTGCCATCTGCCTTGAACCAGGACACTTTGATCTCAGGTGTTCCTGCAACCTGACACTTCAGACACACCGCGTCTCCAGCGGTAACCTCCATGGGCTCCAGAGACTCAACAAAGTATGGTGGCTCTGCAGGCACAGACATGAACCATTAAAACAAACCAGGAAAAATGATATCTGCTGGTTGCAGATACTGGACCAATCAGAGCCAAGAACCTGCCCATTGTTTGGAAAATTAAGAATAACTGAGGCTTCAAAAAGTTTCTCTAAACATTCAGTGTTCATTCCAGATCTGATTTACAAAAGGTTCTTAACTTAAAACAAGAATTTGTATTTCCTGAAGGAAATACGTGTGAATGCTGAAAGCCATTGCTGAACTATGCTGAGTGACACGCAAACATGTCCAAGGCAGGAATTGAACCTACAACTTCAGGGCTGGTAACCTGACACACTAACCATATGGCCACAGAGGACCTGAGTTACAATGAGCTTTATACTGTGAGGAATCAAAGACTGTCCAATGACAGCTGAATCAAAAGCAATGATGTAACATGACTGAGGCAGGAATCGAACCCATGACCTCACGATCACTAAGCCTTTATTCTGCCACTTCTCCACAGAGAGCACACACTTATCAAAACTGTTGTCATTGGTTGCAATGTGATGATGTGCTGCAAACTGTGGTACGAGTAATTAATGAGTCTCTTAACGAACACCTGTAACCAACTGAAGGGCGGGTACCAGTGATGTCCATTAGTGGGCAGCGCAGGACAAGAAATGATGGATACAAATCATTCAAGAGCTTTGCTTTGTCTCTGCTGCTTCTTGGATTTCAAAGTTCCTGTGCATTTAAATCTTACAGCAGTGATATAAAGAAGAAACATGTTAACACAAACCAAGAATGAAAGAGGTGAAGAGGAGAAGAGAGAATGAGGGGGCATATATGCATTATCAAGTTTGAAAGTTGAAGCCAGACCAAGTGGTATTAGTTAAAGTCCAAAGAGAGCTGGCACACTAACAGGACAGCTAAGGCGGGATTTGAACCAGTGACCTTGTGGTTGGCAAGCAGCCACCCTAACGACTGGACTATTCAAACACTTGTGGAGAAGCAGAGGTCGAGACTTTGATGAGTGTGTGATTTTGCAATGATGCTTATGAAAAAAAAGAATAGAGTAGAAATGAGCGACACCAAGTAAGAAGAGGACTTTTTTGTGACATGTTACTATTTTTTGATGAATTCAGTATAAAGCCTATAAATCCTCATGTGCTCATGTGATCTCAGATCTCAATAGGACTTCCTGGTTAGCTAAAGGTAAAATAAATCAAATCTGACCTGTAAATAAATACAAGATTCACTTCAGTGTCAATCAGCAAACAGAGGTTGAACTCACCGAGGATGGACACAGCTGCCTCACATGTGTCCTTTCCAGCATCGTTGGACACTTCGCAGCTGTACCTTCCTGCTGCCTCCTTGTCGTCTGTGCTGAGACACTCCAGGATGCAGGAGCTTTCAGTCGTGGTGATGTTGTATTTGTAAGAGGCAAAGATCTGCTGTCCGTCTTTGTACCAGTTCACTGTGATCTTAGGAGTTCCAGTGTACGTGCACTCCAGCGTTAATGGTTTTCCCTTCTCAACTGATACGTCTTTCAGCTTCTTGGAGAAGGCTGCAGGCTCTGAGGGACGAGAGCAATCAGAATTTAGCAATCAGAACCTGGACAAAATGTACCTTCCTCCTGTGTGGCGGTCACCTTCTGACCTGTTTTTTGTTTTTTCAACCCCGTTGTAACAATAAGAACAATAATGAGAGTTAAAAGTGAAATCACAAGTGCAAAACCAACCTTTTCATGGACAAGGAAGCCTAACAATGTAACCAAGAGATGAGAAACAAATGAGATGATAAATAATTGTTTGTATGTTTTATAGCTGATTTAAGACGCGGGTCAAAACTGACCCTTACACAAGAGCTGGTAGCACAATTGAAGACCAAGAGGCCCATGGGGCTCACACCAAAAATATTAAACCCAACATTTTCATGGATAAGGAAACCCATCAATGTAACCAAGAGAAGAAAAACTTATTGGATGGAAAATAGTTTTTTAGTGTATTTTACCGCTGATTAAAGACACAGTTCAAAACCGACCCTCGCAAAAGAGATAGTAGCAGAAAGCTAACACCAGACGAAGAAACTGATGAGTCTGATCTCTACTAAATTGTGCAAATGTAAAGGCAGTGAATCCACAGAACAACAGGCAAACAGCTTTATGTGCAACCAACCTTTGACAGCGAGATTTACGGGGCAGTTTTCCTTTCCTGCGTCATTAATTATCTGACAAGTGTACTCTCCTGCGTGAGATTTGTCCACATTGAAAATCTCCAGAAGAACCTGGTTATCCTTCAGGGAGAACTCGCAGCCCTGTCCAGACAGCATCTCCTTCGTTCCTCTGAACCATTTCAGCTTTAGTGGGGCGCTGCCTTTCACCATGGCTGAGAAAGTCGCGTTAGAACCGGGCATCGCCTCCACCGGCTGCGGTGGCACCACGAAAGACGGAGGTTCTGGGTACAGAAAGTGAACATGTTGGAATCTTTGTTTCCTTCAGGCTTATATTTTATGATGTATGAAATCTAAATGGATGAGCCAAAACATTGTGACCATCAACGCTAGTATCCTGTGCACACGTCTAACCTACTGAGATATGAACTCTGTAACACTTAGAACAATGGTTCTAAAAGTGGGGTCCGGGGACCCCCAGAGATCCTTGAGAGGGTTCAAGGGAGTCCTCAACCTTTTCTTGATATTTCACCACCTTTTTCTTGGAGAACGTTTTTTGGGGGAGAAATTTGACCATATTTTCTAGATTTTTTGGGGAGAAATTTTACCATTTTTTTCAAGAAATGTTTCAACTTCTTTTGGAGAAATTGTACCACTTTCTTCCATACATTTCTCTATAATCTTTCCAAAAATTAATTTTGATTTTACCTAATTTGAACGTACGTTGATTAAGTAAATATTTATACATTTCTGGTGTTTGCTTCCTTGATATAACAAAGTTTGAGAACCAGTGCCTTAGAAGGTCCCTGTGGTCTCTGGTACCAGCAGATCCATTGAGTCCTGTTAGCTGAGAGGTGGAACCACCAACACTCGGTCACCAGATCCTCTAATCCTCTGTTGGTGGACTCTCACCACAGCATACCAACACTGGCTCCAAGAACATGGATAGTTACAGCCTGATATGTCCCAGACCTTTACATGTGCATTTGTTATCAGACACTGTAATGTTATTAGCTTCATCTGAGTGGTTACAATGTTTTGGCTCATGGGTGTGAATCCCCAACACTCCGACCAGTTGGATCTGAGTTTATCATCTTGATTTAGTCCCTGAGCTGTCATTAAATGGTAACTACATATTCCTATTATAGACCTTCAGCATTAAGAGGGTATTCATCCAAAACAGTTGTTGCTCTCTGATAATTACATTCCTGTAGTGACTGACCTTTGACAACCAAGGCGGCTGTGGTTTCACTAGATCCCGCCTTGTTGACAGCTTTGCATTTGTACTCTCCAGAGTCGGACAGCTTCAGAGTGGGCACTTTGAGCGTGCAATTGTTGTCAGTGAAAGAAATATCATAATTTGGTCCACTCTGTATCTCCTCCCCATCATGGTACCATGAGATAGTGAAAGGCGGAGAACCTGACACTTTACACTCCATCTCTCCAGCATTTCCAACAACTGTGTTACAGTCTCTCAACTTTCTTGAGAATGTTGGGGGTATGAGCTTGTCTGTCAGAGAGGAAAAACAGGACAAATACAGCTGTAAATAAGTTTTCATTGTCAAATAATGTTTTTTCATTCAGAGGTGGCAAAAGTTTTTTCACCAAGTATTGAAAACTGGCACAATGATATGAGTTGAAATAGTTTCTGATTCAAAACTGTGTCAACATCGGACTGAGCCGTATTTAGTGTTTGTCTCGGATGAGTTTGTTTCAACATTTATCAATTGAGAAATTTGGATTTGGTTGTACATTCCCACAAGTTGGAAGATAAAAAAGATAAAAAGATTTTAAAAAAGATCAGTATCATTGGCAATAACTTGAACATTTTCAAAAGAATATCCAGCCCTTGCAGAGCGAAGACACCAACCTAAAACGGTGAGATTGATTTTACTCAGGTCCTTCCCGACCTCGTTCATAACCTCAAACGTGTACTCTCCAGAGTCCACCTTCTCAGCAGACAGAACATTCAGGCTGGAAATCATCCGAGAAAATGAGATTTGGTATTTCCTGCCAGAGGCCAGCTCCACGCCATCCTTGAACCACTTGGGTACGAGCTCTGGGGTTCCACACACTTTGACCTCAAGGGCGGCGATATCGCCTGCTGTCACGCTCAGAGTGTCGGGCTTGTCCACGATCTTAGCAGGTTCTGGAATCAACAGAGAGGGAGGAGAACATGTTTTCAATCAAACCTGCAAGAGAAGCTGGAAAAACAAAACTGCAAGAGAAAGAGAGAATTATATGGTTACAAACCTAGAACAGTCAAGTTAGCGAAACACTCCACACTCCCAGCATCGTTTCTGAGTTGGCAGGTGTATTTGCCTGCCGTGGTCGCATCTGCTTTAAAGACTTTAAGAGCGACTTGGTTGTTCTCAAAGGTGATTTTCCTGTTGTCACCGTCCCTGAGAATGTGATCCTTGTCTTGAACCCAGGACACAGTAATGGGTTCAGAGCCTTTAACAGTGGCCACAAGGGTCACCTCCTCTCCCAGTATCACTGTCATGTTTGACAGTTTCTTCACAAATGATGGCGGCTCTGAAGAGAGGAGAAAAACAGCGCAAAAAGGAAAGTCAGCAAGGTGACAAAAGTAATTTAAAATCTAAAACTAATATTTTTTTATTTGAAACCATCGCAATTTCTACTGACCTCTGAGATTAACTGTCGTCTGGCAGGTGTCACTTCCTACACTGTTTGACACTTTGCACTCATATTCGCCGACATCTGAGGGCTCTATCCCAATGACATGCAGCGTCGCTGAGCTGCCCTCGCTCACCATCTTATACTTCCTGCTCTCCATCAGAGGTTTCCTGTCTTTGAACCAGGTGACCTGGAACGGAGCTGTACCGCTCATTTCGCAATACAGACTCACGTCCTTACCCTTCAGCCCCTCAACGGGCTGGGGTATTGTCACAAAAGATGGGGCGTCTAAAAAAAGATCAGGAAACTGTTAATCAAGCAAACACCGGCAAAGAATCCATGATCCATGACTAAATCTTAAAGCTGAGACCTGTAACATTTCATGACTAATCACGCTTCAAAGTGGCAGCCCAAAAAACTATGAATGCTTAGTTATCAATGTCTGTGCTTTGTAAAACTTTGTACAACTGTGTAGCTACGGTGAAGATGAATTTCCCTAGTAGGCACTTGAGCTACAACTGATGTGGTGGAATTGGTAAAGGGGATTTATGGAACTACATCGATTCTGGAGAGTTCACAGGTGTGGCTACAAATAATGTGGTGGAGAAGCTGTGAACGATGGGTGTAAAACAGCTAATGTTAAAGGCTGCAAAGTGGAAGATTGTTGGAACTATAGCTAAATGGCAGAGTTGATGTAGTCTGTTGGTATTATAGTGCAGCTGGCAAAACTATTGACATGGCAAAGTTGATGGAATTACAATGACTTATAGAAAAGCCGATTAAAAAGTATATGTGGAAAATGTGAAAAATTAAATATTTTGCCACCATCTGAATCAGACCCTATATGCATGTGAAAAATATAAGAGCTGTTCTGTTCTCAAGGTGGGGTCTAGTGAAACCACAGCTGCCTTGGTTGTCAAAGGTCAGTCACTACAGGAATTTAATGATCAGAGAAAGTGAAAAAATGTGTTTCTTGGAGTTTGACAATAGGCCACTGCACTAGAGTGAAATTTAAAGAACTTTAAAAATGTTACAGGATCCAGCTTTAAGCTAATGTACACTGAGCAAACAGTGCATCAGAGAGTCAGACCAAAAAATAATAAATGATGGTTAGGAAGTCAGAGAGAGGCTGACCTTTAACGGTAATCGTGCTGCTGCAGCTGACGCTACCAGCATCATTCTGAGCCTCACAGGTGTAAACTCCATCATCATCAAAGCTGGTAGAGAGCAGTTCCAGGACTGCTACTGAGTCAACAAATGATGTCCTGTGGTTGTCTCCATCTGTGACTTTAGTGTCTTGTTTGTACCAGGTCACTTTCAGAGGAGCTGTGCCATTGACTTTGCACTCCAGGCGGAGTGAGTCACCCCTCTTAACAAACTTAGTAGCGGGGAGTTTCAGCACAAACTCTGGTGGTTCTGGAAAGCCAAAATACAGACAAGTTAGTTGCTGGAAGCATTAAGGTAAACTTCAGACTGATGGGTCTGACAGGCAAAAAGTGAGCACACGAGATAAGCAAAAGAGATGAGTTCACAATGAGGGGTTAGCAGAGGCAGCATGGTTGTACAAAATGCAGGTGCAACATGAAGGCAACAAATAGTTGTTGATGAGAAGCTGCATTGGTGGAAAAGCTTCAAATAACAACAATGAAGTGCTGCAAAGCTGGAACATGTCGCAGAATCACTAGTTTTACCCAGTGATGCACAAGTGAGATGGAAAGAGCCACGCAAGAGTTGCTTTAAAAGAAGAAAATCCAACCTTTGACAGTCAAGTCTGCACTACAGCGTACAGTCCCAGCATCATTGCTGACTTGGCAAGAGTAAACTCCACCATGGGGGACACCCACTGAGAAGAGCTCTAAGAAGCAAGATAGCCCTTCCAGCCCCGTGAAACAAGTGGGTCCAGTCATGAGCTCAGTGTCATCCTTGAACCATTTGACCGCAAATGGAGGAGTTCCCTTAAATGAGCCTCTGAAGCGGACAGTTGCATTGGGTAGGGCCACCTGGGACTCAGGCGGTGTCACAAAACTTGGAGGTTCTGAAGGGAACAGGATGGAGCTGGTTAAAGAGATACTCACCTTTTGGTTTAGGATTATTTGACCAGGAGTGGAAGAGTTTAGTCAAACCTTTGACCATGAGGGATCCACTGCATTCACAACTTCCAGCTGCATTTGTCAGTTTGCAAGAATAAGATCCTGCATCTGATCGCTCTAGCTGCTCAATTTCAATTGACACAGCATTGTCCTGCTGAATGAGTTTGTGTTTCACACCACTAGAGATTTTGCTCTGGTCTTTTTGCCATTCCACGCTGATTGGGAGGGAACCAGATATTTTGCAACATATCTGAACAAAGGAGCCCAATATCTCCTGCATATCTACCAAGGGTTTGATGAAGCTTGGAGGAATTACTTGTTCTGTTACAAAGAGAACAATGAAAAAAAGTAGTTACAACAATCTGTTCAACATGTACCTGTTACTACTATGCACTACTATGTAACAGAAGAGTTTTACAATTTCCACACCAACCTAGGACAATCACTTTGACTTTGCAGGTGCAGCTACTGATGTGATTTGCAACCTCAAAGACATATTCTCCTTGGTCTTCTTTCTGAGCAGACTGAATTTTTAAGCTGCTGACGTTGTTCTCAAAGCTCAGTTTATGTTGCCTGATGGACTGAAGCTCCTTGCCGTCCTTAATCCACTTCACTTTGAGCTCAGGGGAGCCCATAACCTTACAGTCCAGGCTGACTGGGTCTCCAACTGTGACCTTTATCACTTCAGGTTTCTCTGTGATCTGAGGAGGCTCTACGATGCAAAGCGAAAAGTAAGAAATTTGTTAAGTGTCCAACCAAGTTAGGACTATGGGAAGATGTCATAGCCACTATTAGGTCAGCATAGGTATACCTTGCACTGTGAGGGTGGCAAAGCACTTATCCTTCCCAGCCTCATTTACCACCTGACAGGTGTATTTCCCACTGTGAGCTGCATCACAGGCAGGAATCCTGAGAGTTGCCACATTGTTTTCAAAGGTTCTCTCAATCTTTGGATCCTCCAAAATCCAGTTCTCATCTTTTTTCCATTGCACAGAGAGAGTGGGTGACCCGGCCACAACACACTGAAACTCTGCCATTTTACCCAGAACTGTGGCAGTGTTCTCAACCTTCTTGGTGAATGTCGGTGGTTCTAGCAGAGAAAACCAATGAAACATCACTAAATGATAAGCTAACACGTTGGAAAATAAAAATTGTGGATTTGTGATCTTGATTCAACCAACCTTTGAGACTTAGAGTAGTCTTACATGTACAGCTTCCCACCTCGTTAGCAACAGTACATTGATATTCACCAATATCTACAGTGTCACATCTGTGCACCTCTAGCCCAAGATTGCCATTTGTCTGGGAGAGGCCATGTTTAGCACTGGGTTTGATTGCCTTTGTGTCTTTGTGCCAAGTTATCTCAAATGGACCTGTCCCAGAAACCTGACACTCCAAACAGGCACTGGAGCCCTTCACAACATCAGTTGGAGCCAGATCTCTGATAAATGATGGTGGTTCTGATATGAGAGAAAACAAACTGTCACCTACATTTTACATCACAGACTCGGACTTATGTTCTTTAAAAGCAAAGTTTCAGCAATGTTTCTTGCTGGATATGCACTGAACAATCTTTCATCTTTTCTGTATCAAAACATTAAGACCAAGTCAACTGAAATCAATGGAAATATACTTATTTCAATTAGAATGTCATACAATATAGAACACGTGGCCTCTAGTGTTTAAAAAATCATTGCTTCACAATCAAATAATCTTAAATTTTCAAAATAATGAGAAAATCTTCCAACATGGCTAACCTTTGACCTTGAGCTCCATGCTGCAGCTCTCACTGCCAGCCTCATTGCGAGCCTCACAGTAGTAAGTCCCAGTGTCTTTGGTATCAGTCCCACAAACTTCCAGAGTTGCCACAGAGTTAACAAAAGCCATCTTGTACCGATCACTGGGGCTGATCTCAGAGCCATCCTTGAACCAGTAGATGTCTATCTCAGGTGTGCCGGTTACCTGACATTCAAAGACTTTATTCTGACTTGGGCGTACCACAGACAAACGAGCCGGAGTCTGTGTAAACTTAGGCGGCTCTGTGGAATAAGATATGATGATAGATGCATTATATCCATCAGATGAAGGTGGGGATTTAATCTCACAGTATTGACATTTCCATCCAAATGTTCCTCAAATTTCAAGAAAGTGTGTTACCATTGGGGAACTAATGGTCCTACAATCACATTTTTTTCTGTCAGTAGTGTATCAGCAAGTGAGGGGCCAGTGTAGCACCAAAGAAAGGAAACTAATTCAAATCCTTAATTTGTTAATATAGGACAGATGGATGGAAATATACTATGTGTTAACAAAGTTCCACATAAAGTAATAACCTTTGACAAAGAGCGTTGCCTGGCACGAAGTGGAGCCGACATCATTCTGGATTTCACACACATAGTCTCCAGAATCAGAAGCTTTGGCGAAGAAGAGCTCTAGTGAGCTTGAGGTGTTGTCTTTGGTCACAAAGCAGTCAGAGCTGGATACAATCTCCTTCTTGTCTTTAAACCATTTGATGGTTAGTGATGGTGTGCCAGACAACAACACGTTAAACTGAACCTTTGAGCCAGGCAGAACGTTCATGGACTCAGGCTTTTCGAGAATACATGGTGGTTCTGGAAGAGAAGAACAAGTCACTGCTTGTGAACGCTGCTCAAAAGACAAAGGTCCTGTTAGCAGTGTAGCTATGCTTAAATGATGCATGTCCAGCTACTGATGCAATAATGAATTATTCAAACCTTTCACGAACAAGATCCCAGAGCACTGGACTGTTCCCGCTTTGTTTGTAGCAATGCAGGTATAGCTGCCGCTATCTTTACTTCCAAGATTAGAGATTTCCAGGAAAGCGACACTCTCAAAGAATGTGCATTTGTGTTTCTCATCTGTCTGGATCTCTTTCTTGTCTTTGTACCACTGTATGGTTATTGGCAGGGAACCAGAAACAAGACACTCCAGATGAGCAAACGATCCTTTGATACCTTCTGTTTGCTTCAGTTTTCTTGTGAAAGATGGGGGAATTATCTGATCTAATGTTGGTGCAGGAAGAAAAGAAGTGAAGAGAGGTGGAAAGAAAGTACAAAAGAATGTAAATAAAATCAAATTTACCAGAATGTATATTTTAGTTATGTGGTTCACATTAAGGACTAACCGAGAACATTAAGCGTTGCCTCGCAAGTACTTTGGCCGACATCATTTGAAACATTAAAGGTGTATTCACCACCATCACTTTTCTCAGTTTTAAGAATTTTGAGCACAGAGCTGGTGTCTGTGCTCTGTACTTTATATCTCTGGCCTGATGTCAGCTCCTTGCCGGCCTTCAGCCATTTGGCCTTCAGGGGTTTTGTGCCTGAGAACCTGGCCTCCAGTGTGGCTGGATCCCCCTGAGTCACACTGATAGACTTGGCCTCCTCTGTGACCTGAGCTGGCTCTGAGACATTAAACAAACAGTCAGCAAAGAACCCGAAGAACTGAAGATGCATTTGGCCCTTATCAACTCATCAGGCCATAAAATGATCATATGAGTTATTTCCACTCAGTGGTGAATGTTAACTCTACCTCATGATGAGGGCAAACAGAACAGTCCTTGAAGCCCTGGACTATATAGACTTCATTTATAGGTTTATGTTAAAAGTCACTATGGAGAAATTCACAAAGCTTTTAAGTCTGGAACTCCTATTTTACCAATGGGATTGAAAACAATGGCAATGTGATGCAAACTTTAGTAAACGTACAAATGTGTGACTTCATGAGTTAATAAAAACCACCTGATTGCACCACTGTAAAGATTCAAAAGAGTCCTTGAGTATTTCAACCAACCTTTGACTGTCAATACAGCAGAGCATGTTTGGCTCCCAGCCTGATTCTGCACCTGGCAAGAGTATTTGCCACCATGTTTGCTCTGTAACTTGGTGATGTGCAGCAGAGCAGTCTTATTTTCGTATGTAATCTGAATATGTTCGGCCTCTTTCACTTCATGGTTGTCTTTAAGCCAAGACACAGTCATGGGCTCTGAGCCTTTCAAAATGCACTTCAGAGAAACCTCGCTTCCCACCAAGGAACTGAGGTTCTCCAGCTTTTGCACAAATGATGGTGGTTCTATGGGAAGAAAATTAGATTCACGTTATTGGCCTCACAAAGTCACACTTCATTCTCCAAGTTCAATCTTTGCTATGAAACCTAAGTCTAGGAAAACATCTATCATCATATCCTTTATTTAACCAGGTAAAAAACTCATTGAGTTTTAAAACCTCTTTTCCAAGAGTGACCTGGAAGAATCTGCTGAGCTTCACACATTCTCAGAAACACAATGCTATCAACTCAATACACTGTCTAGTATCTTCACAAAATATAACACCTGATAAATGGCAGGAAAACAGTTGTATCTAAATGTAAATCCATAGAATCTAAACCAACCTTTTAGTGTTACTTGACAATCACATGAAGCACTTCCCACTTCATTCTCAACAGTACACTGGTACAAGCCAACATCTCCTGCCTCCACTGCCAGCACTTGCAGGGCGACCAGATCATCTTTCACAGTGATCCTGTGTCTCTTGTCATTCCTAATTGGCTTTGTATTTTTATAAAATGACACAGAGAACGGGGAAGAACCAGTGACCTGGCCTTCCAACATCATCTCAGAACCTTTCACCACATCTTTGGGCTCCAAGCCACGCACAAACAATGGTGGTTCTAGAAGAAACCAGCAGGTGTGTGAGAGCATTACAATGAAATACATATGTGCATACAATGATAATGGCATAAAACAATGCCAAAAATCATTCTAACCACAGGTAGTAATAACAGGAATAAAGAAAATAAAGAAAAGTACAAGAAAAGCAGGTTAAGTTTCCAATATGAGATGAAACATCTGTACCGAACCGACCTTTGACTGTAACTGTGCTGCTGCAGCGGTCACTTCCAGCCTCACTGGATGCCACACAGATATAATCTCCACAATCCTCTACTGTACAATTGGCCATTTCCAGGTATACCATTGAGTCAGATACGCCCATTGAGTATTTGGGACCAGAGCTGATCTCCATTTCATCTTTGAACCACTTGAAACTGATAACAGGGCTGCCTGTCACTTTACACTCCAGTCTGGCAACATCGCCGCTGGTGACGAGCTTCGTTGCCTCAAGCTTCCTTACAAACACAGGAGGTTCTGAGAGAAGAGGTTAAAGTTCATTGTCAGACAGGAGACATGTTAGTAACAGAAGACATGTTGATGTTACTCAAGACTGTCATGACATTTCATGCAGCTGCACAAAATATTGAAGACAGACACCTTTCACAAAGAGCACCGTGGTGCAATCCACCTTCCCAGCATCGTTGGACACTTGGCAAGTGTATTTAGCAGAATCACTGGGTTTCACAGAGTGAAGCTCCAAAGAGCTTGAGGAAGCATCTTTTTTAATAAAATATGAGCCTCCAGTTACAATCTCCTTTTCCTCTCTGAACCACTTAACAGCCAAAGGAGCTGTTCCAGTGAAGGCTACTTTGAAGGAAACAGTGGTTCCTGGTATAACATCCTGGTTGTCGGGTTTCACAGTGAACACTGGGGGCTCTGGGGGTCATTGATAAAACAAAAATTTCATTTGATATTAGCATGAATTGAATTAAGAATAGCAATAATAATAGTATATAAAGTGAGTGCTCATAACCTTTAACATAGAGTGTGCTGCTGGTTTCTTTAAAGCCGGCTGAATTGGTGGCTTTGCATTTGAAAACTCCAGAATCTGCCTTCTCCAGCTGAATAATTCTCAGGGTAGCAGAATTGTCTTTGAATTCAGGCTGGAATTTGGATCCAGACACAATCTCCTTGTCATCTTTAAACCAGGCAATGGTCATGGGTTGTGACCCAGACACCTTGCAATCCATGGAGACGTCATTACCAATGTTACCATCAACTCTTTTCAGAGACTTGGTGAAAGTTGGTGGCATTATCCGATCTGATTGTTCAAGAAAAAAAATCTCATGCATTAATAGTTTCAAACTATTTCAGCAAATAATTACTGACAAGAAAAACTAGTCAGTGGTTTATACTTGAGATATGTTCATTCATTTGTAAAACAGCAAAAGCATCCTAAAATGTTAGAGAAGCAGAAACTGGGAGCTAACCTAAGACAGTGATTGAGCATGTGCACTGGTCTTTCCCAACTTTATTCGACACTTCAATCTTATACTCTGATGTGTCTCCTCTTTCTGCTGTAAGAATCTTCATGGTGGCAACATTGTCCTTCAGAGTCATCTTATATTTACGGCCACTGATCATCTCCTTCCCGTCTTTCAACCATTTCACTTTGAGTTCTGGGCTTCCAGAAAGTGTGCACTCCAATGTGGCTGAATCCCCTGCAGTCACACTAATGGATTCTGCAGGTTCTACAATTCTGGCAGGTTCTGGGACAAGATAAACCCGTTAGTTATAGAGAAATAAGAGTCTGAACACAAGAACTTGATATATCTGCATCAAAGATATCATCTGACCTTGCACAGTCAAAGTGGCTTCACATTTTTGTTGCCCAGCCTCATTCTCAGCTTGGCATGAATACTTGCCACCATGGCTGATGGCCACTGTTGTTATCGACAAGCTGGCAACATTGTTCTCAAATGCCATCTTGATATTTGGATCATCATCTCTGAGTATTTCAGAGTCTTTCATCCATTTAACAGCAATGGGAGCTGAGCCCTTTATGGTTCCTTGGAGTTTTACTGTAGTTCCCAGCACTGCTGTAGCACTCTCAACCCTCTTTGAGAAAGTTGGGGGTTCTAAAAGAAACATTATGAGTTTGAACTGCCTGAATGACAAGATTAAACACCAGTTTATAAATTTCATTCAAAGTCAAATTTACTGACCTTTAAGTTTTGCTAAGGCTTTAGTGGTAATCTTCCCAACATCATTGGATATCACACACTGATAATCTCCAACATCTGCACTTTCAAAGGTCTGTATTTCCAGCCTTGACAAAGATTCTTGAGAGATTATTTTATATTTCCCATCACCAGTGATGGTTTTCTTATTTTTTTGCCAGATTATTTCAAAAGGAGCTGTTCCTGTGATCTCACACTCCAGCTGAGCTGCTGTTCCCTTCACCGCTTCTAGTGTCTTCAGCTCTTTTCTAACAGATGGTGGCTCTGGGTGCCAAAAGAGTGTCAAAAGGTCAAGTACAGAGTAAGCAGTTAATACCAAAACATATCTCACCTGAACAATAGGTGAAACATAAATCCAATGTTTGACAAACCTTTAACAGCTATAAGGGTGTTGCAGCTCTCGCTGCCGGCATTATTTGACACCTCACAGGTGTAACTCCCACTGTCTGTGACCAAAAGGTTCATTATCTCCAAAGTAGCCACTCCACTCTTGAAAGATATTTTATATTTTTCTCCATCACTGAGGTCTCTCTCATTCCAGAACCAGTGGATGCGAAGTTCAGGTGAGCCTTTAATGGAGCACTGTAATCGTGCAGCTATACCCTGTTTCCAGGTAATCTTAGGTTCCATTTTCTTGACAAAAGTAGGGGGCTCTGAAAGGAGTGTTTGGTTCAAAAACAGCACGGTATTCAAACATTAACAATAGACAGTCATAAAACAAAACAAATGAAACAGAAGAGTACGAAAAAAAGATGCAACAGAAAATGCAAGAAGATGGCAATGCAAGGTGTTAGTATCAGCTTGCGGTTGGCTGAAAACCATCAGCACTACCCCACCAGCTAAGTTCATGTGTTTTTATCAAAGCTAATGGAAAGATCATTGTTAGGATCTTACCTTGAACTGTTACCACAGCCTCACAGGATGAGCTCCCAGCCTCATTAGCGGCTGTGCAAACATATTTCCCAGAGTCCTTCAGTTTGGACTTGGGTATCTCAAGAACAGCCACCTTGTCCTCAAAGGACAGCTTACACTCCATACTCTGGTGGACTTTTTTGCCATCCCTTGTCCAGGTGACGGTCACACCAGTGTCCTCATCCACTTGGCACTCCAGCCTCAGCGGGACATTAATAGCAGCTGATGCTGGCTCAATGGTCTTAACAAAGCTGGGCTTGTTGATAACCTTGAGTTCTGTGGTGAATGTAGCAGTGCCGACACTGTTGGAGGCCTTGCATAGGAACACTCCCTGATCAGTCAGCTCAAGACTCTTGATGTGAAGGGAATACTTGTTCTTTTCACATTTCATGAAATACTTCCCTTCTGAAGAGATTGCTATGTTGTCCTTGTGCCAGACAACTTCCATTGGTGAGGATCCAGTGAGTGTGCACTGGAACACAGCTTGTTTGCCCACATATAAAATCATTGGGTCTGGTTTTGATACAAATACTGGTGGGTACATTTCTATGGAGAGCAGGCAAAAAAAAGGAAAATAGTTTGAAAAAACAGCACCAAAACAAGTTAACCCGAGTGATCCCAATTGTCGATTAATGCAAGTTTGGATATGAAAATATATGATCCGCAACATCATTTCATCTTGTCAAATCTGACACCAGATTCAGTATTAAATAAATCATCACATCCACTTTACACCATAATGATTGAAGGTAAAAGTGTAAATGTGTATATAATTCTCTCTCTCTCATACATACAGGTAAAAGCCATTGTTTAAAAGAGGTCCCATTTGGGTCTTACCAGTTACGATGAGCGTGGCAGTGCAGCTGTCAGTGCCGTGCTGGTTTGAAGCCTTGCAGGTGTATTCACCGCTGTCAGCTTTGACTGGGTTCAGAAGCTCCAGAGAGGAATTGGTGTGACGGCTGAGCATCCGATACTTGTCACTCTGTCTGATCTCGATGCCAGACTTGTACCATTTGAAGGTCACATTTGGAGCATCCTCAATCTCACATTCGAACTTGGCGTTGCTGCCGATGTTTATCTCCTGAGGTGTGATTTTCTGCCTAAAGACAGGTGGCACTGCAGCACACAGATAATTAAAAAGGTAATGTTAGTAATGGATTCTATGAATCTTAAAAACAAACTGACAGAAGAGCAATGGTGGAATGTACATCAATGATGGAAGGAAAATCAGGAGTGACTGTGAAGAAGAAATAGAGCAAGAACATTAGCCCCATGGTTTCACAAAAAAGCTACCTAAAAGAAGATGCTATTACAGTACATGATTCTCATGGGGCTAGGGTTCCAGTGAAAGAAAGGGAAAACAAAGGGTTTGTGGAAGATGAGGCAATGTCAAGTTGAAACCCTGAAAGCATGCAGAGAGACATTGCAGGTATGGAGAGAATGGACCTAAAAGAATGAGACAAACCATGGGTTTAAAACAAAGAGACCTGTGGCCATCAACATGCCAAAGTGACCATGAAAAGACCATGAAAGTTGCCTTAAGGCCAGAACTATAACAGCCATTACAACAGGATGCTCAGTGTCTACAGAGCCTGTAGACTGTGACAGTCCTGGTCTTTAGGCTATTGCTGACCATAAAGAGATGTGGAACAAACAAGACATGGTGAGTTAGTACCATCCAGTGTCCTGCTAATGTTGCTCATGCTGAGCTATGAAATGAATATAAAGACACAAAGTGAAAATGTGACGAATGCATCATTTTATGTGAGGACATACTGTATGTGAAGGTCTCGAATGAGCCAATTTATGTGGGTGATTAGTGATTCTCAGAGGAAATGGATGAGTGAATGAATGATCAATAAAATTTTCCTGTTGTCAAACCTCTTGAGACCACAGTGAGCCTTGAAGATGTTGTAGTCCTGCCAGCTTCATTCTCAGCCTCACAAACATATTCTCCTTGATGTCTCTCCTTGACAATTTTGTTGATAACCAATGTGTATGTGTCGCTGTCTTTGGAACACTTGAACTCTTTGCCAGATTTCACCAACTGTCCATTGAAAAACCAGTTTACATTTGTAACATACTTAATGGTGGTGCTGAAAATTACTTTACTATCCTCCTCTATTGATAGATCTTCAAGGGAGGTGACTACAACAGGGTATTCTCTTTGTTCTGGCCTGGATACTGTGAGCTCCTCTTTGAACACCTCCTCCCTGTACTCCTTCTGGATCCTGACATCCACTACTTGTTCAGTGGGAACTGTGGTAGGAGGCAGGGACGTGGTAGCAACTGCTGCTCCTCTGTCTTTTTCTTGGCTTTTCTGCGTCACTGACCTCACCTCCTGCTTTGACACCTGGACTGACTGCTCAAATGCCATGTGAGATTCCTGCACCATAACATGCTGCCCAGCTGCAGCACATTCAACTTCCATTTTAGACTCTGTCTTCAGAGCAGCAGCATGAGATTTAACAGCAGTGAAATCCACTGTACTCTCTGCCACATTCACTGTCTCCACAACAGATGACAACAGTTGCTTAGAGGAGGCAGAAGTGACCTGTGCCCTTTGAGGTTTGTCTAGCTGCATAGTGCCTGGATGCTCTGAAGTAAGAACATGGGCTTCCTGGTACACAATAGAGTGGAAGGCTGCTTGCAGTTCAGTTCTGAGATCAGCTGTACGAGGGTATTCACCCTCGAAAGCCAGAGTGATCTCCATGGGGGCACCTGTTGTTGTGATGAGGTATGTGAACATTGCTCGTTTGGGCTCTCTTTGAACCTTGACCTCCTGTACTTCTACGGCCTGTAACCTGCCTACAACATCAGCCAGTAACACTGGCTGGTCACTGGCCACAGCAGACTGTAGCGCATCTCTGAGCTGATGGCGTATACTCAAAGTGGATGGTTTGGGGATCTGAAGCACAAATGTCATCTCTTTGGGAAGAGCTGTGCTCTCTTTTGTTTCTGATGCCATAAAGGACAATTTTGGCTGTGTGGTGACAACAACTTTAGTGGACTCAGATTTGGTGATCTCCTGAGAGATTTCACCTCTGAGCACTCGCTTCTCATCCATCAGTATTGATTGCCTGACTGACTGGCCTTCCTGGATCTGAACAGCAAAGTCCTGTTCTGCTGCCTCTAGAACCACACTACTCTCTGTGGATATCTCCTTCTCCTCAATCTGAATTGGCTCAGTGGGGACTTTTGGTTCCACTGCCATTTGGCAGGTGAACTTGTCCACAGCTGTAAGACTCTGTGTGTGACCCTCCTCTAAGGTCTGGCTTTCTGCCACACTGGTGACATGCATCACATTCCAGCGATCCTCCTTTTGCACCAGTGCCCGCTGCTGCTTGACATCAGTTGTAACTGGTGTCTCCTTTGGCAGCTGCATGGGCTGGTAGGAGAGCTGGAGGATGTTTTGTGGCCTGGGTTCAGTTCGAAGTTGAGACTGAACTCCAGTCACTGACAAATCCAATTCTCTATGGTAGTCTGCAGTGAGCTCCCTTCTCTCTTCAGAGATGGCTGCATGGCTCCTTGTCTTTTCTTGTTTTTGCACTGCCACCTGCTGGTCAGGCTTTTCAATTATGAGAATACCCTCTTTGGGTAGTGCCACCACAGGTTGGGTTGACTGGAGATGGAGGAGAGTGGGAGCCTCTTTCTGCGGCTGAATGGTCATAGAGCTAGCCTTGGCCTCAAACTCTGATGTATCCTCACAAACTACTGTCCTCTGCTCATCCTGGCTAACCGTGTGAAGCAGAGTGGGACTCTTCCGGGCTCCTGCTTGTTCTGGGGCTGGTTTCTCACAGGTGAAGCTACTCTCAGATGGAAGAAGGTCCTGGTCTGTGATTACCTGCAGGTGCAAAACCTGTTCCCCTTCTATCTGTGACTGAATGGAAATGCCACTGTCCAGACTCGGTAGCTTCTGAGTTGCCTCAGCTTGCAGCATCTGCTTCTCTTCAGCCATTAGTGCTGCCTTTGTCATTTTATCCTTTGAGAGATGAGCCATCTCTTCAGCAGGTCTTTGCATGGAGAACTCAGTCTCCTTTGAAAGAGTCTGTTTAGACTCACTGACTGATGCCAAAATGGGTCGGTGCTGTTCTTTCCCAATGGAAGACTTCACAGCAGAATCTGACGTTGCTAGTTCAGTTGTGTGCCCCTCCGCAAGCACCTGTTTTTCTGAAGACTGGGCTGAGTATAAAATCTTAACACCCTCCTTAACCTTGTAACCCTTCTCTTCCTGTGGTTTAGGGATGTCCTGAGACTGCTCTTTAAGGATGGACAACTGTGACTCGACCTGATGCCCACTGACGAGATGTTTAGGTTCTGAAGTGGGTCTGAGGGAAGCAGACTTCCTGTCAGCCAGAGGCTCTGTGCTAACACTAGAGAGAGGGGTGAGCTCCTCGGCAACAGCTGACATTACCTTTGACCTCTTCTCTCTCGCTACTTGAAGCTCAATGACCTCAGGGCTTTGAATGCGATCACAGTGCTGTTCTGTGAGGTCCTGACTCTCTTCAACAGACGTTGTAAATGCTGCCATATGAAGTTGTTTTGCAGGAACAGCTGAGACCTGAGGTGGATGGGTAGGAACAACAGACACCCTCTCCTCTATCTCATGAGACTGAAGCACTGCTGCCTGGTGGGTCAGCTGCTCACGATGAATAGTTGCAGCAGAGATATCTGGGTCTCTCAAGGAGCCCACTTGCTCACTAGGAATAATCTGCCTGTCCTCTGTGCCAATTGTATAAACCATCTGATCTGACCTAGCCCTATCCTGCCCTGGGAGGCTGACCTGATACAGACGAGATTCGGTTGCCTGTTCTGTCATTGAAACCTTGTAGCCTTTCTTCTGAACCACTGTCATTTGCTCCTGTTTGTGGGAAACAGAGACCGACTCCCTGAACACAACAAGCTCAGCACCACAAGACGCATCCCCAAATGGGTTGGAGGCCTTACATGTATACAACCCACTGTCTTCCTGTTTAACACTTTTCATATTGATGAAGCCAGATCCATCTGGGTTGGCTATAATGATACAGTTTCTGCTGGGCTGGATCTGGAAAGCACCTTTGAACCACTTAACGTCAAGGACTGGATCGCCACTGACTTTGTAATGAAAATGCACCTCTCCTCCTTCTGAGCACCTCACAGGCTGGATCTGAACTGTGAAAGTAGGGGGTTGACCTGTGACCTTAAACATCTTCTCAACCCATTTCTCAGCCTGACTGACGTCTGGCTTTTTCACTTCAAGGTATGTGGTGCATGTTGTCTTGCCAAATCTGTTGGTGGCAGTGCAAGAGTACTCGCCCTCAACCTCAGACGTGACCTTTGTGATTACGAGAGTGTACTCCTCCCTCTCCTCTATTAGCTTATAAATAGTAGAGGTCTTTATCACTTTTCCATTGTGAGACCACTGAACAGTCGGCTTTGGAAAACCAGATACTTTGACAGTAAACCTAGCCGTTTCCCCACTGCTTACAGCTGCTGGGGAGAGCTGAGTTAGGAAAACTGGTTTTTCCTTTTTCTTCTCCAAAGTGGAGGAATAACGTTTGGACTCTGGCTTGAGTTCAAGTGTTTTTGTTTTCTGTGGTAACTGGACACCAGTGTAGTAGGTTTCCTCTTGCTCTTCAACAGTGGTGATCGTGGTGCTACAATGCTCTGTCAGGAAATATTGAGCAAGACTGATAACAATATCCACAAGACAAAAGCTATGATTTTAACAGTGAATTTATGAAAGCAAATATTAGGGCTGTCCTTCGATCCAGAAATTCTTAGTCGACTAGTAATTGTGGGATTGTTTTTCCAAGCACTCATGAAGTTGAGAAAATAAAGAATTTTCATTAGTATTACTGACCTTCTGCAGGTGATTGTAGTAAAATCTTGTGAAATCTGGCACATTTTACATGTAATACAAATTGCAAACACCTAATTTTTCGTCCACAATACAGAAAAATACACATTTCAGTCTAAATATTCTGATAAACTGCTTGTCGACTAAGGAATTTGAAAAGGACAGCCCTACGATATAGTAATATTAAGACAAAAATCTGAAATACTTAATTAATAGTAACAGTAAAATACAGCTATCAGATTCTGTAAGACCTCCTTATGTTTAAAGTAACAATCAACAGAATGATGTAAACATAAACAAAGACAACAAATGTGAATTCCCCCAGACGAATGCATGATTTTCACAGCCATATTTTTCTGTTTATTTCAGTGGGCTTTTTCAGGTATCATCAGAATCGGTGGTGTATGTTTTTTTTTTTCCTTTTACAGCCTACCAGTTTCACTTTTAGCTTTCCTAAAATAATATTTTTATTTCGTTATATAATTATTACATTTAAAGGCACTACGAGGAGTTTCAGAAAGTGAAGTGTTTTTGTCACACACACAAGCTTCCGCGCGCACTGTGAAATTTGTGGCATGTGGCATTTGCCAAGAATGAAAGTTGGAGGTTCAAAGACGATCAGATACCGTTGTAGTTCCGACCATAAACGACGCCAACATGCGATCTGGTGGAATTATTCCCATAACCCGACGGGCAGCGTCCGGGAAACCGAAACTAGGAAATGCTAGGCGAGTCAACCACTAAATAATAATATCAAAATAACTATAAAGACAAAACGATATATTTATCGAAAATTGACCCATTAACAAGTGGCCACGTAGATTCATCCACATTAATATGAGACTCCTTTAGAACAAAAAGCAAACTCCTCAGGGTCTCTTTAATGGCAATTAAAATTTGAATCTCATAGGTAAGTGAAGAAATACTACTGCTACACAGGAACATACGAAGATGGGATGTAAAATGATGATATGTCAGTGGACATGCCATCTTCTGTTATGTGGACCATACTCATGAGATTGAGTATGGGTCAGGGGAAAGTGTATTCACCTCCACCAATTTGACAAATGGACCATGCAAAAAAAAAGAAAAAAGAAAGAGAACCTCAAAATTTAACTCATCAAATATTTTATTATATAAACTCTGAAACAAACCAACATGGCATCTGTACAAATAAACCATGAATTTCTATATCAATGTTATTTGTGTTGCTTATTTTACTAATAAACACTACTTATACACTTATTTACATGACATTAAAACTTGTATTTAAATTTTTAGAAAATTTCACAGTATTATCAATTTTAAAGTTAGTCATGAATCGACTTACTCTGTTATGAATAATTTACTTTCTTCAAGAGTCTAGAAATATCTTTCACAAGTAACACACACGAACACAAGAAAAATCCCAAACAAAATACAGCAACAAAATGTCACGCAAACAACTGAATCATTTCAAGTAAGCAAATTGACAGTATATTCTTTAAATTTTCCAGATTTTTTGTAAGATCACTGCTTTAAAAGATTAATTGTATAATTATTGGGACTGTTTTTCAGATTCACTGATATGAATTTATGTTTATGTTTGGAGTAGATGGGATGTTTGCATCACACATATCTAATAGTTCCAGTTGCTATCATTTGTGATGCAAACTGATTTGAACATCACAAGTATGAGAACAGACTGTTTTTTTCTCTAGGCACACCACTTTGGATAAAACACAACAGATGCAGCAATCATAAACACATTTTTTTCCACCAGGACCTAAAACAAAACTTTAGAGTTTCATACAACTTACAATAAATGAACAAAAACTTGCCAGCCTACTGATCTTTGGGCCTAATTCAACTACTGTTTTTTTTTTTTCCAAGATATTCTTCATTACGAACAAACATGAGATGAACATACACACCTACATTCACCAAGATTGCTCAAGCCTGGTTGCCCAAAGATAATGAAATCTTTCTGACCGTCTATGGCCAGTCTTAGCTAATATGAGTGAGACAGACAAAAATGATCACTGATTCAAACCAAGAGAGTTGGCCCCTCCAGGTTACCGTCTAAATACAGTACAAGCTACGGTACAGTGGCAACAATACACCACACCTGTTCAAAAGTGATAGTGAGGAGAGTTGTAGACAGGTCACAAGTGTGACATTTTTTGTTTGTTCTTGTTTTTTTTGGGGGGGGGGGGTTGTCTTGTCTTATCTATGTTTGCTTGTAAGACAGTTAAAGCTCATTGATGTTGCTTAGGAAGTTATGTTCATTTCAAATTCTCAGAAGACATACATTTGCATAGTGTTTTGTATCTTTGAGCAACCAGCCTAAAACCTCCAACCTTTAAAACACCTTAAGCAGTGCTGTGGTTTCAATGCATCCAGCTGTGTTTTGGATTATGCACTTGTATTCGCCAGCATCATTCTGTGTCACATTAGTAATGAGCAGATTGAAATGTCCTGCAGTTTTTTCCTGGATTATACACCTGCTGTCTGTGACTCGATCTCCATCTTTGTACCACTCTGCTGTGGGGTTAGGCTTCCCATTAACCAGACACTGGAGGATAACAGGTGTCCCTACTGCTGCTGTAACGTTAGTCAGTGGGATGATACATTTAGGGGGTGTCTCAGTCACCTGGAACTGGAAACTACACATGTCAGAAGACTTCCCTTTGAACTCCACCTTATCATCTTTTGCTGGCTCAGCAAATACATCAAAATTGATGCTAACATATTTTTCCCCTTGTTCACTCATTTCATTGTCAGTGTTGGCCACCAGTCTGACTGCCCGCTGTGACTCGTCTGCCTCTTGCTCAAACTCAAACTCAAGCTCAATTTCTGACACCTGTTCACCATCAAATGATGTGTTCCCAACCATTAAGTCGAACTTCTGTGGCTGAACTTTGGCACTTCCCAGAGACACAGCAGTCAACTCCCTGCCTCTTGTCTTTCCTGACAAAGTCTTTGCGCTGAATACCACCAGAGAGGCTCTACACAGAGTCTCCCCAACAACATTAATAGCTCTGCAAGTATACACTCCACTATCCTGAGTTGACACTTTACAAATCTTCAAGAAGTGGTTGTCTCCATCACATGAGTGCAAGTATTTTTTGTTATTGTGAGGAATTTTTTTGTCACCTTTGAACCAGGACACAATTGGAGATGGAATTCCCATCAGTGAGCACTCAAACATGACAGTGGTTCCCTCTGGGGTCTCCATGTCACAAATTGGATTAATGAACCTTGGAGGCATCTCAGTTACCTCAAAAGCTATTTTCAACTCATCATGCTCCTGGGTGACAAAGTCCACAGCACCCTCCTCATAAATGCTCGGTAACACATCCAAAGATATGATCATGCTCTTGTTGTCAGCTGTGTACTCAGGAATAGTGATGATTTTAACTTGTTTCTCAAATTCTTTTACCTCATTTTCATCCAATTCTACTTCAAGCAGAATCTCTTGAGGAGATGGAGAGCGAGAGGAATCATCTTCCTCCACATCAAACTCCATCACATGTTGATGAGTGACAGCAGGTGGAGCGGGCATGAACCTCACTTCCTGTGATACAACTACAACTAATGCAACACTTCTGGCTTCCCCAACATAGTTCACAGCCTCGCAGATATACTCTCCCTGGTCTGCTTTAGTGACATTGTGAATTGTTAGTGAGATGGTATCCCCATCTCTCTCCATTTTAACTCTGTCATCTGCCTCCAGTTGGGTTTTGTTGCAGAACCACTTCACTTCAGGTGACGGTAGACCAAAAACCTCAGCACAGAATGTCAGTGAGTCATTTTCAAACACTCTCTTCTTTATGAGAGGTTTGAGGAAGGCAGGAGGAATTCCCTGTACTTTCTCCTGAAGGGCCAAAGACCCTCTTCCCCTTGAGAGGAACTGACTCTCATCCACATTTATTCCAAGATGTGTTGTTTCAATTCCCTCATCAGCAGGAGATGTTAGGAATTGAAGCGGTGAGAAGAACCTCTCACTAGAGCCTCCTGTTGAGGGTCTCTTGTGTTCTACAGGGGAGAATGGATACTCTTGAGGGGTCTTAAACCCACTTGGTGTATCAGAACTGGGAGTATGGAAGGACATAGGAGACTTGGGAGTATGGAAAGACTCTGCAATTGGCTGTGAGGCCTCGGTAGACGAGCCTGGGGTGTAGAACCTCTCAGCTACCTCAGCTTCACTGACTGTGCTGCCAATCTCTATAGACATCTCCGATTCAGGGGAAAGTGGCCTTCCCCAGTCAGACGGAGGGTTGTAGTAGTCATACACAGCACCGAAAGTTACCTCCTCTTCCTGCATGGAGCCAACTGCTGCAGCAGCTCCCCCAACTTCAGCTACTGAGGGCTTGTCTAAACTGCCTCTTTCCTGTCTCTGAGCAGGAGCATCCACAGGGAGACTGAGTGGTTTAACTCTGCCAACCATGTCTACTCTAGACTTGGTAATGAGCGGTTTTGGTTCTGCCTTTGCATGCCCATCTTCATTCATGACTTGTGTATGAGGGTCAACTACATCATCAGTCACCACTCCCTCAGCCTCAGAGTCTGGCATACTAAGAAAGACACCACTGTCCAAAGAGGGCTCTGGGATAGGGATCAGCACATTACGGACATGTTTATCCAAAGAGGGCTGTGGCATTGAGATCAGCTCCTCACTAGTGAGTTCTAGCTCCTCATCCACATGCTCCATCCCAGGCATAAGAGTAGTTCCTTCAGTGCTTCTTTCAATGTCATGTTTTTCCACTTCTGTCAACCCTTCCACAATGCTAACACCACCAGCAGTTTCAGACCTTGCGGATGCACCATGTCCCTCATGTTTGACAGATTCAGAAATTCTTTTAGGCTTAACAACTTCTTCAGCTATAGCAGAAGTTCTAACAGAGCGTTTAACCGCTGGACCTTTTTCTGACTGGAATTGAATGAAACTGCTAGTTCTGTCAAACTGTATCGGCAAATCGTGCTCTCTTACTATCTCCCCTTCACCTGCCTCTCCTTGTACAGGTAAAAAAACAGGTTTTTGTGGTTGAGGCCTGACCAGCTCAGGGGACTCCTGAACTTCCTCTACAAATTGTTTGACATCACCAGGTAGTTCACAAATCCCACTGTCTTCCTCCTGTGTGGAGGTAAACTGGGAGGGTCCAGAAGAGACAGATTTGGATCCTATAGGTGTAGTCTGAGTGCCTCCAGGTACAGCTTCTGCATGGACAAAGTCAGGTCTGGGTGCAAGTGTCTGCTGGTCAAGTGAACTGACAACTGCAGGTATAAATTCTTCAGGGAAAAGTGCCTCTGTTCTCTGTTCCTCTGAAGAAGTTGGAGTCACAAATGCAACTGGAGAGTCTGACTCAAATGCTTGTTTGATCTGAGACACTTTTATCACAGCGGCAGAAGCCTGCAGACCACAGCCAGATAAAGAAGGAGGCTCTTTAGGAAAACCAGAATGGGGTTTTGAGGCTTTAACTACTGGCTCGAAAGGAGCTTGTGAGCTCATTGCTTTAACTTTCACATGAGAGATGCCAGCTTTGTGGAATACATCGGCAGCAGCAGCAGCATCACCACCCTTTGAAAACTGTACAGGCTCTGAATCTTGAAGTGACACATCACAGAGACTTGAAACTTCTCCCACCTTATTTCTAGCAACACATTTGTACACTCCAGCATCAGTGTAAGTAAAACTGTGGATATACAGCCTGTACATTTTATCATCCACCTCAACTCTGTATTTTCCACCCATAATATCGAGACAAATATCATCACAGTACCATTCAACTTCTACAACAGGCTCCCCTGTAATGACACACTCTAATACAGCAGTGCCGCCTTCTGAACAAGTGATATTCTCTAATTCACTGATGACACGAGGAGCTTCACCAGCCACATCAAAGGAGAAAGTGAATTTATGCTTGACAGTCTGAGAAGCTCCCTCATCACTTGGTACACTTGAGGTTTTCTCTGTGTAAGCTTGAGGTTTGTCATCAATACCTTCCTCTGTCATCTCAGGGACAGGTGTGGCAGCAGTAATTCTGATTTCTACAGCTGTTGAGCTGAAAGAATCATCCAACCGGTTGCGCCTATGGACCACTGCCTGAGGCACTTGTAGCGTTGCCTTCCCTGACTCCATGTACGACATAAGTTCCTCCTCCTCCTCCTCCTCTTCCTCCATCAGCTTCTCCTGGTTCTCCTCATCCTTCTCTAGCTCCTCTGTAACCACCACCTCCCGTGTGACACCTGACATTCTCGATACCTTTTTGTCCAAAATCTCAAGAGTGGCACTGCAGATGGATTTGCCATGTTTATTGGTTATTACACAGTCATATGTTCCCTCATGGTCTGTGGTTGGATAGAAAATGGTGAGTACTGACTTGTTTGATTTGCTTATGATATCGTAGTCAGGGTTGTGAGCTAAGGGATGGCCATCTTTGAGCCACGTGACTGTGGGTAGAGGATCACCATGGAACTGGCAAGTTAACTCTGTCATCTCACCGATTTTTACTTTAACTGAAGATATGTCTTTCACAAATACTGGGCGGGACCCTCCAGTACTTGTCTGTGTGTCTCCTTTTATCCTCTTAGACTCTTGACTTTGGTAGACTCCCTCCCTTAAACTTGACTCCTGTTGTACTCTCTCTTCCTTCTTTATAGCTCCGAGTTCACGGCTTTCAACGCTAATCTCACCTGCGAAACCCCTCTGATGTCTCTCTGCCCCTGTTTCTAGGGCTGCTTGTGGACTGTGGCATGGGGAGCGTCCCCTGCCAGAGGGAAATTCTTGTGAAGGTTTATGAAGGCTCCCACCCTGAGATGCACTGGTAAACTGTGTTGGAGAGTATACCTGATCAGGTGACCCTTCAAGACCCATGGTGTCTTTTACAGAAGTAGTTTTCACATCATAGGGTCTTTCAATAGGCGCACCTGCATGGTGTGGCAAACCAGGATGTGTAGGAGAATACCTTGTTGTTAAACAAGACTCATGAGGAGGAGACGGTTCATAACCAGCAGCATGTTGAGCAGGTGAAGACTTTGTTACGGTTTCACCAGCAAGTAGTGTGTGTGGGTATCGGTGGTCAGTGGGATGGGTTTCATCAGACACACCACCATGACGGGCTTCACTGGCAAATGGTGAAACAGTCTCAAATGGCAACCTAGAGCCTGATTGTTTGCCTTGACTATCCAGAGCCCACTCAGACTCCAGTTCGACTACTTCCTCTTGTTCAACAACATCTTGTTGCCACTTCAAGATGCGCTGAGCCAGTGCCTCCTCCTCACTTACAAAGTATTCACTGTCCCTTTGCAACCTGGTTTCCCGCCCCTCTGTCTGCAGCTCACCAGCAGGAGGCCACTGCAGAGTGTCAGCCTGCTGGTCTTGGAAACCAGCAGGAACTGATTCACTCAAAAGGAACTTCTCTTTGGCTGTTCTTCCTGGGGAAGATTTACTGCTGTGGCCCTCTTCAGGTTGTGGAATCTGATCTAATGCAGAGGCCTCCGCAACATTTCCTCCAGCCTGTACTGGTGAGTAACTCTCCACCCAGCTCGACTCTTGCTTTACAGCTTGCTCTTGTTCCATCAGAACATCCTGTTGCCATTTCATTATGCGCTGAGTTAAGGCCTCCTCCTCACTGACAAACTTCTCACTCTCATTCTTCAGTTCAGAGATGTTTTCCCTTGACAGCTGGAGCTCACGCTCTTCTTTTGTTTTTTCAAACAACATCTTCTCTGCTCTAGGTTTTGTTCCAGGTGACAACTCTGTTTTTATTTCTGCAGCTCTTGCTTTTATTCTGGGCGATTTTTGTACAAGCATCGCTGTGGTTTCATCCTGTTCTACTTTACTTTTTGATTTAGGAGACTTGGGGGTAGACAGGGTGGAGTGCCCTACAGTTGCTCGTTTCTCCACCACCTCCTGCTGGGAGTAAATGTTCCCCTCTGGCACCGTATACTGAGTCTCTGCCACCAGAGGCAGGTCAGTTTCAGGATGGAATGTCTCCTCTTCTGACATATGCACGCCTTGCTGCCATTTCCTGATCCGCAGGGCAAGAAGTTTCTCCTCACACTCCATACGATCGGCCTCCAGGCTCTTCTCATACTGAACCCTCAAAGAGTCCCCTGCACCCTCCCCTTCATATGATTCAACTTGGTCTGTTGCTATGCCAAGTGGTGACGATCTGACTGGCCGTGGTCCGGGTGACTCTCTGAGTTTGTCTTTTGTTCTGGGTGACAACTCTGCTTCAACATCTGCAGATCTAGCTTTTATTTTGGGGGATTTCTGCATTAATGGTATGAATGGTGCATCAGCTGGTTTCTCTAGTCTGGTATCCATTGTGTCTGACATTGGAGACAAGGAGTGAGATGTTTCCACTTCTCCTCTGGCTTTTACTTTAGGTGACCTGGGTGTTGATGCAACTGCCCTTTCTGGATCTAACAACCTTGCCTTCATTCTGGGTGACTTATGGAATGAGGAAGGTATGGCCTCAGTTTCTGCAATTGCTCTTTCTTCTATCATTTCCTGTTGTGTGTAAATAAGCCCCTCGGGCTCCATGTGCTGTTTTTCCGTTGAAATGGGCAGATGAGTGTCAGGGTGAAATGTCTCCTCCTCCTCTGATGCCCTACTCCCTTGCTGCCATTTTCTGATCCGCAGTGCAAGGAGTTTCTCCTCACACTCCATCCGATCAGCTTCCAAGCTCTTCTCATAGTGAGCCCTCAAAGACTCCCCTCCACACTCCTCTTCATATGACTCAAGTGTGTCTGTTTTTGCTATATCTTCTGGGCTTACTGCTTCTCTAAGGAACTTCTCCCTGGTTTCTGAATATGCTGTTGTATCAGAATATGTGGCCTCAGGATTTATAGCATGCACGTTGTGGTCAGTAACAAAACTGTGACGCTGCAGCAATCTAACACCTGCCTGAGATTCATCTTTATCCTCCACTGACTGAGAATATTTCTCACTTGATCTCCTCTCTACAGGTGGCAAAAATGTATCAACCAATTCACCTCTCATGATCTGAATGGCCCTTGTTCTGGACTGAGGCTCAAATGAATGTCGCACACGGGGCTTTGAGGAAGCCCCACTTGAGGATTTGCTTTGAAACTCTCGCTCTGCTGAATCTAAAGTTCTGAAATGTTGGACATCAGGCAGAGAGGCCGGTTTGACTCTTAGTCTCTCAACATAATCAGCATAGCTCAATTCACTGGCAACAGATTCTAATTCAAACTCAGAAGAGGACATGGTACAAATAGAAAGTCTCTTCTTCTGTTTTACAGCTTTCTGAAGTGTGGTAAGTTTTGCTCTTACCTCATTATGAAGGCTCTCGGTGTCACTGAACCTTTCACTGTACCTGTCACTGCACCTGTCGCTGAACTTGTCACTGAATCTTCCACCAGTTCGCCGGTCACAGTAGATATCACTGAATCTGTCATTAAAGCGCTCAGACCTGTCAAACATGAGGGGAGGGGACGGGGCACGCTCAGAGGCCGTTTCCAAACGTTTAGACTCTTTCTCCGACACCTTTTCTTTTGAATGAGAACCAGAACGAAAGTATACCGTACGCACCAAAGAGCTCTTGGATCGAGATCTTCCCTGATGGACTTTTGACATCTTGTCAAAAGGAGACCCTACACATCGGAGCTCAACCCTTATCTTCCTCTCTCTCCTCTGCTCTGCCATGGTGTCTATGCTTTCATGGGCTTTGGCAGAGCGTTTAACAAAGCCCAGGTAGTTAGCAGACTGCTCTTCCCTCAGTGACACCAGAAGTGATGCTGTGGATTCGGCAGAACCCTCTGTGTTTAACGCCATGACCTTATAACTACCCGAGTCCTTCTCTTTAACGCTCTCAATAACCAGTCTGGTGGTGTGCATGTGCATTTTGCTGTCAGTGCAGATCTTGCGTCTACGCTCTTTAGGAACAGATCTGTTATTATGAAACCAGAGGACAGTAGGTGGAGGGCAAGCAACCACTTTACACTTTAACTCAACTGTGTCACCCTCCACTACAGATTGGAACTTGAGTTTCTTGGTGAAAGACGGTTTGATGTTGTCCGTCCACGAGCTGATGGATGAGGTTCTGCTGGAGCAGCGATTGGCTGACACCATGCCATGGTCCAGGAAGTCCTCGGTGTCAGAGAAGGCTCCTCTCAGATGTCGAGTGCCAGTGACTTCAGTGCCGCCATGCTGCATGACTTGTTTGCTTTCGTGATAAAACAGCTCTGTAAAAAGAAACAGACAACTGTCAGAACATCACAACCTCCAGGGGTAAAAAAGAGAAAAGGATTTGAATGAATCATTAATGGAAATATTAAATGCATGCTGGGAGTCACAATGCTATAAGAAATAATTTCACTCACCATATTTGTTCGAATAAACGCAAGACTTGATTCTTTTTATTAGAAACCTGCAGGAAGTTTTGATCCTTCGTCTGTGGAAATTTCTTCAAAACATAATTTTATTATTATTAAAAAAATGCATATTTCCAAGATGGGCTGCTAACATTCGCTTGTTTAACTTTTTGATAATTGCTTTGGCTTTTTACTAGAATATTCCTTACCTGACTTGCAGACAGGAGAATAAACGCCCTTTCTAATCCTTAAACTTAACAGGAAGTATATGATGCACAAGAATCAGTGAGGAGCAATGCTCTCCAGAACAAATATAATAATTCAAAACTTAAACAAATGAAGCTGTAAAATTGGGTGAGAAGGCGTTTATTCGAACTAATATAGTTTACTGGTGTTATTTAGAAAGCAAACCACAGGAATCACATCCCACTATCTGCAAGCCAGGCTAAGGAATATTTTGCAGGAGGAAGGTATCAGTTCCAGATGCAGTACACCTCCATATCTTTTAAAGGGCATTTCAAATCCGGAAGCTTTAAAAGATACGTATCCTGCGCCTTTTCTGGGAAAAGATCAGAGGAACCTTCATGCCAAAATGAAACGCACTTGAGGATGCAAATCGCAAATGTCCAAAAAAATAAAAAAGAAAATTACAAGCAAGTTGAATCAGTGCTCGTCTGGGGGAAACCATGGAATATGATCAGAGTAAAGCAGGTAGAATAATACAGACCATAGGAACTTTCTATCAAGACACTTAAAGATCACATGCAACTGTGGAAATTCAAAGATCAATTAAAGGGACAGTTCAACATAATGGCATATTTACAAACTCTAAAAGTAGTCTGTGGATGCAGGCCACTGTAATCCAAATAATCCATAGTACATGCACCGACACCGTTGTTTTCTTTTCTTTTTTTTCTCAACAGTGTCGGACACTTGAAAACCACGTTCAATGAGTCAAAGCTTGGATCAAAGTTCTCTGCTGACAGACTACTTTCACGGTCAAAAGAAATCAATCAAGTGAAACAGAAGTGTGGTCAAACTGTCTCTTTTCCAGTGTGTGTGTGTGTGTGTGTGCGTGTGTGTGTCAACAATCTGCTGTGTGTGATAAATGAAATCTGATGTGACCTTACCTTTGACTTCTTCAGTCTTGGTTTCAGTCTCTCTCACGTGAGTCGCTGTGGAGGAGAAAGAGAGGAGGGTTTTAGCTCGGTGTCGTCCTCTACTGGACCAATCAAGACGAAGCTTCCAACTTTATCACGTTTTCTTTTCTGGACTCAAATGTATTTACCCTCTGCGTCTGTGGGTTATGCTTTTCTTGCTCACATGACAGGGCAAGGAAGCTTTATTTGTGCAATGCATTTCATATACTATGCCAATGCAACGTGGTTTACAGAGCAATTAAATATAAAACAAATCAAAATAAGAGAAAATACAAAAAGGTCAAATTTTGCATTTTCCATTATTGTATTGATTTGTTGACTTATGGGTGATTCCTTCATTTAATTCCTTCATTTAACTCACAACTGATGGGATCCAAACACATAAAGTAAACAGATCTGAGTCCATTTTGTTTCAGGGGTAAAACCACATGGAGACAGGACATCTGTAAGAACAAGGTGAAAATCTCATGAATCAGACAAAGAAATGTTTTTTTTTAGAGTTTCCTGGAAGACAGAGGGAAAACAGAGAAGTTACAAATGTCAGTCTCCCTGAGCAGGAGAAGAGAGGAGGGGGTGAGGAGGACAAAGAGGATGGAGGAAGGTGGAGGACAGGTGAGTTTGTTCCTGTGGGGGGTGAGGAGGAAGGTGAGGAAGAGGAGGAGGTGATAATCCGAGGACTGAGACTGGAGGACTGGTGAAGTGGTTGGTTGGCGTCCCTGGACCAGTGAGGTTAGTCAGATCTGGAGGACGGTGGAGGGATGCCCCAATGAGATACACACACATGGTCACTCACTGCTACTCTATGAAGCTGATTAGTGGATATTGATTGGGTTCTAGTATTGACACAAGATGTTTCCCATGATGTGGATCCTTGAGAAAACCATTGGTGCAACTTATCTGGATTTCTCAGTTAAAAGTTGCCGATTTCTTTTTTTGTTTGTTCTCGACCGGCTCCTGTCAAACTGTTTGCAGCTACGCCAACAATCACGTTCAACTGACTGAAACATCAGCCGACTGTTCCTGTCTCACTGCTTCAAAAGGCTGGGTTTAGGTTTGGTTTTAGACTGACTAAACAATGTGATCTGCTGCGCTGCTTTGGGACATCCCCTCTCATGCTTTATCCAGAGACAAGGACGAGGAGAATTAATTGGGTGGAGTCAGAGGGAGTCTGGACGCAGCAGACGGATCCAGCAGTTACCTTCTTCTCCTCCCCTGGTAACGGTGAGGGTGGCCGAGCAGGAGGCCTCTCCGGCGTTATTGGCCGCCCTGCAGGTGTACCGCCCCGCGTGCTCGGGGAAAGCGTCCACTATGATGAGCGTGGCCGTGTTCGTCACCTCGTCGAAGTGAAACACCACGTTCTTGGTGGGACGCACCGGCTGCTGGTTATGGAACCAGCTGATCTCCGGCTTGGGCAAGCCGGACACGCATGCATGAAAGCGGGCCACCTCCCCGTGTCGGACCACGCAGCTCGTGACTGGATGGATGAAAACAGGCTTTTGGCCGACGGAGGGTGTCTTTATGCTGCTGAGGCTGGTGGAGACGAGCCACTGAGGCTCAGCAGGACTGGCCACTCTGTGTGTTTGTCCTGAAAGGAAGCATGTTGGGTGACGTCATGGGCTTCATTAGGTTCATCGCAGTCAGCAGTCAGGTCAGATTGAAAACACACAAGGTTATTTTAAATTTGATAAAGAAAATCTACAAAAAATGTTTGTAGTCAAACTGTGGCATTCTCAATGAAATGATCTCAAGACCTGTACGCGTATATTCCAATTCAAGAAAATGCTAAAAGAAATAACAATCAGAACTTATGACAAAAGTAATTAATGACTCACAAACTGTTTTTATTAATGCAAAAATATCAGATTGAAACTTTGTTTGTTTGTGTTGTTTTTGTTTATTTTGTTGTAAGACTGTTGCTCAGTGACTGACAGATTATTTCAGAATAATTAAGTATTGAATGAGGGGCAGGAAATAGAAGTAGTATCTTCTTCCTGCTCCTTTCCAACCTGGGAATACAAAGTGTTGTGTTTTGGTTTGTTTATTTGGAAGATTGAGAGACAGATGTAATGTTTCCCATTAGAATCTCCTTGTGTGTTTTCACCCTCAGACCTGTGACCGCTGCTCTGGGACCAGTGTCAGTGATCAGCTGTCGACACATCCACAACTCAAACTGAAGGAAAAACCAACATTAAGATGTTCTCTGGTTTATCATTAGATATTATTTCTATTCCGTTTAGAGCTGATGAGCCTTCACTAAGTGGAAGCTGCAGTCGAATCACCTCACACTGGTTTTCCCTTCAGGTCAATCTTATTGGAGCAAAGCAGGATTAGAAACTAAACATCTGCAGATCATTGTCTCCAGGTCCAACTCTGCTGTTGTTTTATCGTTACAGTCCAAACTTTTGTCTCTGAGGCAACAGACTCACCATGGAGTGTGAGAGTGGCGGAGCAGGAGGCGGTGCCGGCGTTGTTGGTGGCCACGCAGGTGTACTCGCCCTCGTCCTCGGGGTAAACTCTGGAGATCTCCAGCTGACAGCTGTCGTCAAACTGAGACATCCTGAAGAAGTCCGACTGCTTGATCTCCTTCTCCTTGTGGAACCAGCTGATCTTCACGTCTGGACACAGATCATGGAGGTTAAAGGGACAACCTTTGGTGTTTGTGGAACTTCTGTTTCAATAAGACGTTTAACTTCTTACCGTCTCCACGGACTCTGCACTGGAAGCGAGCCGGTTCTCCCTCCTGGGCCGAGGTGCTGGCGATGGGCAGGACGACGACAGGAGGAGCAACAGGAGCAGCGGAGTCTGGAGACACCACCTCTGACACTACAACACACACACACACACACACACCGATATATACACGTCCTGTCTGAGAACCTGCCGGCTCATGCTGCATCCACGGCTGCATCAGCGCCCGTACCTTCCACGTTGAGCGCGGCCGTGCTGGTGGCGGCGCCGCACTCGTTCTTGGCCTCGCAGTTGTAGACGGCGGCGTCCTCGGGGAAGACCTCGATCAGCAGCAGCGTGTGCTCGTTCCCGTCGTGGAGGAACTTGCACTTGAAGCCCGGGGAAAGAGCCTGGGAGTCTTTGTACCAGGAGACCTGAGGCGGAGGAACGCCGCTCACCTGCACCGAGAAGCGCGCTGGCTTACCGGCCTCCACCGACTGAGGCTCCATGTGACGGATGATCTGAGGAGGTTCTGGGACTGAACCGGGCAGGACATGAAAGACCGGGTCAGTCGACATGAAGGAGAACATCTGGACAAAGTGAGACTGAACAGCTGCACGGTCCAGGACTGAGATCAGTCTGCAGACTCAAATATCATAACAACAAAGTGTTCACTTATTAGAGCTGCAACTAACCATTATTTTCATTATTAATTAAGCTGTCGATTATTTAAACGATTAATCAATTAGGTGTTTGGTCAATAAAATGTTTTTAAAAAATCTAAAAACATCAGTAAGTGTTTGTCAAACCACCAGACGAAGTCCTCTAACGTCTTGTTTTGTCCACAAACCAAAGAGACTCAGTTTATCGTCATAAAGGAACAAAGAAACCAGAAATATTCACATTGAAGAAGCTGAAATCAGGATTAATGGAGTAACTGTTGCAGCTCTACTACTTTGTTACATCTCACATTCATGTTTTCACAGTGGTGCTTACTGTTGACTCTCAGGTGCATGGTGCTCCTGTTCTTGCCAGCGATGAAGGTGTACTCGCCGGCGTCGCTCCTGAACGTCTCTGTGATGGTGAGGCGGTGCAGCTTCCTGATGGCCACGTAGCTGAACCTCTCCTCCGCCGAGACCTGGATCTCCACGCCGTTCTTCAACCAGCGACCCTCCACGTCGTCCTCGTTCACCTCGAACTCCATGGTCGCTCTGTGCTTTTCCAGGACCTGAGAGAGAGAGAGGAGGAGGAGGCACTCAAGGTTTCTGACATCAGAACTCTCATCATCCTCTGAGATGAAACTACCTGTGGCTTAACCTTTAAAGGTATAGTTCAACATTTAGTCAAATTGTCCCATCACCATAACCCCTATAGTCATAGCAGTAGGTTCGTTACCTTTAATTGTCGGTGCAAGCTATTTTTAGAACGGCGGAGCAGAGCCGTGAGCTGCTCAGAGCTACGCTACGGAGGCTCATGGGATTTCTTGGTTTCCCTCATCAAACTCATCAAATACACAATCCAACAACTCCAAAATGCTCTTGTGCACAAGCGTAGCTCTGAGCAGCTCACAGCTCTGCTCCACCGTTCTAAAAATAGCTTGCACCGACAATTAAAGGTAACAAACCTACTGCTATGACTATAGGGGTTACGGTGATGGGACAGTTTACCAAAATGTTGAACTATCCCTTTAAACCTTCGATCACATCCGTCTCACCGTGATTTCTCGCTCGGCGGGTTCGGAGATGCGGATGTCCCGACCCTCCACAGTCAGATTAGCTTTGGAGACGCTGGATCCGGCCACCACCGAGTACTCGCCGGCGTCGGTGACACGGACGGTCTGGATCATCAGGCGGTGGACGTACTTCTCTGTAGTCACGGTGTATCTGTGGACACAACACAGGACACTCAGCTGCTGCTGAAACACAGCGTGTGGACGGAGCAGCCGGTCGGCCGCAGGCTGACTCACCGCTCCTCGGACGTGTCCAGCTCCTGGCCGTCCTTCATCCACATCACCTGGATGTTCGGCTCCGACACCTCACACTCAAAAATGGCCTTCTTCTTCTCTGTGATCTTTATGTCTTTGATTTTCTTGGTGAATTCAATCACGCGAGCTGAAAACAACAAGAACAACGTGTGGATTTGTGTGAGTCGGTGTGTTGTCGTTGTGTTTGTGACAGCCGTCCCAGCAGGCATCATGTTTGACGTTACCTTCGACGAACAGGTTAGCGGCGGTGGCGGCGGAGCCGGCCACGAACTGGTACTCCCCTCCGTCTCCGAAGTGGACGTTTCTCATGGTGAGCGAGTGCGTGAGCTGCCGGCTGCGGACCTGACACCTGTCCGACGACTTCACCTCCACGCCGTTCTTCAGCCACTTGTAGGTGACGCCCTCGTAGTTGACGGTGACCTCGAAGGTGATGGTGTCTCTCTCCTGAGCGTTCAGGTCCTTCAGCATGGAGGTGATCAGGATGGCTGCAGGGAAACCACACGTCAACGCGGTCAACACTTCATTTCTCAGACCACGCCCATTTTACATTTTAAATGACTTTTATTTAATGACTTTTTTATATATATTTATTGTTTTTTTTATATCATCTGCTTTTACCTTATTTGTTTTATCTCATCTTGCTTCATCTGTACGTCTTGAATACGTATTTATACATTTATGTGCTCTTAATGTTTTCTTGACAATCTGAGTTTGTGTTGTGAACAAATGTGCACTGGGAGGGCTACACATGAATTGTGGGATAAATAAAGTTGTCTGAACTGAACTGAACTGCTTTGAACATCTGAGTACTGCAGGGTTTTGTTGGACAGTTTGTTTTAACATCAGCGTTAGTAAGTATCTACCGTCATATCCAAAAATACAAAGTTAACACGACTCCTCCTTGGACAATATTTCAAAATTGTGTATAATTACAAACTCCACTGTGTTAATTCTACTGGGTTTGATTGGAAGGTGGTCTCACGGTTGACGGTGAGCGTTGCGGAGACTTTGTCGTTCCCGCAGATGAAGGTGTACTCGGCGGAGTCGTCCCTGCTGGTGTTCATGATCTTCAGCTGGTGGAGTTTTCCTTGAACCACGATCCTGAACTTCTCACTCATCTCGATCTCCACCCCGTCCTTCAGCCAGGTGGACGGCACATTGAAGTGAGACACTTCACACTCGAACGTGGCCACCTGAGTCTCTGGGACCTCCACGTTCTCCATGGGTTTGGTGACTCGCAGAGCTGCAGAGTTAGACGGGAATATTAGGAAACATATTCACTGGGATCTTTTGTGTGTGGTCGTTCCTATCAAAGCGTTACGTACCCTCCACCGTGAGCACGGCGCTGCACTGCAGGTGTCCCACCACCGCCGTGTACTCTCCTGCCTTGCTGCTGTCCACGTTCTGCAGGATCAGCTTGTGGGCTTTCCTCTCAGACAGAATCTTGCACTTTTCGCTGGACTTCAGCTCCACACCTTTGAACATCCACTTGACGGGGATGTTGTCGTGTGACAGGCTCATCTCAAAGGAGGCAGTGCCGTCCAACAGTGAGGTCACATCCTTGATCTTCTTCACAATCTTGATTGCTGAGAAAGAAAAAAAGCAGATAAAAGACGTCAGGTTGTTTTAATGACCAACAATGTGTGCATTTTGAAGACTTGTGGACATTAATGCATAAAACAAGTAGTAGAATAAAAAGTGAAACCATGCACCAGTTGTACTCACTCTCTACGTTCAGTCTGGCGTTGGCAGACAGCTTTCCCAGCTTGAAGGAGTAAACAGACTCGTCCTGTGTGTTGCAGTCCTTCACCTTCAGGGTGTGGACCATGCCTTCTGACGTGATCTCGTACTTGTCGCTGTTCTGCAGCTCCACGCCGTTCTTGATCCATTGAGATCCTTTCACGTTGGGGTGAGTGAGCTCCAGAGAAAACACCGCCTCCTGGGTTTCTGTCACCGTCTGGTTCTTCAGAGTTTTCTTGATCTTCACAGCTACAAAAAGTTAAACAAAGAACTCAGTCAACATTCTGTCCGATAACGTGACATAGGACATAGAAGCTGGAGTAAAATGGAGAACTTACACTCCACTCTGAGGTTAGCAGTAGTCTTGGAGTTGGCCACCTGGTAGGTGTACTCTCCCACATCCTGCGGTCTGGTGATGACGATGATGAGACGCCTGACGGCTCCTTTCACCTCACTCACCACATTCTCACTGAAGTCAATAGCCTGACCGTCCTTCAGCCACTTCCCCTCAGCGTTGGCGTTGGCAACCTGACACTCCAGCTCAGCTGTCTGGGACTCGGCCACTGCGACGTCCTGCAAGGGGCGTGTGATGGCTCCACCTGGTGGCGGCACAAGGAGACGTAAGGTTTTATGACATGCAGAGATCCAGAGTCACTCTCCTCCCTGTGTTCAGCAGCAGTTTTGTTCTGGTGCTTTTTAGTAATTACAGATTGTGTGAATTTGTTCGTCTGAACATCACAAAAGCTAAAACCTTTTAGTTGTTGACATACCGGAGACAGTGAGGTTGGCGCTGGAAGTCTTTTCTCCAGCGTGGAACATGTACTGGCCCTCCTCGTCCTTCATGGTGTCGATGATAGTCAGGGAGTGGGCCTTGCCCTTGGACTCCATCTTGTGTTTGTGTCCAGGTTTGAGCTGGTGGGTCTTGAAGGTCCAGACCGGGTCGATACCAGGGTGAGACACTTCAACATTAAAGGTGACGTTCTGGGATTCGGAGCACACTTTGTCCTCCATGTGCTTCACAATGTGCACCTCTGTAACAAGAAAGACGTGGTTAGAACAAGACACTGGAAGTTGATCCAGGGCGACAGAAGGTTGAAGCTGGTCTTACCCTCGACGGTGAGGTTGCAGCTGCTTTCGACCTTGCCGACGACCAGTTTGTAGTGACCGGCATCGGAGGCGTAGCTCCTGTTGAAGACCAGACGCTGCTTGCTTCCTTTGGCCACCATCTGGATTCGGTCACTGGGCGCCAGCAGTTTGTCATTGTGATACCATTTGACTGAGCTGATGTCCTGAGCGGAGATCTTGGCCTCCAGAACGGCCTTGGTGCCCTCAATGGAGGACACATCCTTCAGTGGCACCAAAATGTCAATAGCTGTGGGAAAATACATGAAAACGATGAGATGATCGGGGATGTTGAAAGTGTTGTGATGACGATTACAGTTTGGTGTCACTTAGATCTGACACTGATGCCGACTCTTACTTTGAACGTGGAGTTTGCCTGAGGTGGAAATGTCTTGGGCGGGGACCACGAAAGAGTAGGACGCAGCATCGTCTCTGGTGACGTTCTCCACCAGCAGCTTGTGAACCAGTTTGTCGATTACGATGTGGACGCGGTCTGAGGCGGAGATGGCCTGGCCGTTCTTCATCCAGGTTCCTTCAACGTTCTCCTGGGAGAACCTCACCTCCAGCTGAGCAATGTCACCCTCACAGACCGTCAGGTCGGTCAGAGGCAGCATCAGCGTTACGGGGCGCACTAAAGGCAGAGAAACCTTGTTATGCTACATTTACCACAAAGGCAACACACACACTCAGACCTCATTTAGAAGTCTAAGAGTAACCAAGGTAAGTAAACACAGGTGCTTACATTTCATCTTCAGTGAGGCACTGGACTTCAGATCTCCACAGACGAAGGTGTATTTCCCCTGGTCCTCTTTCTTGACATCTTTGACGGACAGGTTGTGTCTTCCACGGCGGGAGGACATGACGTATTTACTGCTGGGGGAGAGTTCCTTGTCTCCAAAGAACCAGCTGCCCTCAGCATCCTCACGGGACAGCTCAACCTCAAACTCCCCAGTGTAGGTCTCTGGTACCTCAATGTTCTCCAAGAACTTGATGAGCTCCAGGGCAGCGCCTGGACACAGAACAACACCAAGAGCCGTTACACATCAATGCACCAATTATAACTATGTAATACAGTAGATATGAAGATTCTAGCTGTAATGATTACCTTCTACGTGAAGCCTTGCACTCGTCCTGATGCTCTCATCTTCTATAACCACACAGCTGTACTCGGCGTCATCCTTCATTTCAATCACCAGCACGGACAGGAAGTGGACCTTTCTGTCTGAGTGCATTCTGTATTTGTCTCCAGAGAAGATCTCAGAGTTGTTCTTGAGCCACTTGACTTTGACAAAAGGTTCATTGGTTTCACATTCAAAGGTGACCATTGTGTCTTTCTCGTTGGCGCTGGCATCCTCCAGTGCCTGGGTAAAGTTGACTGCTGTCTTGCCTGCAACAATAAAAATATGGCATGAGACTTTGAAGTAATTCAGGACAAAAGCAGTGAGAACATCAGTGGACAAATAAATAGGTATAAATCTATAAAGTGACTGCACCTTGCACAAGCAGGAAGGCGTGGCTCGAGGCCTCTCCAGCAACATTTATGGCTTTGACCATGATGCTGGCAGAATCCTCGACTGTGACGTCTCTGATCACCAGTTCACACACGTGGTCTTCAGGCCAGTACCAGTAGATACGGTCAGTCTTCTCCAGCTGGACTCCATTCTTGAACCACTGGCACTCGGGATCTGGTCTGCCCACAACTCTGAGTCGGAAACGGACCTCGTCCATTGGGGAAACAGTTTTGCTAGCGATGCGTTCCTGGATCTTGGGTGCTTCCATGCTCGGGGAGAGCTGCACTTTCTCTGGTTTGATGGTGGGGATGGTGACTTTGCCCTGTTCTTCCAACTTCTTCCTCTCAGCCTCTTCTTTCTCTTTCATGCGATGAAGCAGCTCTTCCTTAGTCTTCTTCAGTAGATCCTCATAAGACTCATCCTTCCTGCGAGACTTGAACTCCACAGCTGAGATGGATTCGTAGAAGCCTTCCTCTGTCCTACGCTTGAATTTGCTCTTCAGTTCATCTGACTCCTCTGAGGATTTCTCGTGAACAATTCTTTGTGTCTTACGAAGTGTGACAACTTCCCTGTCCTGTGCGGCCTCAGCAGGTCGTTCGACCTTAACGACATCAAATCCAACTCTGCCAGCCTCGTGTGGAACCTCTGCAGCCTTGGCCTCAGGAGCGCGACGCAGGACAGATCTAAAGTCCTCTTTCTGTTGAATCTCCAGCTTCACGGTGTGCTCAGTGGTGCCCAAGGGATTGTCTGCAACCACCCTGACCTCTCCAGCATCGTAGGACTTGACGTCGACAATCTCCATGTAATAAATACCGTCGTAACGAAGTCTGTATCGCTTGCTTTTACGGATAAGCTGTCCGTTAAGGTACCAGTTCACCTTAGGAGCTGGATAACCGGTCACTCTGCAGCGGAATCGTGCAACGCCACCTTCCACCACTCTGGCTGGCTCAGGAAGCAGGACAATATCAGGTTTGGTCTTTTCACATTCATCATCAGCACTGACTCCTGCAGGTCCTCCCTCGTGAGCCATGCGCTCAATCTCGTCAATCCTGTGCACTCCCTTCCTGCCTTCAGGAAGCTGCGTTTCCTCAACAAGACCCTTCTCGTCCTTGACGATCAGGGTGGCCGAGGTCTGGTCGACTCCAAACTTGTTTGTGGCTCTGCAGGTGATGACACCGCTGTCTCTAGCGTAAGCAACTTCATAGTCAAGGCTGCAGTAGCCAAACTCATTGACCATGCGCAACCTGTTGGCAGCTTCCAGGGGTTTGCCGTCATGCAACCACTCCACCACCATGGTGGGGTCGCCGATAGGGGTCAGTCTGCACTCAAAGTGAGCTGGACCGAAACGCTTCATTCTGATAGAGGTCAGCTTCTTCTTGAACAGAGGTTTCTGTTGCTTCTCTTTGTCATACAGGTCGCCCTCCTCCCACTGCTCCTGGCCGTATCGCATATGGAGAGGCTCCAGCTCTGGAGCAGCAATCTCCTTGGCCTTGTAGGTTCCTTTGGGAATAATGAGCTTCCTCTCAGCTTGAGGGGCAGTAAAGTCGACCTCAACGTTGACTCTGCAACGAGTCGTGTCTCTACCAGCCTTGTTAATGGCTGTCGCTGTGTACCAGGCACTGTCTGAGCCTGACGCAGAAGGGATCTGGAATTTGGCTTCTCCTTTGGTACCATCGATCCTGAAATAAGTATCCATACATTGATCAAAACCATTCATTGTTCTATACAGTTTTACATAATGGGTAGAGAATAATTCATAGCTAAGGTTTCAGGTACATACTTGATGTGTGGGTGCTTCTGTGGGGTGATGATGTCGCTGTTCTTCAGCCACACAATGTCAGGCAGGGGGTTTCCCATGGCTTTGACAGCCAGTTCAACCAGAGTGCCCTGCTTCACAGTGATGTTCCTCAGCTTCTCAACAAACTGAGGGCGTGCTACACTTTCACGAGCTGTGGAGAGTAAAAGATAAGATACGGATAGAATTCAATAACAGGTCAGAGAAGTCACTTGATTCAGTCTGAACTCTGCTCCAGACTTACCATCAACGTTAAGATTCACAGAAACAGAGGTTCGTCCGGCTCTGTTCTGAGCAACAACTGTCCATTCTCCAGAGTCTTGAGGCATGGCCGGTACAATGATGAGGGACTGAACCCCATCCTCTTTAATCACTATCTTGTGGGTGTAGTCATTGACCACTTGTTGTCCTGGGCACAGAATCAATGGTTTTACAAGGGGCAGAAACAACAGATTAAAGGTCATTTCTGGAGCATATTGAACCTTGTTTCTCTTACCATTGTGGAACCAGTAGGTTTCAGGCATCGGTCTGCCGACAACCTTCAGGTCGAACCTGGCAGTTTGCCCCTCTGAGCATTTGATTGAGGAAGGCTTCATGACAAACACAGGTTTGTAGAGTCTTTCCAGCTGAGCCTCGTCTGTTTCTTCCAGCCGGCGGGCAGGAGAACGGGCAGGAGAACGGCTGGAGGAGCGACCAGGTGAACGGCTCAGAGAACGAGGAGATGTGGACCTGAGGAGGGTGGAGAGAATCAGAATGAAGGTGATGATGTTCTGGTTGAATCCAGGATTTGTGGCCTACATCTGGCCTCCACTAGCTGTTACTGAACATCAAGTCTTACCTGATTCTCTGCACTGCTGGCTGTGGTGTGTATCTCTGAGGTGTGACAACGCCAGACGGCTCCACATACAGCTTCCCAGAGCTGACAGCATTTCCCTTCATGTTAGAGGCAAAGGCGGTGTAAACACCTTCATCCTCTGGCAGCACCACAGGCAGGCGAAGACTGGCCCGTCCATCCTGAAGAACTTCCATCTGGTAACGGCTGCCAGCTCTGATGCGCTGGCCGTCTTTGTACCAAGCGATCTGAGCATAACATGAAAACAATGTTCAGCATCAAGTACGTCAGAGGGACTTAAGTTTCCATTAAAACATATAGATTTTAGTCACAACTGATTATAGGAGATGTGTTCAGTCACTTGGAGTTCAGCCAAAACCAACTGACTGTTACGGGTCCATGAGCAGGAGAAACTCAGTACCTTGGGCAGTGGCGTTCCAGTCATCTTGCAGTGGAACGTGACGCCCATCCCGTCCATGATCCTGTAGTTTTTGACTGGTGTGTCGAACACGGGCTGCACAGCCTCGTCTTCTGTTGCAGTCACCATCAGCTCTCCGTCCTCTGTCACAAGCTCCCTGTAGGTGATCCTCATGATACGCAGCTCAACCTCCTGGATGATCCTCTCTTCAAAGGCTGAAATTAGGAATTCCTGAAAAAAAATAAAAATAATAATGTTTAAATTTAAATCTGGCATAACTGACCCTTGTTCATCCCAGATCTTTAGAAAGAAGTACCGTTTCTGAGACAAAGCTCATGGGCGTCGTCACCCTCCTCTGTTCCATCTCATATTGGCTCACGATCACAGTCGGCTCCTGAACCACGGTCGTCGTTACTTCGGTTTTGTATGTCACATCATGCTGCTTCATATAAGCCTCATATTCCTCTGTAAGAAACAGATGAAGAAACGCTGTGAGTCAATGTTCTGACAAAGACACATAAGCTGCATCCTGAAGTCAGGCAGAACAACAGGAGGCTGCGCTACCTTCCTCCAGCAGGCTGGCGGAGGCTGAGGCTTCCCCGTGGGGGTTCTTGATAAAGACGGAGTATTCTCCGGCATCGTCAGCAAAGGTCATGGAGATCTCCAGCCTGCATTCTCCGGTCTCTTTCTTGTAGGCGACTTTATATCTGATGGCAAATAAAAAAACATTGGTTAATATTGTGATCTGACAACAGAGACCAAAGACAACACAGGGTGACGTTGAACTTTTCTATCAAATGGAAGTTAAAACTAGTTTCACCAGAAAAAGGATGATGGTTCATTTGTTTTTTTAGTATTGTTTTTCTTTTGCGTGAGCTACGACCAGGAGACTCCGGTGCTGGACCAGGCGGTGAAACGGCAGATGTGTACCTGTATCCAGTGGTGAGCGGGACGCCGCTCTTCTTCCAGATGATGTGAGGTTTGGGGTTTCCTCCGATCTGGCAGTCAAAGAAGACGCTTCCTCCCTCCACCAGCTTCTGGATGGTGGGTTTCCTGATGAAGAAGGGAGCAGCAGACTCTCCTGTAGTCACCTCTGCCACCATCTGTTCCTTTGTCTCCATAGTGACGCTGGAGGAGAAACAACAGCTCCATTAAATTCACCATTCACAGCTGTGGAAACTCTGTGGAAACGTATCACGACTCTCACTCACGTTTGCTCTTGTGCGATTCCAATGGCAGTGACGGTCGTCTCCTCTCTGCTCTCAATCTCTTCAGACACTACAACAGAGGTTCAATCATCATGACCTGACTTTCACACCCACAGTTTGACTGTTTTTCAATTTATCTTCAACATCAACTTTAATTTTGATGAGAAAATAGGCCAAAACTAATCAACATTTTGATGAAGCCTCCAAGTCAGCGGTTAAAGCCATGTGTCCGGCCGTACCTTTGACCAGCAGGTAGCAGGAGGTGCTGACGGTTCCGGCCTCGCTGGTGGCCGTGCAGGTGAAGCGTCCGCTGTCTTCAGCGAACGCCTCGCGGATCACCATCCGGGCAAATCCGCCCTCGTAGGTGATCTGGAAGTCGATGGAGCTCTCGATCTTGTAGTCCTCTCTGAACCACATGATGACGGGAGCGGGGTGACCGCTGATCTGGCACTCCAGGGTCACAGACTCACCCTCCGTCACATTCGTGTTTTTCAAGCCCTGAGCGTGAGACGGTGAAACATTCAGACACCTGCAGAGACTGACGCTGTCCATCCCTTCCAACTGTTGACACATTTTACTAAAACCTACAAACATCAACCTCAAGGTAGCACAAGTTGAAAAGTCAGGATCAACACTAAGGTTTCCATTTCCCCGACAAATGTGCAAAACCTAAATATCGCCATAAAAAACTGGTAATGAAACGCCTACATTCAAAAAAACCTCTCAAATGTCGCTAACAGTTTAACGCTTCTCATGGTTTTTCAGTATCGCGAAAGTGTTATAGAAACACTTATTTCGGTTCAAGAACATCACACAGATAATGGAAACATCTGCAAACACACTTCAAAAACCCAAGAGTATTTGTCTTATTTCTAGTCAAAACTAAACTCTTTCCACTTAAAATCAGACTCATCACCTAAAAATTGACTTGTTTTTAGATCATTTTAACTTGTTTCAAACTAATTTTCACTTGAAATAAGTAAACCAAAAATCTGCCAGTGAAGCAAGTTTGTTGTGTTTGTAATAAAAAACTTGCTCCACTATCAGATTTTTCTACTTATTACAGTGAAAATCAACTTGAAAGAAGTAAAAGTGTCTAAAAACAAGCTGTTTTTATGTGATGAGTCTGATTTTAAGTAGAAAGAGATTAGTTTCGACTAGAAATGAGACAAATATTCTTGGTGAGATTTTTCAGTGTATGTTTTATTAGAGTGACGGAGGGCAACAGGAAGTACTTACAGCAACGAGGGTGGGGGGGACAACAGGCTCCTGGGCTACGGTGGGGACAGCAACCGCCTCCTGAGGAGAAACCACAACAGGAGTCAAACACGGTCACAGAGGGGGGGGGGGGTGAAGCGGGGGTGGGGGGTGAGGATGGAGGGACGAAGCCGTTAGAACAGATAAAACCCTGCAGAGAGGATGGAGGGACCAACGGGTGGAGACAGGAAGAGGAGGAGTCTTCATGAGGCAGGTGAAGGGCAGCGAGGGATTGGCTCAGTGAAGTGGGGGGGGGGGGGGGGGGCACAGGTGACAGTTAAGTTGGGTGGAGTGAAAGAAAGAAGAGGGGGGCGTCGGGGGGGGACCAACCTGAGGCTCCCAGTCCTCAAACTCCTCTTCGCTGACTGTGTAAGCGCCGTGAAACTCAACCTGACTCTGGTATCTGGCGTCTCTGAACGGCGGGGGGAGGGGCTCCGGCGCCGCCGCCGGCGCCGCCCGCCGGGACGGGCTCGGGCTGGGAGACTTGACGGGCTTGATGACCTTCCTGCGGGCGGCGACGGGGGAGGAGAGCTCTTTGTGCAGAGTAGCGATGGCAGCGCCGGCGATGGACACCTGACCGGGCCGAGCAGAACCAGAACCAGAACCAGAACCAGAACCAGAACCAGAACCAGAACCAGAACCAGAACCAGAACCAGAAGGTTAGCCAACGGGACAAGACGACCTCCGGTCCACGAGCAGCGGGGGAGGGGGGTTAGTGAGAGCCGTGGAGGTTGGATTGCACTATGGGATTGTGCAGCGAACTGAATGTATGGTTTGTGTTTGTTCTTGTTTGATTTCATCATTAACATTATTTATTCCAGCTGTTCTTTTTATGCCAGTTTACAGTCTCTTTTTATTCATGGCTGCACCGTCTGGTTTGGCATGACCATAAAGGATATTCTATTCTATTCTATTGTATTCCCTCTGAGTCTAAAGAAACTCCACTCTGTTTTATTGTATCTCAATAACTTTGTCTGTACAAAGTCACACAACAAAGATCAGACTGTTGGAGTTCATCAAAGTTGTTTGTATTCAGTTCATCATCAGATCATGTGACAAATGATCCCATTTCAGAAACAGGTGTTTAGTCTGATTTATTTACACTGAAATGTTGACTGTGTCTTCAGGATCATCAAGAGTTTTATTTCATTTATTTTAGACAACTTGAGGTTTCTTTACCTTGACATGAGACCTGTCTCCGTCTGATGGAGACAAAAACTTCTGATGTATTTACATTTAGAGGTGAATTGATTTGAAATGATTGTGATTAGTTTGAATAGATCTGGTCTGATGAAGCTGAAAAAGCAGGAACGTGTCAGGAAAACAGGGAAACGACTTGTTGTTTCTGCTCCAAATAAAAAAAGATGATGATGTCATGTTTTAGGATGGTTTCTGTGTGGGTGAGTCACACCACATCACAACACAGTGGAGGCTGCACGCCGTTAAGATGCGTGTGTGTTAAGGATGACATGGAGGTTTGTGGACGGCTGCAGCCGGCCGGCCTTCACGCTGCTCCTTACCTCGTGGCTCGCTTCGTGTTTAGGGACAGAAACTTTAGAAACAGTGAAATGAGGGACTGAGGACGCGGCGGCGGCGGTGCCGACACCGGCGTCGACCTGGGTGGAGATTTCTGTTGTTTTCTGAATCTGGAGCAACCAAGAGAGTTTGATGCAGCGGTTAAGAGAGCTGAGACGCAGCACCATCAGATATCACATCATGGCTGACATGGACTGAGACCTGGACTCTGTGCTGCTCGGAGGTCACGGCCACGGCAGCCGGCGCTTCAGCGGCCGCAGTCTTGGCCACAACAGTTTGTTTCACTGTTGCAGCTGTAGCCATGGCCGCCGCCGCCGCCGCCGCCTGCTGCTGCCTCACGGCCGCCTCCACAGCCTCCTCCTCTTCAGCTCGACCACCCTCCACATGCACCGGCTTGCGGACACGAGCCAGGTCGACGGCGGCCACCACCGTGGCCACCGCCCCGGCTCTTTTCCCTCCCCCAGCCTGGAGACACAACAAGCAGCACATAGATCTCAGCACATCCATGGCAACAAGACAGAAGAAGAGCCGCCGCCACCTGACGACCAAACATCTCAACATCTGGAACCACCAACAGCTTCATGCAGCGTTAGACTGAAACATGCACTCTACTCTCATCATGAGTGAAGCCTAGAAACAGTCTACAGTCTGATGGTGGTCAGAGATAAAAAGCTGTCGTCATGGAAACAAAGAGTCACAGAGGTCGACGGTCGACAAACAGGTTCCTTGAAAATCTGACGTTCAATTAAATTAACAGAAAATGGAGTAAAACCAGAGTGAAGCTCACACGATGGAGAACATGGAGATAAAGAGGATGATGTCATCATTCGTCATTCACATGAACATGATGGAGAAGATGATGGAGACCATGATGGAGAACACGATGAAGATGATAAAGAACTTGAAGTAGAACTTGATGGAGAACATTGAGGAGAACATGGAGAAGTTGATAAAGAGGATGAAGAACTCAATGGAGAGCATGATGGAGAAGACGATGGAGAACTTGGTGGAGGCTGTGAGAGGACAGGATGGAGACATGCCACTACGTTATAACATGAGGAAGGCTGAGCCTCTTCATCTTCAGCTGGCGTGTCCCTCACTTCTTCGTCTTCTCAACGTCACAGTTGGACCGTTTCAATGATCAATAGCTGCTGGTAGCTTGGACCGTGTGGTGTCACACAGGGTTCGATTCCTGGTCGTCTTTCATTCAGCTATAATTTGTCACCTGGTTAAAACCTCGTCGTCATTTCACTGTCAAACATCTGGGTTGGTTAGATGGAACCAAAACCTGACAGCAGGAAAACTGATGATGATGACAGCAAACCAGGATGTGAGGGTGTCCTGAGGAGGGAGGGGGTGTGTGGGGAAGGGGGAAGGGGGGAGTGGAGGTGTTAAAGTGATGGAGGTTCATCCTCAGGGAGCAGGAACGTGTTCGACTGATGAGGTGACAGAAACATCCAGGGAACCAAGAAGGAAAAGTGAAAAAAGTAAAGATGGAGGGACTGAGCGCAGGTGGAGGGGGGGTGACTGCAGACAGGTGTAGGGGGCGGAGTCTAGGGGGCGGAGTCTACCTGCTCGCCTGCCACTGCAGCATCAGACGGCCCCCGGCCACGAGCCTGATCCACGGCTGCCACCACAGTAGCCACCGCCACGCTCTTATCGTCCAGGGCAACAACATGCTCGTCCTGACGCGTCCATGACGACACATGAACACATGATCACACAATCACATGAACACATGAACACACCACAGAGCGTTTCACCTCTGTCACCTCTGTTAGTCGCTGTCACCCAGTCACACTCACACTCCTCACCTCTCTGCTCGCCGTCACCTGCTGCTCCCAGTGCTTCTCCACCTGCACCTGGCCGGCGCTGGCGGCGCTGGCGGCGCTGGCGGCGCTGGCGGCGCTGGCCATGCCGGTCATACTGGTCATAGTGGTCATACTGGTCATGCCAGTCATACTGGTCATGCCAGTCATGCCCGTCATACTGGTCATACTAGTCATGCTGTAGCCGCCTTCAGCCACGAAGTCTCCCTGTTTCCATGGCGGCAGGACCTCGGCACCGGCCGACACCTGAGAGAGAAAGAACTTTCGTTTGATTCAGGTTTATTGAAATGAAGACGTTTGTTTGGATGTTTCACCGTGTTGCGTATTCAGGCCTAAAGTGGCTAAAATTATACAATTGTTGCATTTTTCTACTGTGTCGTTTGTGTTCAAGTCCCAAACGTCCAAAGTTGTCAACAAACAACTGTTGTTTACAACAGTAGGAAAAAAAGGAAGCCAACCTGGGGCATCCTATATATTTCTGTCCCTAACCAGAGTGTCCGGCCGCTTGAGAACCATGCGACACCAGCGACGTGTTGAGTCGGTTGCTGAGTCGATGGCGGTCTCGCTACAAACGAACGACTCCAGGGCTCGAATGGAAACGAGCCGAGATGAGACCAGAAAGCTCCTTCTTGGTGATTTTGGCCGCTTGTTTAATCCTGCATCCGAACACGGTTGCTGTGTTGACGTTTGCCAAAACGAGCCGATCTTTGGGGTTAAACGCTCCTGTTTGGGAACAACTGCTCCAAACGCGCCAGGTCTGAATACACCCTTCGACTTGCATCACCTGTGCAGTGAACCTGAGTCTCACCTGTTTCCTGGTCATCACAGGAGACTTGACGGGCCTGATGGGGGACACTGAGAGCCTGGTGGAGGGAGAGACGGGTCTGCACAGAAACACACACAGCAGAGTCAGAGTTTGGACCTTCAGCTTCTGTCAGATCTGAACTCATGGGGTGGAGTTGACGAGCTGCAGCCGTCCTACCTGACGGGTGTGGGGGTGGGACCTTTCACGTGTCTGACAGGGGAAGGTGACTGCTGGCGCCCTCCTGACACCTTGGAAACGAAGGAAGGCGGGGACTTGGAGGTTGGTTTGGGGGGAACCCGCGGGGGGGTTTTATGAGCCAGGTGTTGAGTCATCATTCCTGCTTGGTGCTGAGTCATCATTCCTGCTTGGTGCTGAGTCATCATTCCTGCTTGGTGCTGAGTCATCATTCCTGCTTGGTGCTGAGTCATCATTCCTCCTTCTACATGCATCTCCATCATGGAGGAGGCCTGGAAACTGGCCTCCATTTTCTGGGGGTGGGGAGGAGCATGAATTAATTTCTTTATCTTTGAACAGTCATTTTAATACAAACAGACAAGTCGTCTCCAGGTTCTCCAGGTTCTCCTTGGGTCAGGTTCCCTGAGTGTGTTCATCTCACCTTCTGCACTGTGGTCTGAGACGTCGCCATCTGGGACGTGGACACGACTGTCTTGCTTTTCTTCATGGGAACAACTTCCACACCTGCACAGGTACACAGGACACTCAGTCAGCTGAGCTCTTTATCACATCTGTTAATTAACATTCGTTTACACACAAAAACTCCTGGGTTATTTCTTTAACCCAATTTCTGGGTTACTTGTGCTAAAATTTTTGATTATTTTACCCATTTTCTGGGTTACAGAACTAATATTTTAACCCAATTCTTGGTTTGTTTGGGTTATATACCATTTCTGGGTTATTTTTCAAAGAGTAACCCATTTTCTGGGTTACACACTAAAAACTATTGGGTTATTTCTTCAACCCAATTTCTGGGTTGCCTTTGTTGGGTTAAAATTTTGAGTTATTAGAGTAACCCATTTTCTGGGTTATAAACACATTTATAATATGAACAATCACCCGTCCAGAGTTTGTCTGCCTGTTGTTTTACTTTTCACAACATGGTAGTCAATATAACCTAACCTTTGGGTCAAGTACTTAACCCAAAAGTTGGGTCAAAAAGGATAACCCATAATGGATTATTCTTTTTGACCCAACTTTTGTGTCCCAGGAGTTTTTGTGTGTATCTAACGAACGTCTGAGCGTCTCACCCTGAACCAGCAGCTCGGCGGTAGAGGTGGCGCGTCCACTGCTGTTGGTGGCGGTCACGGAGTATGTCCCAGAATCCTCTGGGAAGGCCTCGGCGATCAGCAGACTGTACAGGTCTCCCTCCTGGAGGATCCTGAAGTCGGCCGAGCTCTGGATCTCGGCTCCCTCTCTGTAGAACTTGACCACGGGGGCGGGGATACCTGTGACTCTGACGTCCAGCCTCACCTGGCTGCCCTGTCTCACTGTGGAGCTCTGCAGTCTCTGTAGGAAGTTTGGAGGCGCCGTCTCCGCTGCACATGGACAGAGGACAAGTGAGTTAGTCTCAAAGGACAGGTGAGGACCTGAGCCCTAGCTGTAACCATGACAACCAGTCTACCCGAGCCCTACCTGTAACTAGGAGCTCGGCGGTGCTTGTGGCTTGTCCGGCGCCATTGGTGGCTCTGACAGAAAATCTTCCGCTGTGTGCGGCGGTCACAGCGGGGATCCTCAGAACAGCGCGGCCGTCGCTGAACGAGATCTGAACGCCGGGTAAAGCGGCGGCGGAAAGAACCTGGCCATCACGGAACCAGCTCACCTCAGGAACTGGAGAACCTGCAGAGGAGAAGCACAGAACCAGAGATCCTCAGCGACCGGCTCAGAGTCAACCACATGCAGTCTGATTCTGGAAACCTCAGACAGGAAGTTCCTTACCACTAACTTGAGCCTCGAACGTCGCAGCACTACCCTCAAGTGCTACGACGCTCTGCAGCGGCTGTGTGAACGTTGGCGCCTGTGTTGACATGGTGGTCGGCACCCTGCAGAGACAAATACCACAAATAAGACAAATGACATCACACGATATAAACACACTTTAGATTTGTCTCCATGAGGAGGAGGATGATCAAATCTCTGCAGCAGGACGAGTCCAAACACCTGCTGAGACCAGTAGAACCAGATCTGGTTCTGTCACCAAGACAGACGAACAAAGACCAAAAATAAAAACTATTCATGGGTTTTATTTTGAAAAACTGGGCAGTGTCTAACTGTCCAATCAGCTGCTGCTCATCAAGTAACGTTCTAAGGTTGGACGCGGGGTTGAAACCCTATGAAACGAAGCAATTAACACTACTGTTCCTAATGTCTTTTGAACTTTGTTAAGTTTTACGAGGAGAAACGGGTGATGGGCGGAGATTAAGCGTTAGTGTAGATCATTCATGATGATCCCCATGGTGCCCAGTAGGGGTCGCACCACCTCTGTGTGTATTTGTGGGTGTTTGGGTTATCGGGGTTCAGTTGATTATGCCTGCTAGGCTGAATGCAAGTTTACAGCTCCATGCTCTCTAGTTTCAATAAAACTACAATCTGAAGAGACGTGTGATCATTGAACTCACACAGAAGCATCTACATGGTTAGCTACTTGTTGGACTTTTCTCCTCTACGGACCTGATGCTTCGGGCTACGCTAACTAGCTAGCCGTGGACATTTTAGCTAATGTTAGCTATTGTTGTTAGCTAGCTGGCTATTGTGACCAAAACAATGACTTTTCACCACTTTTCAGAAATGTCATGAATCGCTCTTCAGCCGTCTGTCTTCTATCACAGACACCATTCTCCTGATAAGTTTAGAGAAGTTCAGTCAAATTTTCCTCACAAACAATTTAAATCTGCCTAATTTCCAATGGTTTCCAATGGGAGTTTTGTGACCATTGTTTGGTGAACCTAGCAACAGTAACCGTGGACGGCGGGACTTGACAAAGGGTTAATTGGTTAATCATTTGTCCAAAGTGACAATCACTGTTGTAAAGTGATGTTTTTATTTCTCTGCATATCCATGAACATACAAAAATATAACTTGTTGTAAATATTCCAGATTTAACTCAAGAGCTGCCTAACCCACAAATAAAATGTCAGTAAGACAAAACTAAACAAATGATAAACATCGCACAAATACAATACATCACGCAATGGTTGCATCAGTCGGAAGGAACAAGAAGTGCTGAGATGTTCAAGTGCATTTATTCAACAGTAAATGTCACAAGTGCTATTTGAGATTCAGTAAAGTGTAGAGCTGCAACTAACCATTCTTTTAGTTATCGTAATCTGTCGATTATTTAAACAATTAATCGATTAGTTGTTTGGTCAATAAAATGTTAAGAAATGTTGAAATGTTGAAAAATGTCAACCACAAGACGACGTCCACAAACGTCTTGTTTTGTCCACAAACCAAAGAGACTCAGTTTATCGTCATGAAGGAACAAAGAAACCAGAAGCTGCATCAGAGGATCTCAACTCAAATAATTAATCAATGATCAGAACAGTTGTTGATTGCAGGCATTATCAGGCAGTGTCTGTCATCAGGTGATGTTTGCAAAGTGCCTTCTGTTGTAAATAAAACCAGCCTTAAAGTTCACAGAGCTGCTTTTACTGAACCATGTTTTTAGCTGTTGTCTTAAATTCTACGCTGATGACCGGCGGTAGCGTGTTCCATGATGAACGACCATAAACCAATAAAACTGTTTGTGCCGATGCTGTTTTCCTGAGCCGGACCTCAGCGTCGCCCCCGGAGGCCGAGCCAGACCCTAACCCCCCTCAACACAACCATCCAGTAACGGATCCACATGGATATAAAAACCTCAGCTGACACCCGACCTGCTGACAGCCAGACCCCCGCTGTGATGAAGTCCTGGTCCTGGGTCTGACTCTGACCCCCCCCCCTCGGGGTCTATATTTAGCTGCCGTGTCCCTGAGGGGGGTCCAGGCTCCGCGGGGTCTGGCTGATAAAACCACCAGCTGATCCAGTGCAGAGCTCACGGTGGATTAAACACCTGTTTAACGGCCGAGGGACTGGGATCAGGTTTCAGACTCCGTCCAGGTCCAGACCCCGTCAAGGTCCAAGTCCAGCTCTTAAACAGGACTGAAAATTAACTGCCGACATTTTAGTAAAACATAACCATCAACAAAACACTCAGATTGAAAGGATCAGGTTTTAAAAATAAACAAATAAATAAATAAATGTGAGCATCTGGCTCCGAATGAAACGCCACCCCACACACACACACACACACACACACACACGCAGCAGGTTTCCTCTGCTGTCGTCCAGCAACGCTCACTGTCGGTAACGTGGACCGACTGTGACTGATCACCATGAAGTAAAGCTCACGTTTTAACACAGCAACAATAAACACAACGGGCACAACACACACATTATAGACACAATGTCACTGAGTCAGAGCTGCAGTTCATCACCGTCACAAAGCAGAACATCCAGTAACAGATAAAACCACCAGACCAGATTAAATCATCTGGTTAGAATCTGATCGATCATCTGTGATCAAAGATCTCAGCACCGTCAGTACTCTAATTATGTTTACAAACATTTGATTGAGTCCAAACAAATTAAAAACATCCATCATCTCACAAAATTCAGGAAGGTTAACTAAATAATTGGCTCAATCATCTAATTGGTTAATCACTGGTCCCGCCCCCTCAGCGACAATTCCTTCATCCAAGTCGGTTCAGTATTTTCCGTGTAAACCAAACAAACTAAAAACCAGTGAGTTTCAGCATCAATCAGTAGATTTCTATTAGTTTTGATCAGTTCTGTCTGAAAACATTCATCGTTTTCCTGCTTTAAACCAAACACAAACTGATCCCAGGTCGACGACGTCACTGCAGACGTTCAGAGACTGGACGACACGACACAGCAACACAAAGTCCAACACAGCGTGTATGTAACGACCTCAGAGGTCGAAGGTCATTGGTTCCTGATGAAGCTGCTCTCAGGTCAGACCTCGCTGGACCTGGTTCTGACGGTTGTGGTCCAGGTTTAATCTGGTTTACTCTCCTGATTGGCTCCTCATTGGTCCAATCTGGACATGTCTACATCCTACATCCACCTGGACCTGGACCAAAGCCCTGCAGCAGCTTCATGAACTCAGACATGATGTAAAATACAGTTTTTTTTTAATCTTGTCCTGGTTTTTGATCTTTTACTGTTGTTTCAAGTGTAGTTGATTTTCTTCCTGTCAACTTCAACCACATAATGCAATTAATCTATTAATAAATTCATCAATAATTAGATGTTACAGAGGACTCAACAACATTGTATTTAATGAGAGAATGAAATAACTTTACTCTTAAAAAGACTTAAAGCTGTTGATTCATTCACTCATTGACACCAAACAGCAGGTGAACACATGAATGTTGTTCCAGATTTAAATCGTTTCTCCATATTGTGTCCATGTAGAAACACAGAAACAAACCCTGACATCGATGCGACCACAAACTGATCGTTCACTGACTGGTCAATAATCCAGTGATTGATGAGTTCCGTGTCAATGAGGATATTATGGGATGTGAGCGGAGTCGGGTTTCGGTGAATCCCTGATCCCGACACGGAGCGGATCCGGTGTCGGCTAAATCCATCCCATGACTCCATCGCGTGCTCACGGAGCGACGGGATGAGACTGGACCGTGTCACGCCCCGTCGCCGTGGAGACGGAGCACGGTTAAAGAGGAAAAGGTCATTTATTCTACTTCCTGTTTCATTGAAACACTGATCAACAGCTGATCAGCTGCTCACACATCAACACACACTGAGAATAAACTTTACTACAATAAAACTTTTCTCCTTTCACTCGTCTGTTTCTCCAGTTGTTTCTGGTTTTATGCTCTTTTTCTGTTGGTTTGTAAAGTTTTTATTTTGGAAACTCACCAGCTGCTTTAACAGTAGCTGTATCCCTGTTGTTGTCTTGGAAACAGATGAAAAATACAAAGTTCTGCACTTTTTGTCTTTCATTGTGTTTCAAAAGCTTTTATTTAAGTCACTGAGCTGGAAAAGACTTTTATAACGTTAGAAGCTTCAGATCTGCTTCCTCCTCCAAACACACAGACGACTGGATCATATATTATTATTATGATTCTATCCAACAACAAGGCTCTGCTCTCCAACATGTCTCAGCTTCACAACAAACTGCTTCCTAAAGTCAAGTACAAATTGGAAACTTTCCATTGGATATTATTGGGAATTTCTGGGGATTATTGGGGGTAATTTAAACAAACTGTATCACGTCCAAACATAAAGGTAAATATTGTGTTTTGTCATAAGCAGACGTCCATGGTAATGATTACAAACCATGACATTTCAACAGATTCATCAACTTTTAATTCTTGTATGACCCCCCACCTCCCACCCCCCCCCCCCCACCCCCCCCCCACCCCCCCCCTTCCCAAAAAAAGCCCCAGTGATTGAGGAAAAGCAGAGATATTCAAGTGTATTTGCATTAAATCTGGTTGTTTTAGCCAAGATTTTCCTTTTTCATTTCAGATGTATTCCCATATATTCCTGTTAATTCCCATGGAAAATTTCCAACTTTGAAAATTCCCAGAATTTTACAACCCTACTCTCACACACACACAGACACACACACACACACACACACTCTCTCTCTCTCTCCACTCTCCTTTTTCAGATGAGCCGTAACGACACAGCAGCAGCTGTTCTCACCCCTCCACAATAAAAGCCCCGATGAGGTGTCCCTGCTGCACCAGACACTTCCCCACAGAGCAGGAGGGGGTAGGGGGGGGGGTTATCTAAGACAGGACACCAGGCTCTATAAATAACCCCCTGCCCCCTGCCCCCCTCCCACCACACCTTCCTGTGATTGACAGCCACCATGTGCACATAGCTGGAGCAGCAACTGATAGCCTCGCTGCTGATTCCCTTAAAAAGCCATCGGCGCCCAGCTGAGTCCACTGTGATGCTCTCAGCAGCTATTCTGGGATGTCCCATTATAACCTTCACCACGGAAACCAGCAGCAGAACATCTCCTCCAATATCACAGAGCCTCTACTTTCTTCATGAAAAGTTGAGTAAAGTGTGTGTGGGCCGGCGTGACGGACGGACACTTACTTGTAGCACAAGGATGCCTGGGATGCCCAGAGGAGGGCGGACTGCAGAACAACACAAACTCTTTATCCAGAAAATTCTGTCAAAATCCAAAAGGAAACAGCTGAGCCTCGAAGGAACCCCACAGAAAAAAACAAAACTACAGGCCGCGGCGCCGTGTAGTTTTGTTTTTCCTCCAACAGCAGTCCCTCCAGCCGAGGCGTCCAGGCCGGGAACGCTGACTCTGCTCAGAGCCGGCAGCCGGGCAGCGGGGGGCTTTATACCGCTGTGACATCACAGGGTCAGGGCCACGCCATTGGTCAGCCCCCACCCCCCCTAGAGCCCCCCATGGTGCTGCAGCAGGGAATCATGGGAAGGCCAAGGAGCCATTTTATGCAAGTTGTCCCACCTGTCAGACGGTTTACCTCCGAGACGGACGGGAGACAGAGTCACACACACACAAACATCCTCTACATCATCATTAAGATCATTATTATTAACAACAGGTAGTCTTTATAAAGTATCAGGTCAAAACAACTCATTATAAATAATAAACAAACAGCAACAGAACTCACTTCCATCAGTAAAACATGTTTTATTACAAACAATCAGATCAAGTGAGAAAAGAGTAAAGTTATTATAACAATAAAGTCAAAGTCCTTTAATCGGCCTCAATAATCAATGAAACTCACATTCTGAATATTTGCTTGGTCGTTGTCTCGTCATTGGTTGGTCGTTGTCCTGCTTCAGCCACAGGTTGTGTATAATTATTAAATGATGACTTACGGAGCTGTTTCTTCGTGTCAAATTAGACTTTTGTGTGAAATCAAAAATGTTTATTGCTCTAATGACATTTACGTTCCAGTTAAACAACAACAACAACAACAACAACAACAACAACTGTTTGATGTTTCACTGACTAAATAATCATTAAAAACCATAAACAACAGACGTGTGGGTCTGATCAGTTCCCGTCCAGACTGTAGCTTCTGTTTCCTACGTGGAGCTCTGGAGCTTTTATTGTGGAGGGGCAACAGGAAGTGGCTCTGGATCAGATCAGAGATCAGCTCTCAACAACACAGAAGTGCAGGGTTCAATGGACTCCATTACCCAGAATGCACGAGTGAGTGTCATCAGGTCAGAGCAGCCAATCAGATCACTGACACAACTATGACCAATCAGCTGTCAGATCAATGTATTGGTTGTGTTATTGATCCGTCGGCTACAGTTTAATGTTGTTTCACCAGATACAAGTTCAAGATGTTTACTTTACACTAAGACATGTTGTAAGGAGTTTTCATCTGTTCCCACTACAGCGGGGGGGGGGGGGGGGGGGGGGGGACTGTATAATGACATGCCATTTCATTTAACAACATTTATTACTAAGAACAAACCGAATAAAAACAGTTAAAAACCAAATACAATCAATAAATCAGAGTCACAAAGAGTTATCAATTAAAATGAGTTTTTAAAGTAACTTCAACCTGAAGCAATGTTCTGTCTTTTTATCTCACATCTTAACAGATTTATATGCTCAGAGCAGCAGGGGCTCGACACCATGACAGGGCAGTTTGTGTAAATCAAACCAATGAAATGATAGTTAGTGTTTAGACTGTAGAGAAACCTGCGTGTCTACAGGACAACAACCTGCTGATCTAAGGCAAGGCTTCATTCCACACCAAGGAAACTCAATGTGCTTTACATGAAGACAAACATTAAAAAAAAGAAAAGCATAAAACAGAATAAAAACAAACACCAAAAACAGAGTTCAAAGCAAGAGCAAAGTAAAGGAAAAGAAAAGAAAAGAAAATAGATGAAGTAGGAGCTCAATGATTTGTTGTCGTAGCAGCTGAAGTAGCGCATGGAGCCCAGTCAGGACTGTGGACCAGCACAACTCACAACTAACCACCTTTATGACCCAAACACTGCTCACACAAACAACTACACACCTGCCTTCATGAAGCAGCTCTGTGTGTGTGGACCCAGCCTCCACGTTTCTGCAGCCATGGCTACACAACAACAGCACAGTAGCTACACAACACACAGCAGCTACACAACACACAGCAGCTACACAACAACAGCACAGCAGCTACACAACACACAGCAGCTACACAACACACAGCAGCTACACAACACACAACAGCTGCACAACACACAACAACAGCACAAGACAACAACCAGCAAAATCGAGCAAACACACACTGCGCGGCCAAAACATTTCCTCTCACCTTTGCTGTTGCACCGTGAGAAGTTGTTTTTCTTGTAAATCCCATAAATCCACATGTTTCCAACTTTGACTGGTGTTACATTTAAATCGGTCCGGACGGGTTTTAGAAGCGGCGGGACCTGAGTGCGACCAAAGTAGGCTACCTTGCTGCAGCCAATATGGCCGACACCATAGATATACTGTAGCTGCGTGATACTCGGCGTATACTAGTAACTTATACACATGCCCACTGAAAACGCATTAATGTATACCCACTAGAACAAAGCTATCTCACTGTTTATCTATGATACATGTATGAAAAATATACACTGGAACACAGACACCTACAGCTGACTGACAAACTAATCATAAAGTGACTGCTGGCGTTCTGGTTCTCCCCGGTGCTGCAGCCTGGTAGGAGCCGGGCTCCGGTGGCTACGGACCGCTGCTTTCCTGCTTTTTTCTATGTGCCATCTTCATTTACTCTTCATCAGTAACATATATACTGAACTTGCTCTGCAATTTCTCATTTTTCTTCCCTTTACAGACATATAGGCTACTCATTTTATTATTGATGTGTAATTTTGAGAAAAGGCCATTACGCTACTCAACTTAATTCAAAAGACACTTTATTTTTAATTTTTCTCAACAATGTATGGAACAGCCCTCAGTTGCCCTCCAGGGTTTTTACCATTACAATGTTGTACCACTTGTGTGAATGTGCTGTATATCATATTCATGTATTTACCTGCCTGCAATGCAAATTTCACTTTGGGATAAAGTTGAAGTTGAAGTTTTCTTTATTGACCCGTTGAGTCAGTGATCATTAGACACAACAGAAACAGAAACGATGTGATTCTACTGAAGTCTGGTCTGAACTGTGAACCAATGACCAGCTGACATTTATTGATCAGGTAAAGAAATAAAAACTCATCACTTCAGATCTTTATTAACATCTCTCTCATCTCCGCTGTTCATTTGTAAATACCATTAATATGATAAACAACTCTCCAACAACCTGTTCAATTATTCCACAGAAGCTCATTTCTACCAAAAAACATCTTCCATTTCTAATAATAATTTTCATATTTAATAATAATATATCATTCTGAAATGTATTATTATTAAGTCAAAATCTTGACCAAGAGTTATTTGCTATTATAAGATTATATGATGACAGAAAAATGTCACGTTTTGGTTTTATTTTACAATTTTTCAAACAATTTCATGATGTTGCATCTCATCACTGTAAAAATGATCAATGTCACAATTACATTGTCATAATATTGAGTCAATGTCAGAATGTGGATTACTTACGGTTGTTTTAAAGTCAATTATTTGCTGTAACCGACACACAGAAAGAAAAAATACTAATCTCATTATGAACATTATCGTTTGGCCATGTGTATTGTGTATTTTTAGTCAAGTCACTTCTTAATTTTTCATTTATGTTTTTTTTTCTGATTATTGACAGAAATGAGCTTCAACTTTAACACAAACATATTGATCACTCCTTAGAATATAAACCATAACAACAGTGACTTCATGACTTTCCGCTGTTGCTCGATGCCTCGTGTGTTTCTTAAGGTGCGTTCACACCGGGCCTTTTATTTTTTTGCACTGTCGCTTGTATCGCTGTAATTTCCCGCCTTCGGGATTAATAAAGTTAATTCAATTGTAATCATTTGTCAGTTTGGCACAATTCAACAGACTCAGACGACACAAGAACTCCACCGCCATGTCTCTCTGTTCACACCGGCACCACCGGGATTATGGCAGCCAATCAGCGTTGAGCAGCAAGTGACGTCGATTTGGGATTTCTCATCTTGAGCAATGAACAAATATTTGTTCTATCGCCCGTTTGACTAAATATGTAAACTCGTCGCCAGCGATAAAAACAAAAGGCCCGATGTGAATGCACCTTTACACATTCATATTTTTATTTCATATCTCAAATAAATACAAATATATTCTCTTACACATCATAATAAGGCTGAACACTGCAAGAAGTGAACGACCAGTGAACTTTAGGTTTTTACACTTCAGATGAAATCTACTGAGAAATACAGAAACAGGATCAACTCAGAGCTCAGCCACGAGGTTGAGGTCGTGGAGCTGCAGGTCAGAGGTCGTTGGGTTCCTGCAGTGGGAGGGGCCGTCACAGCAGGATCAGGTAGAGCAGCCACAGCAGGACACACAGCGTTCCGAACCAGGTGAACCAGTCTGCACTCAGGGCGTCCAACACCTCGGCCACCAGCCACGTTTCACCACCGCTGCCTTTACCAGCCGTCCGCTGAGAGTCGTCACGGTTGGAAACACGCGCCTCATTTTTCCCGCCGTGTGAGCTGGACATCTTTGTGATAAACAGGAAGTGTTTCCCGTCCTCGCAGACCGCCGCTGGGCCCGGGCCGGTGGCTGGCGCGTCTCCATCTGTAAACCTGGAGCGACCACGATGACAGGAGATCAGACAGCGCACAGCCTCGCTCAGAGCCAGGGGAGGCCTCTGATACGACACTCACTCATACCCCCGAACGCACCACCAGACAGCCCAACACAACGACTGTGAGTAGAGACGGGATTAGCCTGAAGCGGCGTGTCAGTGCCCGGCGTAAGCTTCACTGTGTATGGTGTGTTACAGCGTCACAAACTGGATATAAACACACCGTTAGCAAACTCATGTCACTCATTAACTAAAGTGGAAGTCAGAAAACAAACAACCAGTGTCTTAGAGTAATGAAATGTCATTTAGTGTTAACACATTAAAATGTTACATCACCTCTAAGCCTCATGTAGATACGTGTATTAAACAGGGGGTTGACAGCAGCTCCATGGTGCTGGAGGTCTGAGCTCAACTGGGCTCTCAAGTGATAAAAGTAAAAAACAACACGTAACAGTGGTGTTTAATGTTGACCTGACACGTGGCTCTTTCCCTTTAAGCTCTGCAGCTCTTTAGTGATGGAAAACAGGTCCTAACTCTTCCATCTGAGCTTATATAATAAACGTATGCAGTTGGTCGACAGGATGGTCAGATGTTGTTCTGGTGCTATAGCTTCTGCTAATTTAGCATTTTCCATATCTGAGATTAACGGACTTGTAAATCATATCAAGTATTTGTTCCTGAGTCTGACTCCAACTCAAACTCAAATAATTTACTACATAAGGACGTACTGTACATCCAGGGAAAGCTGCAGGTTGAGCCAAACACCCTGAGCATTCACCTCCAAGTTTAGAAAGCTGTAGGAGGCCGGTCTTTGCCAAATATAGTCCTTGCTTTGCCAAATATAAAATGGAGGTGGCGAAGGCAAAGTTAACTTAACATGACCTTTCATTTCAGAGTCGTCAGTTCATCCTTTAAGTTTCGCCATGTGGATGAATACGGGACAAACCTGTATTAACGAGGGTCGTCACTGAAACACAGCTAAAGGTCGATTTGGATCAAAATGTAGGTTTACGTCACCGATGCACAGCAGGCAACAAAAAAGCGTCACTTAAAAAACAAAACTGGTCTACAACTCTACCAAAGACTGTTACTGAATTAGCTGGTGTTATCGTGGAGCTGGTTGTATGCTACCCACCAGGTGAGTGTGGGCTCGGGGTGTGCCGTCACCTCCACCTCTAGCGTCACTGGAGAGCCCCCCATGACGGTGGCTCTAGAAATGGGCCGGGTGAAGCAGGGAGGGCCGGGTTTAGAGGCTTTTCCCTGGGGAAGAGACTCTGCCTGGGCCTGGGGAGCAGGAGGAGCAGGAGGAGCAGGAAGGGGGGGACCTTGGATCTGAGGGGTAAGTCTGATCTCCTCACGGATGGCCACGGGCTGACAAATGTCTGGGTCCTGGTCTGGAGTTAGTAGATGAGGTGGAGAGGAAGGGGGTGTGACATGCGGGTTAGCCTGCTGAGCCAAAGCTTGGGTCTGAGCCTCAGGCTGAGGAGGAGGAGGAGGAGGAGGAGCAGCGGGCTTGGCAGAACGGCTGGGGGTCATGCCAGGGCCATGCACACACTGCTGGGTAAGGGTGGAGGACAAGGACTCATGGAGGGAGTGGACTGTCTGATGACTCTGCTTGCTGCTGGATAAACTGAGGTTGTGGACAGCATTTGGCTCTGGAGGACTGGGGTCATTGTCACTGCCCTGCGTGGACCTAGAAGTGCTGCCCCCCTGTGGTATGCTGCAATGGGTACCAGTCGTGGTTGGGGGAAGGTTGTTCATCGAAGACGATTCCTTTGAGGAAGGTCCATCCTGATGAAGGCCTCTCCTGGGTTCCTCCTGGTTGGTGTCCTGTAGACGGCTGTTGTGGCTTGGAGTGGACTCTTTACCCCACGGGCCCAGGTTAATCTGTGTTGAGGTCTTACTCTGTGCTAAGGGGCTTCCATGAGCTTGTGTCAAAGTGCAACAAGTGTCTGAAAGGGCAGATTGGAGGGAAATGGTGTGGTGGGTCACTGTAGTGTTGCTGGTGGGACTGTTCGTCTGAAGGTTGGAGGCAGACAACGTTTTCTCTTCATCTTTACCTGAGCCAGTTCTGTTAAAAGTAGTTCCACATTTTATCTTATTTTTTTCAGGAGGGGTCTTGTGGTCCATGTGTAGGTGGAGGTCTGGACCATTGAAGGGCTGAGGGCAGAAGCTTGACTTGGGGAGGGTGGGGCACCCCCTGATCTCTGCAGGATGGGCAAAGGGATCAGTCTGTAGTAAAGTTTCACTTCTGGATGTGAGCCTTGGGGAGGTTTTACCCCGGGCACCTGTTCTCCTCTCAGACTGGTTGTTCTGACTGTTGTGATCATTTACAGGCTCAGATTTTGAGGGGGTCTTCTTATCAGCGATGTCATTGTCCTTGTCTGTAGCGTTACTCTCGTGGACGGGGGATGGTCTGGAGGCTATGTTTGGTTTAGGGCTGCCCAGAGGGGGCGGGGCTGAGAGGGGAATGCTGGCTCTGCTGGTTGCTTGGGTCTTCAGGATGGTGCACACGGTGCTGGTGAGGAGGCTTGGAGCAGGAGCTGCTAACGGAGTCTGGACAATCAATGTGGACTCTGATCTGAACCTGTCAAAGAAACAAAGAGCAAAATCTTAAATCTGGAGACTCTGGGGAAATGGACTATCACGCTGTAGCTTGTTGTGGAATGGACTGTTGCTGTTTCCTGAGGTAAGACAGACCTGGCGCTGCTGTGGTGGATGGTGGGAGGAGATGGATCAGCCTCCGTGTGACCGGACTCTTTCTGTACCGCACCAGAGCCCGTACCAGTCCTGCTGTGATCCGACTGGACATGGGACTGTCGGCTGTACTGGCTGATGTGGACACTGTGGGAACTGAAACAAAAGCCCTCTTCTATGTCCGACTGGAGCATACTGGACTCTGGGGTCTCTGCCAGCGGTGGCAAGGAAATGTCATCAGGTGACACACACTCATATTCATCATTCGACAACGAGTCCTCTGTCATTGCGTCTTCTTGTTGTAGTTCTGGCTCCGACAGGCCTCCAGCCGATACATCCTGGGCACAAAGGACCGAGTATTAGACTATAAGGAGTAAGGACGTTTGTACACTAGAACCTTTTCATGCATCTTTACTTTTAGCTTTTTAGCTTTAATTGTTTCATTTATAGAGTTGTAATAATTTCTGGTGGATTCCCGTTTCAAAGTCCAAGCCAATCAGATGACAGCATGTCCCTAATAAAGCAGCAGCTTGTTGGCTCGACTCCTGACTGAGATTATCCTTTGTTGCATCATGTCCCTTGTTCATTCTTCCTGTTCCCTGTTTATCTCTACTGTCCTATCTGCATTAGGGCGAAATGCCCTGTGTATGTTTACACAGAAACGATCTGAACAGAAAACACAAAAATGGAGTTCTCACTTTTTATCCCATGTTTAGACAAGCGCTTTTGGGGGGAAATCTGCATGCATACGGTGTCACGGGGAACTTGATGTTGTATGAACGCCAGGCGCCTGCATAGAACCTTCTTCTAGTTGTCTGTTCAGTAACACTGTCTACGAGGTGCATTCATAAGGGATTAACAGTCTAAAAACCACACTAGGATTATCAGGAAGTTGTGCATAAAGAAGGACTTCAGTTGTGTTTGTAGAGTTCTGTATCATCAGCATAGAGACGGAGTTAAAGCAGTGTTGTTGATGTAACACAGTAGAGGAACTGATCGTCAGGAACACCACATGCTACATAACCTCTACCTGCTGTCCTGTTTCCCGCGTCTCCCTCTTCTGAATCTCCCTCTGGATGTCGGACGGCATCAGGCCAATCACAGCAGCAGGGGGCGTGGCCTGAGGCTCAGTGGAGACGGACTGCAGGCGGCTGTGGATGGCGTGGACCTGTCTGTGGGGCTCCACCACTGAGCAGGAAAGGCTGAAGGTGTGGCTGGAGCAGTAGGAGGAGCTCTCACTGTTGGGCTGCTGTCTGTGGCCGGAGGAAATTTTGGATTGACATCATGTTTCCAGGGAATAAGGAACGTCTGTCACATGGACTGTCGTATGATTGACTAAACATCATCATTGTCCCCAGAGGATGATCAAAGTTTTGTCTAGCGCCACCACGAGGAACTGTTTGGTTCAAACTTTCTTGTTCACCTGAGGATGAATCTTAAAGGAGATATATTATGGAAATATCACTTTCTGAAGGCTCTTCAACATTTATTTGGGTGTTTGTCTGTTCGAAATGTGAGAATTCACTAATAACTCAGTAATGTTCAGGCTCCTGAGGTTGAGTCCATGTCGTTTTTTTTTTTTTTTTTTTTTTTTTAAAGTATATTTTTTGGCGTTTTATGCCTTTATTTGATAGACCAGTAGAGATAGACAGGAAAGGGGGAGGCAGAGAGAGGGGAATGACATGCAGGAAAGGTCTGCCCGATGCGGGACGCGAACCGGGGACGCCTGCTTCTGCATATACATGGGGTGGCTGCCTTAACCACTGCGCCACGCACCGCCCCGAGTCCATGTCGTTTTACCATCTGTTCCCTCAGCTGTCTGACAATGATGTCATTAGTTTTCTAATTAGCATAACCCCACCCCTACCTGTGAGTACAGGTAGAGGGGGCAGGGCCTGGTGAGGAGTGGCTCATTAGCATTTAAAGAGACAGTGACACTGAAACCAGAGAGAGCTGTGACGTTTGATCCATGAGGGATTTGGACTGAAGAATGTCACAGATATGACCTTAAGAACCTGAGAACTGTTTTTTTTTTTTTTTAAAGGATATATTTTTTGGCTTTTTGTGCCTTTACTGATAGGATAGTAGAGAGTGTGACAGGAAATGGGAGGCAGAGATGGGGGGGGTGACACGCAGTATAGGGCCGTCCGACGCGGGACTCGATCCGGGGCCGCCTGCAGCGAGGACTGTAGCCTCTGCATATGGGGCGGGTGCTCTACCAACTGAGCTAAACACCACCCCTGTTGACTTTTCTGAGAGAAGACATGTTAAGGAAGAAAAATAGGTGGTTCAGGTGTTTGATGATTGGACCTGCTCGTCCTCACCTGTTTAAACCTCACTCTCCATCTCCTGCTCTTCACTCTCAGAGTCCAGGGGCCTCATTTATCATTGTGGATACACCTTTTTTTACACCCTTTTCCCTCATTTTGTGCGTACACCCTTTTCTCCGCCAAATTTGGGATCTATCAAGCCAAAACCTGACGGGAAAAAATGTGTAAATTTACACCCATCTTGACCCTGGTGTACCGTGATTTACACCTTTTTTGAGGAACAGGAGGAATTGGCGAGGCAGCTGCTAACCCGCTCTATAATAACACTAGTTAATTGATAAACAAAGCGGATTGAGATTTTTGCTTTTTGTTTATAGCCTACAGATTTTTTTTTTTTTTGCCAGAATTTTTTTTGGCCCGATTTATTTTTGTTAGATTTTTTTTTTTTGGCCAAATGTTTTTTTTGTCAGATTTTTTTTTTTTTGTCAGATTTTTTTTTTTGCCAGATTTTTTTTTTTGCCAGATCTTTTTTGTCAGATTTTTTTTTTTTTTGCCAGATTTTTTTTTTTGTCAGATTTTTTTTTTTTTGCCATATTTTTTTTTTGTCAGATTTTTTTTTTTTGCCAGATTTTTTTTTTTTGTCAGATTTTTTGCGTCAGAAACGCATTACTAGTTTCCTGACTATATGGTGCAGGCAAATTAAATTGCCCGGAAACATGAGGCGGCGCAAGCCTGGCTATATTTTTTTGGCTTTTTGTCTTTATTTGGTAGCACACAGTAGAGATTGACAGGAAAGGGGGAGGCAGAGAGAGGGGGATGACATTTTTTTTGGGGCAGACTGTTTTTTTTTGTCCTATTTTTTTTTTTGCCAGTTTTTTTTGTCAGACTTTTTTTTTGGCCTGATTTTTTTTTTTTTGCCAGATTTTTTTTTGCCAGTTTTTTTTTTTGCCGGATTTTTTTTTTTTTTTTGCCAGATTTTTTTTTTGTCAGATTTTTTTTTTTGCCAGATTTTTTTTTTTTGTCAGATTTTTTGCGTCAGAAACGCATTACTAGTTTCCTGACTATATGGTGCAGGCAAATGAAATTGCCCGGAAACATTAGGCGGCGCTAGCCTGGCTATATTTTTTTGGCTTTTTGTCTTTATTTGGTAGCACACAGTAGAGATTGACAGGAAAGGGGGAGGCAGAGAGAGGGGGAATGACATGCAGGACTGAGCCGCCCGACGCAGGACTCGAACTGGGCGTAGCCTCTACATGGGGCAGCCACCACTTAACCCACTGCGCCACGCACCGCCCCATCTGGACCTGCCAGTTGTCAGATTTTTTTTTTTGCCAGATTTTTTTGGCAGACTTTTTTTTTGGCCTGATTTTTTTTTTTTTGCCAGATTTTTTTTTGCCAGATTTTTTTTTTTTTTTTTCAGATTTTTTTTGGCCAGATTTTTTTTGTCAGATTTTTTTTTTTTTTTTTTTTAAGTATATTTTTTTGGCGTTTTATGCCTTTATTTGATAGACCAGTTTTTTGCCCGATGCCAGATTTTTTTTGCCCCGTCAGATTTTTTTTTTGTCGGAGATTTTTTTTTTTTTTGCCAGATTTTTTTTTGACAGTTTTGTTTTGCCGGATTTTTTTTTTTGCCGGATTTTTTTTTGCAGGATGTTTTTTTTGCCGGATTTTCTTTTTTTGCCGGATTTTTTTTTTTTTGCCAATTTTTGTTTTTGTCAGATTTTTTTTTTTTGCCAGATTTTTTTTTTTTTTGACAGATTTTTTTTGCCAGATTTTTTTTTCGTCAGATTTTTTTTTGCCGGATTTTTTTTGACAGATTTTTTTTTTTTTGGCCAGAATTTTTTTTTTGCCAGATTTTTTTTTTTTTTGCCAGAATTTTTTTTTGCCAGATTTTTTTTTTTTTGTCAGATTTTTTTTTTTGCCAGATTTTTTTTTGTCAGATTTTTTTTTTTTGCCAGATTTTTTTTTTGTCAGATTTTTTGCGTCAGAAACGCATTACTAGTTTCCTGACTATATGGTGCAGGCAAATGAAATTGCCCGGAAACATTAGGCGGCGCAAGCCTGGCTATATTTTTTTGGCTTTTTGTCTTTATTTGGTAGCACACAGTAGAGATTGACAGGAAAGGGGGAGGCAGAGAGAGGGGGAATGACATGCAGGACTGAGCCACCCGATGCAGGACTCGAGGAGTTGGAAACTAGCCTTGGCTATAATCTCTGTATGCAGAACATCATTGACTTGTCTGACTTGTTTGTAGCAAGTGGAAGTGTCACTATGTAACCTGCATTGTCCCTATCAAATAAACAGAATGGGGCAGCCACCCACTTGCCAGTTGTCAGATTTTTTTTTTTTTTTTGCCAGATTTTTTTGGCAGACAGATTTTTTTTTTTTTTTTGCCAGGCCAGATTTTTTTTTTTTGCCAGATTTTTTTTTTGCCAGTTCTTTTTTGCCGGATTTTTTTTTGTCCGATTTATTTTGGCCAGATTTTTTTTGTCAGATTTTTTTTTTTTTTGGCCAAATGTTTTTTTTGTCAGATTTTTTTTTCGTCAGATTTTTTTTTTTCGTCAGATTTTTTTTTTTTTTTGGCCAAATGTTTTTCTTGTCAGATTTTTTTTTCGTCAGATTTTTTTTTGTCAGATTTTTTTTTTTTTTGGCCAAATGTTTTTTTTGTCAGATTTTTTTTTCGTCAGATTTTTTTTTTTCGTCAGATTTTTTTTTTTTTTTGGCCAAATGTTTTTCTTGTCAGATTTTTTTTTCGTCAGATTTTTTTTTGTCATATTTTTTTTTTTTTTTGGAAATTTTTTTTTTTGTCAGATTTTTTTTTTGGCCAGAATTTTTTTTTTGTCAGATTTTTTTTTTTGCCAGATTTTTTTTTGCCGGATTTTTTTTTTTTTGCCAAATTTTTTTTGGCCAGATTTTTTTTGTCCGATTTTTTTTGGCCGGATTTTTTTTTTTGTCAGATTTTTTTTTTTTTTGCCAGATTTTTTTTTTTTTTGTCAGATTTTTTGCGTCAGAAACACATTACTAGTTTCCTGATTATATGGTATATGAAATTGCCCGGAAACACCAACTGAGCTAAACACCGCCCCGAGAACTGTTTTAATTGGTAGGAAGAGGCAGAATATAATGTCTCCTTGAATGTTTTTAAGGTCATGATTGACAGTAGTTGTTTCTCCAGCTGTGGTTCATCCTCTGGGGAGCAGGAGGACCAGCACCTCCACCCAGTGTACCTGCTCTCTGAGCCGACCCCCTGTCTGTCGCCCTCCTGACTCCGGCTCTTCTGCAGCGGAGGTTTCCTATGGACCACAGCCTGCCTCTTCACGGGAACCTCCTTCCCATCATGCTCGGCGGTCAGCTCGGGGGTGTGGCCTGTCTCCTTCAGCTCGCACTGGAAGCACGAGACAGATTTTTTAGTTTAGTTACTGTTTTTATTTCTCTAAAGAAATATAAACAGAATGCAAACTTCATGTGATTATTGATGACTGTTACCATGTCAGCGACCTCCTGTGATCTGCGATTATCCATCCGCTCCCTCTTTTTCCTCTTTCTGTTTTCCTTCAGCTTCTTTTCTTTCTCTTCATCCTTCTCTTCCGTCTCGCTCTCTCTCCTCTGCTCCATCTCTCTCTCTTCCTTCTCTTTCTCTCTGTCGTTCTGCTGCTGTTTGAGACTCTCCAGCTGAAAACAACAGTGACACATCATTCACACCACGTTTAAGATGCATGGAAAACTTTAACTAGTTTATTTTCTCCTAACACTGACTCAAAATCTACTGTAGAAGGTTTCAGATCAATAAAATACTAAGGAATAAGGAAACAGATTTATGATAAGAGTTAAGATATTTCTAAATCAGCATAAAAACGATCTCTTTAAAGTTAAGTGAAATGAAATTGTTCAAAATGTGAAAAGTCACAGATTTCTGAATAAACATCATTAATAAAGACGTTTTAAAGAGTTTTAAGATAATCAGGTGTGTGCGTGTGTTGTGTGTTGACCTTCAGTTTGGCCTCCAGCTCCATCAGCCCGTCACTCAGCTCTCTGATGGACGCCACCATCTCTGAGTGTTTACTGACCGTCCTCTCTATGTACCGCCGCCCCTCCTCAGCACCTGACACATAAACATGAGCGTCAGGTCGTCTGAAAACATATTTACTGCCTGATACTCATGTGTTTGGTGACCCATCCCATTCATGTGTCATGTGACGCCTTTATCACAGCTGAGGAGCATCAGTAGCTTCGGTGCTGTAGAAGCCTTAGAGTAAATGTTAAGTGCTACGTCTATTTATAAGTGTAAGGAGATTATATTAAGGAGGTTCGACTAAAGTGCAGAGTAAGGGCTCATTCCTCATTCAGACCTCAAAGCCTCTCTGAAGGCAGCAGCAGCAACCGCATTATGAGTACAACCAGTCCAGGTGTGATGATAGATAAGACAGAGGATGTTTTCTGAGTGGGAGCGTCCTCACCGTGCAGCCGGACGGCGAGCTCTGTGATCTGACTGATCCTCTCCTCCTGCTGAGGAACCGTCGGCCACACAAACTTCTCAAACTGCCGGTAGAGGACGGCGACGGCCTCGGTGCTGCGACACTCTGAGGAGAACTTCCCCACGCGGGCGATGGTGGCGCTCGCCTCTTCACACCAGAACTGATACTAGTGGCGACACACAACAACAGAAACAGCCGTTACGTTGTTGAAGCTGCTGCTGGTGAATCTCTGTCATCTGGTACGGCGGCGCGGCGTCACCTCCTCCATGGCCTGCTGCAGGCGCGAGGTCATGTCCAGTGTTTTCTGGTGTTCGCTGATGCTCCGCTCCAACTCTCCCATCTGTCTCTGCAGCTCATTGACGGCGTCCTCCACCTCTCGGGTCACGCCCCCGTCCTTCACCTCCGACCCCACCCGGGCCGTCACACCCTGCAAGCGCTTCCTGAGCCCCTGCAGGATCAGATGACCCACATCTGTTCTCAGCTGCTGCATTTACTTTGCACATAACGCTAATTAAGGCAAACATTTATGAAACACTGTCGACGTGCGTCTCAGAGGTGGACGTACCTGCAGCTTCTCCTCGTACAGCTTCACCTGCTGCACCTGGTTCCTGACGGCCTTCGTGTTCCTGGTCCTGTCATTTCTCTTCAGGTAGTTAAACTTCAGGTTGTTGAAGCGTTTCTTCAGATCCTTAAAGGAGTCGCGAAGCTGAGAAACGACACATCAAACGATCAGTTTTCTTTCTTTTACAAAAAGAAGAGTGTCTGTCCTTAAACATCACACTGTCAGATCATTCCTCCCTGTATTTAAATTGGTGGGTTTTGTCTCCCATGAGCCTCCATAGCGTAGCTCTGAGCAGCTCACGGCTCTGCTCCGCCGTTCTAAAACGGTAAAGGTAACGAAACTACTGCTATGACAATAGGGGTTATGGTGATGGGCCAATTTACCAAAATGTTAAACTATCCCTTTAAGAAACATGGTGTGATGAGCGTGAATAACAACCTAATATTTAACAATACATTGACCACATTCCAGATTAAACATCACAATCACCATTTGATGGATTACCATGACGTTTCATAGTGAGATGTGTGGTCCACAGAGGATGAATCCTATCGACTTTGTTTCCTTGAGTTTAGGTTTGACCAAAAATCTCAGACAGTAAAGACAAAGCCAGACTGGCAGCGTGGTTAAAAATAGTAAATCCTTCATATCATATCTTTGTTCAGGGCAGCACTAGGTGGGCTGCAGCTCGGTGTGGTTGTAATTCCATGTAGATGGAGTTTTGGTAAGATTATTTTTAGAGCAGAGGGTCTAAATCCAGTGGGACATTCTTGCTTCTGAGTGGAGGAGCGGCGGTGTCGGGTGACTGATCTGTCAGCTAAAGACAGCTGAGAGAGAGCAGCAGACAGACACAGCGCGGTCCATCCGTTACACAGAGGAACAGGTTGACATCAGAGACTCAGGAGCTTCAACTGTTTCTCTAACGAGGGAGTGAGGTCGCTGCTCCAGAGTCCTGGACTGAGCCGGAGAACGGGGCCACTCCAGGAACAACGGGTGCACACAGGGAAAACATAGGATGAACCAGGAGATAATATGGTGCTGAGTTTACCATGAGGTACTTTCCATGAGGTGGACCACAAAGTATCACAAAATAGTACTTCATATCCAAAACTATCATGAAACACAACAGATGTTAATGAAAGACCCCATGATGGTGAAACTCAAAGTGCGATGGACTGTACCATAAAGTCACTATAACGACTCCAGAGCATCATGGTCAACCTGAACAACCACTACTGAAAACTACCAAGATCCTTGAGATGATGATTATCACCGTCCAGACCACTCGGCACCTGAGTAATATCCTAAAGATCTCATCAGTTTGAACCATGCAGAGGCCGGTGCAGCATGAGCCAGCTGGAGGACATGGTGCATGATGGGTAGTAGCTCAGATAGCTAAACCATGAAGTACAATGGAAAACATTTAATTCAAACACCCTCCAGAGTCCAGCCTGTGGACTCCAGGATAAAGGGTTGAACCTCTGGGGATCCTGAGCTAGAACCATAAATACTCTGTGGTAACAATCACCATCCACCAATGAACAGAAATAGAACCAGGTCTCAACATGAAGTCATGACGTTAATCATCAAACTGATGGAGATCCCCGTCAGTGCTCACCCCCATCTCATCCATCTGCTCAGTTACACCCGGTTCCCTCTGGACGTTCTTGACCATTGATCTCATCATCATCATCGTCCTATAGCATCATTGTACCATCATTTACTGTTGATGGCAATGATTCTTACCGAGGTTAATGTTCTCCCTGGTGAAGTCTACAGATCAGTAGTCATGTGGAATCCTTGGTTGTTCCAAGTATTTATAACCATTAAATGACACCATGCATTTATTCCAAACTCCAAGCTCAGCCCTCTACAAGCCTGCTTTGAAATGGAAGCAGAAAGAAAAGATGAAGTTATGGGTAATCTTCTGAATAAAGCTGGATGAAGTCGACATCCAAAGTCTACATTACACCACACAGCCTTGGTTGATGTAATGAGAGGAACTCTACCACAGATATAGAGCCTTCACTCCACTAGGGGGCTCAATGCAACAGATCATCACTTCTTTCATTGGCCTTACACAAAAATGTAAGTGTGTGCTGAATTTATAAAACACTTTGTGAAGGTTTTCCCTGATCCAGGTCCAAGTTGGGTTGAATCAAAGTCACCTGGACTCGACCACAGAATAGATATCTTCTCCTCCAGGAGGTTCCTCATCTCTGACTGACTGGTGAGACCCAGGTATTTAACCTCTGCTGACATCACTAGAAGGACTCCTGGTTGCCGTAGAGACAGAGTTGTTGGCGTCACCTGTGGTCAGATGACTGACTTCAGACACGGTCCAGTCGCCCACGGTTCAACTCCTGCTGAACTTGTAGTGAATGTTGTTGGTAACAGGCCACGGTGAGGATCCACACCCTGCAACACTGAGCTGTTCCTGCAGGTTCCAATGTGCTGGGGACACGCAGCACCAGGTGCATGATGGGAAATACCCGTTGACTGACTCACCCTGTATTTAGCCTCTCTTACCCTCCCTCCCTCCGGCAGCTGCTGCTCAATGACACAGCAGACTGAACCAGTGGCACCAGTGGAACCAGTGCAAGTTTACCGTTTTAGATTTGCACGGATTCACCAGAAGAGGGCGCCAACATGTTTGTCATTCTCCACCATATTTAAAGGGATAGTTCACCAAAAATTCAAAAGTCCTCCCTTCCTTCTCTGAGTTACGGGGGGTCCACGCAGCAGGATTTGTCCATATAATGGTTGTCAATGGACACCAACATTCTTTGTCCAAAAAGACACACCAACAAACATCCAGATCCCTCCATCCTGCTGGTCTGGAATGTCCCTCTGGTGTTGAAGCCCCCACATGAGAAATTGTTCCAAAAAAATTAAATAAGTCCATATTTTAAGCTTGTTTGTATTGAAGCTCCCAGTGTCTTGGTTCACTGCTCTTCCTGACCGGCGGAACAAATCTCTCATGTCGGGGCTTCAACACCAGAGGGACATTACAGACCAGCAGTATGGAGGTATCTGGATGTTTGTTGGTGTGTCTTTTGGTTGTCCATTCACAACCATTATATGGACAAATCCTGCTGCGTGGACCCCCCCGTAACTCAGAGAAGGAACGGAGGACTCTGAAAACTCTCACAGCTCTTAGTCCACATGAGGGGAGGAGATAAATGAGTGAAGTTTGAATTTTGGGTGAACTATCCCTTTAACAGGAATGAGTCAGTCACATCAACCAAGTCAGAACAACTGTGATTTGTTGGTTTTTTTAATCAGATGTCAGTTTACGTTTTCGTTACAAATTAAAATAGAAATATAATCAGCCATTGTTTTAATGTTCAGCAAATATGGCAGTGTCTTTCGTGTTCTAATCGGAACATATTCGCTTGCCCCGCCCCCCCCCCACAATTTGAAACACAGTTCTTGTGCAGCAGCATCAAAGATCCTATGTAACAGGATCGATCACTCTCACTTTTTTTAGACTTTTGAACTTAAGTACATTTAATGTGAGCTACTTTAAGACTTTTACTCAAGTAATTTTCTGACTTTTACTTTTACCAAAGTAATTTTTATTTATGGTAACTTTTACTTAGTTACAGGAACATTAAAGAACATCAACCAAGTCAGAACAACTGTGGTTGGTTGATGTCAGTTTATTCCTCACATTGTTGGGTTCAGTCGACGTGTAATAACATATTCGCTTCAACACAGTTCTTGTGCAGCAGCATCTAGTGGACGTTAGAGGAACTGCAGCTGGAGACACGTCAGCTGCTGAAACTACTGCAGGAACATTAAAGAACTCAACTCTGCTTCTTCTTCTTCTGCTCTTTGCTGTGACGGCAGTAAAGAAGCAGAGGGACCATCGGCTCCTGCAGTGAGAGGAGACACTTTATGGACTCCAATAAAATCTAAATGTGTGCAGCACTGCAGTTTATTTATAGACTGTGATAAAAGTGAATGCGCGGCTGCTTCAGACCTCAGTCGTCCAAAGTGAGACTGGAGGAACAGTTAAAATCAGCTGTGGAGGTTTTAGACCACTATAAAACCTGTTGAACAACCAGGACCTCTACAGAACATGTGGAACTGTAAACCTATAGATTAAGTTATGTGATTTTTCATTCCAAGAGACGCTGGTTAGATGGTGCACTTCAAAATAATTCATGACTGAATGAATGTTCACCTTTTCCTTTATTTTAAGAAACAAGATCTGATTATCTGAGTGTGGACAGACCTGGACTGAGACAGAGTCTGGGTATTTAAACAGTATCACCGACACAGAGCTGGCTGCAGCGCCCTCTGCTGGTCAGACCGGTGAACAACACCAGTCCCTCCACAGCCTCTGCCTGCAGCAGACTGGAGCTCCGCTCGTAGCCATCGCTCTTAGCTGCTGCACCAGCAGCTGCATCAGTTACGGCTGCATGTGTTTGTTTTTGAGTCATTTTTATGTTGAAACATTTAAACTGCAGTCCCTCACACAGCCTCACTGGGAGGTTGGTAGTATGTGGAGGCTGTGACCACGCCCACTGTTTAAGGACTTGAAGTTATTCATCCCATTGATTTGATGTTATTTTTGGAAGTCATTAATTTACAAAAATGAACTTTTAAAAAAAATAATCAACATTTGAACAGCACAGGGCTGCTCCTCACGCCTCCCCCCACGGATGGTCCCTGCGCAGTCGCTGACCAGCTGATAAATGACAGGGATTCTGACATGAAATGCAGGTAACAATCTGTTTTACTTGTCTGAACACAAGAAAAAAACTCCTTAAGAAGACAAAATGAACATAATCCTTTACAGAAACATCAGGTATCACTGAAGGGAATCATGAATGAATCCAGTAAAAAGTCCTTTATAGAAACATCAGGTATCACTGAAGGGAATCTGACTCAGATCCTTCTCATAACCCTGACCCCTGACCCCTGACCCCTGAGCCCTGAGCCGTGGTCTTACCAGGTTGATGTCCTGGTTGAGCAGACGGGTCAGCAGCTCTCTGCGGAGCTTCTCCTCCCGTCGAGCTGCTTCCTTCAGCCACGCCGCTCGCAGCGAGTCCAGAGAGCGGAGGCGGTCGTCCAGCTGCTGCAGCCTGAAGCGGGCCCAGGCCTGAGGGGGGGGGGGCAGGACCATCACTGACATGTACAGGAACCACACAGCTACAGCTACAGCTACAGCTACAGCTCAGCAGGAGGAGGAAGCGATGATCTCCAGATAAAGTCAAACATGAAACACTCTTTTTCTATATTTTGATCAATATCAGTCTATTATTTACTAGCTGCTGACTCTGACTATAGGGATTATTTGTCAGTTTGAACATGGGACAATTTAACCCCTATAGTCATAGCAAAATGTTGAACTGTCCCTCATGGGATTTCTTGGTTTTCATCAAATCATCAAGTTTAAAATGTGGACAAGTTGTGAATGCATCACGCTATGAGATAATGTTACCACACAGAGTTGTTGTGTTCCTGATACAGTTTGATGGGGAAACCAAGAAATCCCATGAGCCTCCGTGCGTAGCTCTGAGCAGACGGCTCTCTCTAAAAACAGTCTTCAAACCTGAAACTACTGTTGACTAAAGAGACTCTGGATCTTCTGCTGGTTCTGGTTCTGGCTCTGGCCCAGGTTCTGGTTCTGGTTCTGGCTCTGGCCCTGGTTCTGGTTCTGGTTCAGCTTGGCCTCAGCTGCAGGGTCGGCGTGCAGCAGCGCCTCCAGCTGGACACACAGGAGACAACACACAGCGCCTGAGGCTCAGACCGACTGTTCTGGACCGTCTGGACCAGAACTTAGCCACTGACCTGTCTGCCGGCCCGGTGGAAGCTGCTGCTCAGGTCCAGGACAGTCTGGCTCTGCTGGATCTTGTCCTTCACTGTCCTCTGGAGGTCCAGCAGGTGGGACAGCTCCTCCTCCTTCACCTCCTCCTGCTCCTCCAGACGCTCCTGGACTCCTCTCATGGTCTCCCAGCTCCTCATCACATGCTCCACCTCAGCATCCAGCCTCTGGACAGAAGAGAAGAGTTTAGACGGAAGCTACGACACCGTCCAGCGTCCAACCGTCCAACGTCCATCGTCCAACCATGCAACGTCCCCGTCCCTCACGGTGAAATGTGGTCTGGCCTGGTTGAAGTGCTCCTGCAGCTTGGAGGTCTGCAGCTCTGAGCCCAGGTCCAGCAGAGTGCAGGAGTCCAGCAGCTGAGACACCGAGTCCAAGTCCTGCACCGTCTGGAGACAAGAAGGAACAGGTCCATGAACCACCACAGACCTGGACCAGGTTCATCTGGTCTTTAGTGTTTCACTGTTACTTCACCTTCAGCAGCTGCTCTCTGAACGTCCTGCAGGACTCCAGGTCCTCACGCTGCTGCTGCACCTCCTGCTGCTGCACCTCCTGCTGCTGCTGCTGCTGCACCTCCTGCTGCACCTCCTGCTGCACCTCCTGCTGCACCTCCTGCTGCTGCACCTCCTGCTGCTGCTGCACCTCCTGCTGCACCTCCTGCTGCTGCTGCTGCTGCACCTCCTGCTGCACCTCCTCCTCCTCCTGCTGCTGCTGCTGCTGCTGCTGCTGCTGCACCTCCTGCTGCTTCTCCTCCTCCTCCTGCTGCTGCTGCACCTCCTCCTCCTCCTCCTCCTCCTCCTCCTGCTGCTGCTGCTCCTCCTCCTCCTCCTCCTCCTCCTCCTCCTCCTCCTCCTCCTCCTCCTCCTCCTCCTCCTCCTCCTGCTGCTGCTGCACCTCCTCCTCCTCCTCCTCCTCCTCCTCCTCCTCCTCCTGCTGCTGCTGCACCTCCTCCTCCTCCTCCTCCTCCTCCTCCTCTTCCTGCTGCTGCTGCTGCTCCTTCAGCCGCCGCCGTCTCTGCCGTTCGTCCACTTCCTGTCTGGTTCTGTCCAGCTGCTCCACCGTCTGCCGGACCGCCGAGACCACGGGCTGCAGGTCCAGGTCCAGCCCCGCCCCCGACACCTGACACCACACACACAGAGTCTTGTATTTTGATTCAACTCATTTAAAGGGACAGTTCAACATTTAGTCAAACTGTCCCATCATCATAACCCCTATAGTCATAGCAGTAGGTTCATTACCTTTAATTGTCAGTGCAAGCTATTTTTAGAACGGCAGAGCAGAGCCGTGAGCTGCTCAGAGCTACGCTACGGAGGCTCATGGGATTTCTTGGTTTCCCTCATCAAACTCATCAAATACACAATCCAACAACTCCACAACGCTCTGGTGGACAAGTTGTGACCTGCACATTCACCACGCTATGAGATAATAACACAACGTTACCACACAGAGTTGTTTTAGAGGGAAATTCATGCTAAACCTCTGATGCACGTTGCCTTCAGGGACAGTTGTTCATCAACAGTCTCTGTATTTCCCTCTAAAACAACTCTGTGTGGTAACGTTGTGTTATTATCTCATAGCGTGGTGAATGTGTAGGTCACAACTTGTCAGCTCTGAGCAGCTCACGGCTCTGCTCCGCCGTTCTAAAAATAGCTTGCACCGACAATTAAAGGTAACGAACCTACTGCCATGACTATAGGGGTTATGGTGATGGGACAATTTGCAAAAATGTTGAACTGTCCCTTTAATCTCAGGCGACATCAAGCTAAACACTGATGGTCTGGTTACCGTGGTAACAGTACGGATGTAGTCGTGTCCCAGCTCCTGAGCAGAAAGGAGTCTCTGCAGCGTCGCCTGCTCCTTCTTCTTCAGTGGTGACCTGGAGCTGCTGCCAGGCTCCTCCTCCTCCTCCTCCTCCTCCTCCTCCTCCTCCTCCTCCTCCTCCTCTGGTCTCCTCCTGTAGATCTCCTTCAGCTCCTCCACCTCCTCCTCCACCTGGAAAACACCTCCATGTCAGCATCTTCACTGACAATGTAACAGCAGAGGTCTCAGTCTGCCTCGCCCCCTAGAGGCTGCACAGCTCATTACACTTCATTAATTCATGTTTTATGTTAATGTGTCGGACTTTCCCCAAATAAAACAATACTGCGTCACCAACATTTCATTACTGCTGTTTATTCATATATCAAAATGTCACAAAACTTGAAAAAATAATGTTGACTTATCTTATCTATTTAATTTAAACAATATTTCTGTTTTCTGCAATTCAGCTGAAATCCTACTCTGCTTTTCTCCTCTTCCAGTGCATGAAATTCACCACCTGTCTCTCTGACAACTCTGTTGTTTCATTGTAGGGATTAATGTGTGCCTGCTCAAAAACTCTAAATCAATTCTGAAATCTAACAGTTGTTATTTTGTTATGTTGTGTTGAATTCATTTCTAGTCAAAACTCATCTTGGTTTCAGGTGGTCATTAAAAATGATTACATTTGTTTTACAGGTGTTTGTTATCACATTTCTTTCAATCTTAATTTTTACTACTGAAATAAGATTGATTTTTCTGGAACTTTGAACACAGCAGAGAAATGCCCCATAAAGCACTTTTATTCTTATCCATCATTTCTTGTCCTGAAAACAAGTTAATTTTTAGGTGATGAGATTAGTTTCGACTAGAAATGCCCCCTGTGACCAGCAGAATTAACCTCCCCTCCCCTGCCTTCAATTAGTTACAGGTGTTTGTTATCACTCTGATTACTCCAAACCAAAGTTTGCCAAATATGATCACATTAGAATAGATGACAACAGTTATCAGCGTGCTCTCTGTGGCAGAGTGGTAGAGTAAATGGTTGGAGATCATGAGGTTGTGGGTTCGAAACCAGCCTCTGTCATGTTGTTTCAAGCTTTCTTGCTTTCTTTCCATCTAACTAGATGCAAAGTCTCTGTTATGTCACATAGTATCTTGACTTTTCATTCAAACTATTCAGCTGTCATTGGACAGTCTTTGAATCTTGACAGTATAAAGCTGGGTACAAGTCAGGTCCTCTGTAGCCATGTGGTTAGTGTCTCAGACTATCACTCACAAGGTCATGGGTTCAAATCCTCCCTTGGACATGTTACTTGCATGTCTACGTCAACTTATTCAGCAATGGCTTTCAGCTTCCACACTCATTTTCTGCAGGAAATGCTGTGTCTAGTGTTTTATGTTAATGTGTCGGACTTTCCCCAAATAAAACAATACTGCGTCACCAACATTTCCATTACTCCAGATTATTTAAAAGCCCAAAAGTCACAAAACAGAAAAACATAAAGGTAATATCTTCTGTTTTAGCTCCAGGCCATATTTTTAAAAACCTTTTCACCGCGGTCACAGCCAGTGTCTCTCTGACACTGGTTATTTCATTGTTCTATAAATGTGTCACACTGCAAAAACTCAAAATCAATCTCTGAAATCTAAATCTTATTTCTTGTCAAAATGTCTCATTTCTAGTCAAAACTAATCTCATCACCTAAAAATTTGTTTCAAACAAATTTGTTTCAAACAAATTTTTACTTGAAATAAGTAGAAAAGTTTTTCTTTCTTATTACAAGCACAAAAAACTTGCCCCATTGGCAGATTTTTCTACTACTACTTATTTCAAGTAAAAATTTGTTTGAGTTAATTTTTAGGTGATGAGATTAGATTCGACTAGAAATGAGACATTTTGACGAGAAATAAGACAAATATTCTTTGCTTGATTTGGAGTGTTTGCAGTGCAGGAACACTCGACAGGAGGTTGATTTAGTTTGTGACGGTGACAGGACGCGAGCGCGGCGCCTCTGACCTGCCGGGCCGTGTGGAGGAAGCCCACGTAGGGTCTCAGCAGCTGCAGGTTGGACTCGATCCTGGTCCTCAGACTCTGCAGCTCCTTCAGGACCAGATCCACTCGACCCGCCAGCTCAGGACTGAACTAGTTCAGTTCATAGTTCGGAATTCAAAATGTCCTGAACTAAGTTCTCTTCAAAAATGAACTGAGTCAGCGCCCTGAGGGGGGACAGGCGTCTGCTGGGGGGGCCAGGCTGCAGAGCCTGGATCTGACCCAGGATCTGCTTCAGCTTCTCTGCATCGTGACCTGCAGCCTGGAGACAAGAGGGATGACCAGGGCTTTGAATCCAATTTTGAATCTTAATCCAACAGAGAGCAAATCTCTTAAAAGACAGCTTTGAGAGAATAAGTGGGCTACATGTTTGAGTAAGAAAAGAGGGGAAATTTATTTGAAATTTTATTTTCATTTTATTGCACAAATGTGATGTTCAGGGAAAATCAGACTCATCTGAGGAAATGAAGCATTTTTGAGGTTTTCACTTGTTTCAAACTAATTTTCACCTGAACTAAGTAGAAAAATCTGCCAATGGAGCAGGTGTTTTGTGCTTTTAATATAAAGAAAAACTTTCTTCTACTTATTTCAAGTGAAAATTAGTTTGAAACAAGTGAAAATGATCTGAAAACAAGTTCATTTTTAGGTGATGAATCTGATTTTAAGTGGAAAGAGTTGAGTTTTGACTAGAAATGAGACAAATATTCTTGGAAAGAGTTTTTACAGTGTGTCTGCAGGTATGTCTTATTCTAAGCGGGAAACTCAGCCTGCTTTTGGAATTGGAACGTAGCCCGACTGCCTCCCTCAGCTCTGTGTCTGTGTGTGTGTGTGTGTGTGTGTGTTACCTGGGCCTGTGTGTGCAGCTGCAGGTGTGTCTTCAGCGTGTCCTCGGCTTCATGCAGCTGTCGTCCTGCTTCACAGCTGCTGGACAACACACCGCTGCCCTGCTGCACCCAGCTGCACACCTGCAACACACACACAGAGTTACACACTGCAAAAACTCTAAATCAAGCAAAGAATATTTGTCTTATTTCTTGTAAAATGTCTCATTTCTAGTCAAAACTAATCTCATCACCTAAAAATTTACTTGTTTTCAGATCATTTTCACTTGTTTCAAACACATTTCCCTTGAAATCAGTAGAAAAATCTGCCAAGTTTTTCTTTCTTATTACAAGCACAAAAAACTTGCTCCACTATCAGATTTTTCCACTGATTTCAAGTGAAAATTTGTTTGAAACAAGTAAAATTTACTTGAAAACAAATTTTTAGGTGATGAGGTTAGTTTTGACTAGAAATTAGACATTTTGACAAGAAATAAGACAAATATTCTTTGCTTGATTTTGAGTTTTTGCAGTGCAGGTGTGCACACAATGGCTGCTTGTTTCGTCTAGACCGAATCTCCTTTTTGTTTACAACGACTTCCGGGTAGAAAACCAACATTCCAACAATAGTGACAGAGGAGAGTTTCGCTATTTTTTCATATCACCATGTCACCGTTTAGACTAATCTGATGTTTGTAAATTCTATAAAGGGTTAGGGTTAGGATCAGGGTTCGATTCCCGGAGGAGTTACATATTAGCTGAGGTTTTATTGGCCTCTACCTAATCTTTTTACTAAACTCAGTCGTTAGTCGACTCATGTCGACTAAGGGCTGGAAGAAGTTTCAGAGTCCTCCGTCCCTTCTCTGAGTTACAGGGGGTCTCGGCGTAGCAGTGCATTTCAATGTAACGGTTGCAAAGGGACACCAGACGTCTTGCAAAAAACACACACCAAAAAACGTCCAAATACCTCCATGCGGTTTGTATAAAATGTCTGTCTTGTTGACATGAGGTGCAGAATTGTAGATAAAAATTAAATAAGTCCATATTTCAAGCTTGTTTGAACGGATCCCTTCCTTAACCAACTCCTTTCTACATTGCCTAAACCCAACCAAAGCACAGAGCAAGGACATTTATTTTTCAGCAGGAGCACCGTGGCTGCATCAGACTCGCACCTGGGTGAAACTTTGGAGGGGGAGGGGGAGGAGCCATAAAAAAATTCTCCAGTGGATATCTGAGTTCCAACATGACTGAGCTACTGGAGTAGTTTCATGTCGTGTCCCACAACGAGAGGGTTTTAACAGCTGACGTCCTGATGTTAGCTTAGCTACCGTTAGCTTAGCTGCCGCCGTTAGCTTAGCTACCGTTAGCTGTCCCTGTCAGCTGCAGCCACTGATGCTTTGACACTGTAATTCCGGTAAAAACTGAATAAATACAACACATAGCAACACGAAACACAGAAATAGTAATGTTTCTTCAATGATTTCAGATTTGTCTAAACCGTGATATGGCGTGAAAAATATGATTTATAGCTAAACTCTGGTTTGTTACTACTGTTCCCATTCAAATTACGTGCTGGTTTTTTACCCGGAAGTAGAATGTAAACAAGGAGATTCAGTCTATTGTGACAACAGTTTGGAAGAAACCGTCACCTTGTCCAGGAGGTGTTCACATGAAGACAGCAGCTCTTGCCTCTGATTGGTCAGGAGAGCCTGGTGGGCGTGGTCTGGGTCTCTGGTCTCTTCTGGTCTGGATCCAGGTGGTGGGTTTCCAGTCTTCTCGTTCCTGTCCACTAAAGTGGATCTGGACTGGATGTCTCTGGTCTCCACTGACTTGGACTCAACCTTCAGGTCTGATCTGGATCCAGGTTCCTGGTCTGCCCTGGATCCGGGCTGCAGCTTCCTGGTCTGGTCTTCTGATCCAGGCTTCAGGTCTGACCTGGATTCATGTTTTACATCTGACACTAATCCCAACCGGAGCGCCAAAGTCTTCTCTGTTTTGGATCCTGGCTGCAGGTCCCTGATCTCCTCTGATCTGGAATCTAATTTCAGGTCTGATGTGGACTCACGGGATCGGTGGTCTGCCCTGGATCCAGGCTGCAGCTTTGAGGTCTCTTCTGGTCCAGATTTCAGATCCGACTTGGATTCATTGTCCTCAGTCTTCTCTGGTCTGGATTCAGGCTGCAGGTCTTTGTTTGGCTGCAGGTCTCTGGTCTCCTCTGACCTGGAATCCGTCTTCAGGACTAACGTGGATCCAGCCTTTGGGATTAATCTGAATCCAAGCTGGTTTTTGATTTCCTGTAGTCTAGATCCAGGTCTGGGTTCTAATCTGAATTCAGGTTTTGAGTCTGACGTAGATCCAGTCTGAGTGTCTGATCTGGCTTCAGGTTCTATATCTGATCCGGATCCTGGCTGTAGGTTTCTGGTCTCTGATCTTGATTCAGATTTCTCATCACATGCAGATCCAGGCTGCAGGTCTTTGGTGTCCTCTGGTTCAGAGTCTGGATCTGAAATCTTCAGGTCTGATGTGGATCCAGCTTTCAGGTTTAATCTGAATCCAGACTGCAGATTTATGATTACTTCTGGTCTTGATCCAGTCTTTGGATCTAATCTGAATCCAGGATGCAGATTCGACCTGGATCCAGTTTTACCGTCTAACCCAGCCTGCAGGTCTTTGTCAGTTTCCAGCGTGAGACCAGGATTCATATCTGGTCTGGATTCAGCTTTTATATCTGATCCCAACTCAGAGTTTGTGGATTTGGATCCAGATCCAGGCTTTACATCTAATTTGGATCCTAACGTCAGATCATACTTGGATTCATTGTCCTCAGTCTTCTCTGGTCTGGATTCAGGCTGCAGGTCTTTGTTTGGCTGCAGGTCTCTGGTCTCCTCTGACCTGGAATCCGTCTTCAGGACTAACGTGGATCCAGCCTTTGGGATTAATCTGAATCCAAGCTGGTTTTTGATTTCCTGTAGTCTAGATCCAGGTTTGGGTTCTAATCTGAATTCAGGTTTTGAGTCTGACGTAGATCCAGTCTGAGTGTCTGATCTGGATTCAGGTTCTATATCTGATCCGGATCCTGGCTGTAGGTTTCTGGTCTCTGATCTTGATTCAGATTTCTCATCACATGCAGATCCAGGCTGCAGGTCTTTGGTGTCCTCTGGTTCAGAGTCTGAATCTGAATCTGAAATCTTCAGGTCTGATGTGGATCCAGCTTTCAGGTTTAATCTGAATCCAGACTGCAGATTTCTGATTACTTCTGGTCTTGATCCAGTCTTTGGATCTAATCTGAATCCAGGATGCAGATTCAACCTGGATCCAGTTTGACCGTCTAACCCAGCCTGCAGGTCTTTGTCAGTTTCCAGCGTGAGACCAGGATTCATATCTGGTCTGGATTCAGCTTTTATATCTGATCCCAACTCAGAGTTTGTGGATTTGGATCCAGATCCAGGCTTTACATCTAATTTGGATCCTAACTTCAGATCATACTTGGATTCATTGTCCTCAGTCTTCTCCGGTCTGGATTCAGGCTGCAGGTCTTTGTTTGGCTGCAGGTCTCTGGTCTCCTCTGACCTGGAATCCGTCTTCAGGACTAACGTGGATCCAGCCTTTGGGATTAATCTGAATCCAAGCTGGTTTTTGATTTCCTGTAGTCTAGATCCAGGTTTGGGTTCTAATCTGAATTCAGGTTTTGAGTCTGACGTAGATCCAGTCTGAGTGTCTGATCTGGATTCAGGTTCTATATCTGATCTGGATCCTGGCTGTAGGTTTCTGGTCCCTGATCTTGATTCAGATTTCTCATCACATGCAGATCCAGGCTGCAGGTCTTTGGTGTCCTCTGGTTCAGAGTCTGAATCTGAATCTGAAATCTTCAGGTCTGATGTGGATCCAGCTTTCAGGTTTAATCTGAATCCAGACTGTAGATTTCTGATTACTTCTGGTCTTGATCCAGTCTTTGGATCTAATCTGAATCCAGGATGCAGATTCGACCTGGATCCAGTTTGACCGTCTAACCCAGCCTGCAGGTCAGGATTCATATCTGGTCTGGATTCAGCTTTTATATCTGATCCCAACTCAGAGTTTGTGGATTTGGATCCAGATCCAGGCTTTACATCTAATTTGGATCCTAACTTCAGATCATACTTGGATTCAGGATCTAGATCTGATGGGGATCCCGGGTCTGTGGTCTCCCGTGTGCTGTAATTGGTTTTGTTTGTTGTTAAATCTTGCAGCAGGTCCAGGGTCCAGGTTTCATAACCCATGAGAGTCCAGTCCTGCAGGGAAGAGAGAGTGAAGGTGGTTCTGGGTTCTGGGTGGACCTGTATGTAGCCTATAGTTAATGACTCAGTGAGAGGGATCAGGGTCTGACCTCAGAGCCAGCTGGTCTGGACTCAGGTTCCTCCTCATGGACCACGGTGCCGTCCTCAGCCTGTTGGAGCTGCACCCGGACAGCCAGGTCCGCCCTCCTCCTCCGGTCCTGCAGCGCCTCCACCAGCTCCTCCAGCCGGAGCGCCGCCCCCCTGCTGCACCGGGAACTCTGGGAAGAGACACGCCACCAGGTAAACCTCCAGAGACCCCGAGGTTCTGCTGCGGTTTCACATCTAAAACTTAGACTTAGTCACCGTCTCGTCTCCGTCCTCCCCATCCTGCTCCTGCAGTACCCCCCCTCTCCTCTGGAGGGCCTCGGTCCTCTGCAGCTCCCTCAGGTTTTGCACCAGGACGTTGCTGCTGGTCAGAACCTGTAGAGACTTTCCCAGAAGATCTGGAATTACAGCATAGAGACAGTTGTGGCTTTTATATCTTGCAGTGGAACCCCCCCCCACACACACACACACTTCTCACCACGATTAAACAGCTCAGTTTAAACCAGTTCGACTGATGGAACAGGTTTAGAACCAGGTGACGTCAGAACACGGTTACCTCTCCTCAGGGACTCGTATCTGAGCTGCACTTCAGTCAGTCTGTCGCCTGGTTCCATCTGCAGATCCTCAACCCTGTCGATGCTGACAGCAAACTGCAGACAGACGGACGGACACACAGACGGACGGACAGACACACAGACGGACAGAAGGACGGACGGACGGACAGACAAAGAGACAGACAGACAGAGAGACAGACAGACAGAGAGACAGACAGACAGACAGGATCAGTGTCGAGGACTCACCACGGTTGCCCTTATCAGTTCATCTAGAGCTCGTTCAGATCAGGGTTCAGGATCAGTGGCTCCAGGATCTGGGTCAACTAGTTTACATGACCCTGTTTAAAGCACCTTCTGGAAACATAATCCTCACATCCCACCACAGGTCAGTCTCCGTCTGTAAGTATGCCAACGTCATCAGCACCAACAATAATGAAACCCACCACAGAGAGCAGGAGGCCCAGGCCTGGACAATAACCTCCAACTCAACGGGGAGCATACGTCAGTCCGACTGCCCCAAAGTCCGACGGCTCATTTCTCCGACTACCCATTCTACAGCGTTAAGGTTAGGTGTAGGGTAAGGTTAAGGATTAGGGCTACTTAAGTCGGAGAAATGGGAGGTTGGACTAATGGATGCAAAAATAAAGAAATGTATGGTCGGAGAAATGGGTAGTCGGACAGACGCTATGCGCCCCAACTCAACACCTCCAAAACCGAACAACTCATCACAGACTTCAGACGTAACCCACCCCCCATACGACCCCTCTACATCTCTGGACAGCCCATCAAAATCACAGACTTTGGGAACTATGTGTTTAGCTCAGTTGGTGGAGCACCCGCCCCATGTGTAGAGGCTATAGTCCTCCTTGCAGGTGGCCCCGGTTTTGAGTCCCGGATCGGACGGCCCTATTCTGCGTGTCTTCCCCCCCCCATCTCTGCCTACTATTTCCTGTCACACTCTCTCATATATATATATCAAATAAAGGCAAAAATATACAAAAAAATGTTTTAAATCACGGACTTCTGGGCACTTACATCGGCAACACACTCCAATGGGACAATAACACAAGCCATAGAATAAAAAAAGGCCAACCAAAGACTATTCCAACTCAGGCAGCTCAATACATCTAAAATAAAATGAAATCTCCTCCTCCAGTTCTACACAGCTGTCCTTGAAAGCATCCTCACTTCCTCCATCACAGTTTGGTTCAGTAGTCTGGAAAGTCATTCACACAGTAAACTCCAAAGCATCTAAAATTACAGGCATCCCCTCCTACTGTATTACTTTACCATTAACGCACAATAACAAGAGCACAGGAGTAATGTTTGATGGACTGTCTGTTTCTTTGCCGACACAGAACTATGTGCTGTAATATTATGCATACCCACTTTGTTGTGCAGTCCTTAATAAATGAATCTGAACAATCATTAACTAACAGACTGAAGCGTCACTTTAATGACAGATCAACAACGTGAGTCCAAACTGACCCAGCTCAACAACAACAGTCTGGCACAGGTTGATTGACAGTCGTGAGGATGGAAATAGCAGCAGGAAGTTCTTTGTTGGACATTTTTAGACGGCGGCAGCAGCAGGTGACTGAGCTCATGCAGCAGATGCCGTCAATAAAAACGTCTCAACACATGCACCGCCCGAGGAGTGTCAGAGCTGAACCGAACGTCCTTCATGGACATCGCAATGACAGGAGAGTCGTCTCCTGACATCACTTCCTGTTGTGACTGTGCGGCGGCGTCTTACCTCCTGCACCCGGCGGTAGAAGTCTGCGGCCAGCATCAGGACTTCCTGTCGTCTGTCGAGCAGGTGGAGGAGCAGCAACCATCCCTCTCTCAGAGACGCCCCCATGGCCTTGTACACTTCCTCCTCATCCTTCTTTTTCTTCCTCCTCTGCTCCATCATCCCTTCATCCCTCCTCCTCCTCTGCTCTGTCTGTCGGCCATTTTCCACCCTCGACAGCACCTCGCTCTCATGACGCTGGGATGACAAAAAAAAATGAATCTTTCAAAACGGGAGCATACCTATGTTCCCCGATTCTCCCAAAAAGGGTCCTATGTTCCCCGGTTGCAATACATACTGGGGAACATAGGACCATTTTTCTGAAGAAGGGTCCTATGTTCTCCACTGTTGCTGGTTGATGAACTCTCTCTACTTATCTGGACTATCTCTCTCTATCTGGCCTGTCTAGTCCCTACCTGGTACCTTTACTAAACTTAACCAACTCCTTTCTTCATTGCCTAAACCCAACCAATGGGACAATTACACTTCTCAAGTCACAACTCAACTGCTCAATCAAAAATAGGCAAAAATCTTCAAAGTCACAACTCCACTTCCAGGTACGGGTGCAAAAAATGCATGTTCCCCGGGTCCTTTTGGGGAAAAGCAGGGAATCATAGAGGAAACGTAGGACCCTTTTTCTAAAAAAGGGGTTCTATGTTTCCCGGTCTGGACACAGCGGGGAACATCGGACCCTTTTGGGGAACAAGGGTCCGATGTTCCCCGTTCCCATACAAAGCGGGGAACATAGGACCTGGGGAACGTGTACTTTTACATATTTAACTATTAACATTTGATGGTTTACATCAGGGATGGACAACTCATTCCACAAAGGGAAGGGCACATGTTGTGGTTGTTCCAACCAACCAGAAGTACACCAGACCCTGACCCGACTGATCTCAGCCGTCAGACAACTGATTGGTCAGTTGGTGATAGTCCATCCCTGGTTTACATATCTGTACCTTGAGTTTCTCAATCAGCTGCTGCTGCTCCTGGATCAGCCTCTGGTTTTCCTCCTGGTTCGACCCGATCTCACAGAGGCCTGGCTGGACGTGGACCAGCTGGAGGTGGACCAGGAGCCCGCTCTGAAGAAATAAACACAACATCACGCAACAACAGGCATCAAACTCCTGGTTGGTTGCTGAGACTGATCAGACAACATTCACCAGTTTAATATGGTTCCTATTTTAGTTTAGAGTCTGTAGCGGCAATCTTTCTTCCTCCGCTTTACCGCTTCACAAGGAAAACTACCAACTATTGTAAGCAATACAAATATGGCTCTTACATTTCCAGCCCCCAATTGCTTAATGCGAAATGCAGAACAATTACCAAACATTTTCAAACACGAGAGCCACGTAATATTCAACATAATATCCAATATACTCTTGCATGTGCATCATAATACAGGTTGGTTGGACAGATGTTAATCACACAGATCACTGACTATGATCGATGCGATCGTTGTGTGGATGGTGTGGTAATGTGAAATAATGTCTCACTTGTTTTTGTTCACCACAGAGTGACACACTGACGGCTGGAGGTCAACATGAGCTGCATGTGTGTGTGTGTGTGTGTGTGTGTGTGTTGCAGCATTCCTCAGGATGATACAGTATCTCTGGTATGTCGACTAAAAAGGACGCGTGTCAAAACACACACACAAACACATGCACACAGACTCACACTTAACAAACAGTGTCAACAGCTCCCAAAACTATTAGCCACATACATACACAAGTGAACATATATTTAAATACACATTCACCTTCAAAACAGTGACCGCTGTGTCACCCCCCACCCCCACACACATGCACACACACTTACACACAGCAGCATCAGTAAATAGTCTGTGCTATAAGAGGAAACGGCACATGGACAGAACAGTGCCTGAACAAGCTCAGAGCTAAAACCAGCGCAGTCACAGCTAACAGGCTACAAGCTCAATAAATACCAATGAAACTAATGGAAGAAGTGTCAGCCAACACCGAAACAGAGGCTAAAGTCAAGGATAACAGTTTGAAAGAGTTCAAGAACTACACAATAAAACTATTGTCTCATTTACATCAAGGATAGACCTTCAAAGTCTGGCTAACAAAATTACTAACAAATTCAAATCACTCAATTAGCTGCGAACTGAGCTATACTTCACCTCTACGTCAATGGTTTGGATTGGAAAGCAGAGCTGAGCCTGTCAAGAAAACCAGTGGACAGAATGACTGATTGATAGACAAATATAAATATGGAATCTGCTCAAGATTTATTTTTAAAATTAGACTCTGGTGATTTGATACCAAGCAGTTGGCTTGTTCAAAAAAGGTCTGAATTGGACGTATTGGTGCGTAACGACCTGTAGGTAACATTGTTGAAGGTCGAGGTTGAACGCATCCTGAAATCTCCTGAGGGTAAATTTAATCAACACAGTTTAAATTACAGTTTAATATTCCAATGTTAGCAATAATAGTTTATTATTTTAGTCTTAGCCGTTAGCTATAGTTCCAGCTTTGGCTAACGAACATTAGCTTTAGTTTGTTTACAACTTTAGCCCTTAAGCTGACCTCTCCAGGTATGGTGTCTCCTCCTCTGTGTCTCTAACCTCCTCTCCTCCAGGTGCATTTGTTTCCAGAGAAGCCGGTGGGAAATCAATCCATGGAGCAGTGGAAAAGGTTATTTAGTTACTTTGGTTACTAGTACTCTGGAGCTGGAGACAAGGGACACTGAGCTAAGGTGGAAATACTACAGAGTTAAGGTGGAAGGCAGAGAGCCTCCATTCCCTGGAACTAGTTACAAGGCATCGATTTAACCAGAACTAGGACTCTGGAGCTGGAGACAAGAGACACATGGAGCTGACGTAAGGTGGAAATCCTGCAGGGTTCAGGAATAATAGTTTATTATTTTAGCCTTACCTGATTGGAGTTTTACTATTAGCGAGTTTTCAGCTTTGGCTAACTAATGTTAGGTTAGCCTTAAGATACAGTTAACCTTAAGATACAGCTAACTAGTTTTACCCATAGACTATATAAAAAGTTTTTACCATAGCCATAAGTCACAGTTATTATCCATTAGGGTCCTTGCTGTAGAAACAATTATCTATGGGTGCAACGTCTGGTTTGCACCAGTAGTTGCACCCATAATTCACGCAAGGCCTCATGGGAGCTCGGAATAAGGTGGATAACTTTATCTCAAAGTTGCAGCTAAGCTAACTAATGATGAGTAGTTTAGTGGGTGTACTAAGCATCTCATTTCCAGTGTTAACATGTCCTTCGTTAATATCACATGGGCTAATGTTAGCAAACACTGGTGCTCAGCCATCAACAGTGAGACAGCGGAGGATCAGTCGTGGTAGAAAAACATTTTCTGATTGACGTGTTAAGTTTATTGGAGTTAATGTTTAAGAGCTGATCTGCCCACGGTTATGAGGAGCATACATCAGTCCGACTGCCCCAAAGTCCGACGGTTCATTTCTCTGACTACCCATTCTACAGCGTTAAGGTTAGGTTTAGGGTAAGGTTAAGGGTTAGGGATACTTAAGTCGGAGAAATGGGAGGTCGGACTAATGGACGCAAAAATAACGAAATGTATGGTCGGAGAAATGGGTAGTTGGACAGACGTCATGCGCCCCACGGTTATAACTGAAGAGGGTTTCAGTTGCTCAAAGATGGAAGACTCATTATTGACCAACCACGTACCCTGAGGACAGAGACGACGATCTGTGATTGGCCGGCTTGGATGGCGATAGTGCTGAGGGTGGTGAAAGACAGAGGCAGCTTCATCTTCTCTCCTCCTCCTCCTCCCATCACCCTTTCTGTCTCGACTTGTCCTCCACATGTCCCCGTCTCGTCTGTCTCTCCGGTCGTCATGAACAAAGACTAAGATCCCGTTTGTCAGCAATGAAGACAGTTGGTGCGTCTTCTTTATTCAGTCACTCATCCACCACGTTCCTGTCTTCTTCTTCTTCTTTGTTGTGGTGTGATGGGTGGACGAGGTCTGTTGATGTGCTGGAGTTTCGTCTTCTTCAAACACCGACTCTCCTGGCGAACACACAGAGCCTCTGGACACTGTGAACAACTGACACAAAATGAAACTATCATCGGTCAAATGTACCCAGGCTTAATCATAACTATGATGATTTTCAACAGATGATACTGACTGTGGTTCAGTGCAGCAGGACGTCGGGATCCTCGATAAGTCTCTTCAAACTGGACCTGAAGGTTTGATTAGTGATCAATAATTATGTTGATTCTCAGTGGTCTCTTCCTATTTGTCAATATCCATAATTTAAAAACTCTTATTAACTATGATCAGAAGATAAATGATCCGCACTGTTTTATTGATAAAACAATTATATATTATAGTTTTCGAAGATTCAGATTAATATCAGAAATTATGAAGAAATATTATAGTTTTTAACATAGCTTCAGTAAACATAGGCTGTCACACAATAAAATATGTAATAAGTGGTTTGTTAACTTCATTAATGTTTTGTTATGTTTATTAGTTAGGCTATATTTACTGTTATTACCTCTTTAACACATTAACAAACTGTTAACTATTATAAGGACAGATGCTTACAGACTTCAATGATAAGGATATTGTACAAACTTCTTCAGTTAAAACTGAACATTCATCACTTGTCAGTAAAGACCAGAGACAGAAAAAGAAAGACACTGACATAAAGACAGAGACAAAGATATAGAGAGACACTTAGACAGAGACACAAACAAAGACACAGAGACAAAGACATACGTAGAGACACAGAGAGTCAGTACCTGAGCCTGGTCTCTCTCTGCTGCTCTGACTGGTGGACTCGTCCCTGAGGACTGAGAGGAAACGCAGCTGACTGAGGTAAAAATATCACACAGCTGAGTGAGTGAGAGACACCAGCTCTCTGAACACTCTCTCTCTCTCTGACACACAGTGTAAATATATCAGCACGTGAACAAGAACCAAATGAAGACATGAAAACCAAACTGTTAATTACACACTAACCACCACAACCACTGAGGTAAACAGAGACGCCTCCTTCAGTCACACGTTGTAACTGTGCTTCATAAAGTGCAGTATGAATAAATAAAATCCTATTATATCAAAACAATACTCTTACAAGTCAGGATACATCTATAGTACACAAATCATAACTTTTATGACCAGGTTGATGAGGGTATCCTGTACTCTTAAAGAATAATTACTGTTTTTTACAATCTGGACCTTATTTCTATCCTAAACTCCGATCATTTCCTCCCCCAGATAACTGTGGTGTCGTTACAAGAGGTTGTGATGAAATGAGCTCCATCCTGAGCCGCGTATCTGTATAATGAAGTCTACAGGGAGCAGAATGCAGCCTCTAAATAACACATTATCAGCAGAGAAATTCCTTCATTTCACCAAGATTTAGTTCTGATAGACTAGTGCTATTCCCCTCTGAGTCCGGGGTTAGCTGTTATCAACATCCAGGGTCTGACCACTGACCAGGAGGATGTCATCTCTGTAGGTTGACCTGCTGACCTCTGACCTGGATGGATAGATAATGTGTTATTTAGAGGCTGCATGCTCCCTGTAGACTCCATTATACGGATATACGCGGCTCTGGATGGAGCTCATTTCATCACAACCACTTGTAACGACACCAAAGTTACCTGGGTGAGGAAATGATCGGATTTTATGCTAGAAATAAGGTCCAGATTGTAAAACACGGTTACCATCCTGGTAACACTTTACAATAAGGTACACAAAATTAGAGTAGTTAATGAGGAACTAATAAAGAACTAATGAGTAATTAGTGAGGAATTGAGGTACACAAAATTAGAGTAGTTACGGAGGAACTAAGGTACACAAAATTAGAGTAGTTACTGACAGTGTGCGAAATACCCATCAATAATCGGGGGGGTCCCTAAACCGGGAGGGGGGGGGGGGGGGGCATGGGTCTCATTCATGAAACGTTAGTAAATCTGTGTGTAGATTTGCACATAAAAGCCAGAATAGTTCGATATGAAATATGAAAAAAAACAAGACAAATCTACAGCGCTAGAGCAGCCACGGGAGGAGGAGGCTCTTCACAGCCTCAGCTGTTGGAGCATGGTTGGATCAACACATGAAGTTATATAGGCAGGTTCTATTGTTACAAAAGCACCAGCCGTCTGTCACAGCTCCATCCAAACCGGTGCCGGCTGCGCAGGATGAAGTGCGCGCCCACGGAGCGCGTAGCAACACAAATCAGTTTTTTCCGTTTTTTTCCAGATTATTATCATCATTAGATGGAGCCTTGGTGTGTTTGTGCTTGTCCGATCCCTAAACCGTCTCTCTCTTCAAATATTTCCAATTGTTTGTCATGTTTAAATTACGTGCTGCTCACGTTTCATGAATGAGACCCCATGTGTTTCTACCGCGGTAAAGTGAGCCGCCGTTTGCGAGATAGTGGTAAAGTGAGCCGCTGTTTGATTTTCGTTGCGCGCGCGCTATAGTAAATACGGTAGGCACGGTTCTGGAGCAAGGGGAAGGTCCTGAAAGATACATAAAGCCAATGTGCTTTTACTGGAGAATGGTGGAGGAAAATCTTTTCCAAGATGAATCAACTTTTTAGTCATATTTCACTGCCGTAATTGGGAGAAATATCACCTTTCATCAACATTTTTTTCCATTTATTTATTTTACTGTAGAAATCTGGAGAAAAATCATTTTAAAGTCACCCCTATAACAAAATCCAGTTACAGTATGCTGACCTTTGACCTTAGGTCACATCAATTCCTTCATAGGTGTCATCCTCATTCCTTTTGCATATTGTTCCTGACATCTCACTCTACCTCTGGTATCATTTTGGTGGCATTTTACTGTAGAAATCTGGAGAAAAATCATTTTAAAGTCACCAATATAACAAAATCCAGTTACAGTATGCTGACCTTTGACCTTAGGTCATAACATCAATTCCTTCATAGGTGTCATCCTCATTACTTTTGCATATTGTTCCTGACATATCACTCTACCTCTGGTATCATTTTGGTGGCATTTTACTGTAGAAATCTGGAGAAAAATCATTTTAAAAATCTCACCCATAATGACTCAATCCCACTCACTGTATGCTGACTTTTGACCTTAGGTCACATCAATTCCTTCATAGGTGTCATCCTCATTCCTTTTGCATGTTGTTCCTGACATCTCACTCTACCTCTGGTATCATTTTGGTGGCATTTTACTGTAGAAATCTGGAGAAAAATCATTTTAAAGTCACCCATATAACACAACCCAATTACAGTATGCTGACCTTTGACCTGACATAACATCAATTCATCCTCATTCCTTTTGCATATTGTTCCTGACATCTCACTCTACCTCTGGTATCATTTTGGTGGCATTTTACTGTAGAAATCTGGAGAAAAATGACATTAAAGTCACCCATATAACAAAACCCAGTTTCAATATGCTGACCTTTGACCTTAGGTCACATCAATTCCTTCATAGGTGTCATCCTCATTCCTTTTGCATATTGTTCCTGGTGTCTCACTCTACCTCTGGTATCATTTTGGTGGCATTTTACTGTAGAAATCTGGAGAAAAATCATTTTAAAAATCTTACCAATAATGACTCAATCCCACTCACAGTATGCTGACCTTTGACCTTAGGTCACATCAATTCCTTCATAGGTGTCATCCTCATTCCTTTTGCATATTGTTCCTGACATCTCACTCTACCTCTGGTATCATTTTGGTGGCATTTTACTGTAGAAATTTGGAGAAAAATCATTTTAAAGTCACCCATATAACACAACCCAGTTACAGGATGCTGACCTTTGACTTTAGGTCACATCAATTCCTTCATAGGTGTCATCCTCATTCCTTTTGCATATTGTTCCTGACATCTCACTCTACCTCTGGTATCATTTTGGTGGCATTTTACTGTAGAAATCTGCAGAAAAATGATTTTAAAATCACCCCTGTAACAAAACCCAGTTACAGGATGCTGACCTTTGACCTTAGGTCACATCAATTCCTTCATAGGTGTCATCCTCATTCCTTTTGCATATTGTTCCTGACATCTCACTCTACCTCTGGTATCATTTTGGTGGCATTTTACTGTAGAAATCTGGAGAAAAATCATTTTAAAGTCACCCATATAACACAACCCAGTTACAGTATGCTGACCTTTGACCTTAGGTCACATCAATTCCTTCATAGGTGTCATCCTCATTCCTTTTGCATATTGTTCCTGACATCTCACTCTACCTCTGGTATCATTTTGGTGGCATTTTACTGTAGAAATCTGGAGAAAAATCATTTTAAAAATCTCACCCATAATGACTCAATCCCACTCACAGTATGCTGACCTTTGACCTTAGGTCACATCAATTCCTTCATAGGTGTCATCCTCATTCCTTTTGCATATTGTTCCTGACATCTCACTCTACCTCTGGTATCATTTTGGTGGAATTTTACTGTAGAAATCTGGAGAAAAATGACATTAAAGTCACCCATATAACAAAACCCAGTTTCAATATGCTGACCTTTGACCTTAGGTCACATCAATTCCTTCATAGGTGTCATCCTCATTCCTTTTGCATATTGTTCCTGACATCTCACTCTACCTCTGGTATCATTTTGGTGGCATTTTACTGTAGAAATCTGGAGAAAAATGACATTAAAGTCACCCCTATATCAAAACCCAGTTACAGTATGCTGACCTTTGACCTTAGGTCACATCAATTCCTTCATAGGTGTCATCCTCATTTTTTGCATATTGTTCCTGACATCTCACTCTACCTCTGGTATCATTTTGGTGGCACATTACTGTAGAAATCTGGAGAAAAGTCAACAACAAAATCTTACCCATAATGACTCAAATCCCACTCACAGTATGCTGACCTTTGACCTTAGGTCACATCAATTCCTTCATAGGTGTCATCCTCATTCCTTTTGCATATTGTTCCTGGTGTCTCACTCTACCTCTGGTATCATTTTGGTGGCATTTTACTGTAGAAATCTGGAGAAAATGATTTTAAAGTCACCCATATAACACAACCCAGTTACAGTATGCTGACCTTTGACCTTAGGTCACATCAATTCCTTCATAGGTGTCATCCTCATTCCTTTTGCATATTGTTCCTGACATCTCACTCTACCTCTGGTATCATTTTGGTGGCATTTTACTGTAGAAATCTGGGGAAAAATGACATTAAAATCACCCATATAACAAAACCCAGTTTCAATATGCTGACCTTTGACCTTAGGTCACATCAATTCCTTCATAGGTGTCATCCTCATTCCTTTTGCATATTGTTCCTGACATCTCACTCTACCTCTGGTATCATTTTGGTGGCATTTTACTGTAGAAATCTGGAGAAAAATGATTTTAAAGTCACCCCTGTAACAAAACCCAGTTACAGGATGCTGACCTTTGACCTTAGGTCACATCAATTCCTTCATAGGTGTCATCCTCATTCCTTTTGCATATTGTTCCTGACATCTCACTCTACCTCTGGTATCATTTTGGTGGCATTTTACTGTAGAAATTTGGAGAAAAATCATTTTAAAAATCTTACCCATAATGACTCAATCCCACTGACAGTATGCTGACCTTTGACCTTAGGTCACATCAATTCCTTCACAGGTGTCATCCTCATTCCTTTTGCATATTGTTCCTGACATCTCACTCTACCTCTGGTATCATTTTGGTGGCATTTTACTGTAGAAATCTGGAGAAAAGTCATTTTAAAAATCTTACCCATAATGACTCAATCCCACTCACAGTATGCTGACCTTTGACCTTAGGTCACATCAATTCCTTCATAGGTGTCATCCTCATTCCTTTTGCATATTGTTCCTGGTGTCTCACTCTACCTCTGGTATCATTTTGGTGGCATTTTACTGTAGAAATCTGGAGAAAATGATTTTAAAGTCACCCATATAACACAACCCAGTTACAGTATGCTGACCTTTGACCTTAGGTCACATCAATTCCTTCATAGGTGTCATCCTCATTCCTTTTGCATATTGTTCCTGACATCTCACTCTACCTCTGGTATCATTTTGGTGGCATTTTACTGTAGAAATCTGGAGAAAAATGACATTAAAATCACCCATATAACAAAACCCAGTTTCAATATGCTGACCTTTGACCTTAGGTCACATCAATTCCTTCATAGGTGTCATCCTCATTCCTTTTGCATATTGTTCCTGACATCTCACTCTACCTCTGGTATCATTTTGGTGGCATTTTACTGTAGAAATCTGGAGAAAAATGATTTTAAAGTCACCCCTGTAACAAAACCCAGTTACAGGATGCTGACCTTTGACCTTAGGTCACATCAATTCCTTCATAGGTGTCATCCTCATTCCTTTTGCATATTGTTCCTGACATCTCACTCTACCTCTGGTATCATTTTGGTGGCATTTTACTGTAGAAATCTGGAGAAAAATCATTTTAAAAATCTTACCCATAATGACTCAATCCCACTCACAGTATGCTGACCTTTGACCTTAGGTCACATCAATTCCTTCATAGGTGTCATCCTCATTCCTTTTGCATATTGTTCCTGACATCTCACTCTACCTCTGGTATCATTTTGGTGGCATTTTACTGTAGAAATCTGGAGAAAAATCATTTTAAAATCGCCCCTATAACAAAATCCAGTTACAGTATGCTGACCTTTGACCTTAGGTCACATCAATTCCTTCATAGGTGTCATCCTCATTCCTTTTGCATATTGTTCCTGGTGTCTCACTCTACCTCTGGTATCATTTTGGTGGCATTTTACTGTAGAAATCTGGAGAAAATGATTTTAAAGTCACCCATATAACACAACCCAGTTACAGTATGCTGACCTTTGACCTTAGGTCACATCAATTCCTTCATAGGTGTCATCCTCATTCCTTTTGCATATTGTTCCTGACATCTCACTCTACCTCTGGTATCATTTTGGTGGCATTTTACTGTAGAAATCTGGAGAAAAATGACATTAAAATCACCCATATAACAAAACCCAGTTTCAATATGCTGACCTTTGACCTTAGGTCACATCAATTCCTTCATAGGTGTCATCCTCATTCCTTTTGCATATTGTTCCTGACATCTCACTCTACCTCTGGTATCATTTTGGTGGCATTTTACTGTAGAAATCTGGAGAAAAATGATTTTAAAGTCACCCCTAATAACAAAACCCAGTTACAGGATGCTGACCTTTGACCTTAGGTCACATCAATTCCTTCATAGGTGTCATCCTCATTCCTTTTGCATATTGTTCCTGACATCTCACTCTACCTCTGGTATCATTTTGGTGGCATTTTACTGTAGAAATCTGGAGAAAAATCATTTTAAAAATCTTACCCATAATGACTCAATCCCACTCACAGTATGCTGACCTTTGACCTTAGGTCACATCAATTCCTTCATAGGTGTCATCCTCATTCCTTTTGCATGTTGTTCCTGACATCTCACTCTACCTCTGGTATCATTTTGGTGGCATTTTACTGTAGAAATCTGGAGAAAAATCATTTTAAAGTCACCCATAATGACTCAATCCCACTCACAGTATGCTGACCTTTGACCTTAGGTCACATCAATTCCTTCATAGGTGTCATCCTCATTCCTTTTGCATATTGTTCCTGACATCTCACTCTACCTCTGGTATCATTTTGGTGGCATTTTACTGTAGAAATCTGGAGAAAAATCATTTTAAAATCACCCTATAACAAAATCCAGTTACAGTATGCTGACCTTTGACCTTAGGTCACATCAATTCCTTCATAGGTGTCATCCTCATTCCTTTTGCATATTGTTCCTGACATCTCACTCTACCTCTGGTATCATTTTGGTGGCATTTTACTGTAGAAATCTGGAGAAAAATCATTTTAAAGTCACCCATATAACAAAACCCAGTTACAATATGCTGACCTTTGACCTTAGGTCACATCAATTCCTTCATAGGTGTCATCCTCATTCCTTTTACATATTGTTCCTGACATCTCACTCTACCTCTGGTATCATTTTGGTGGCATTTTACTGTAGAAATCTGGAGAAAAATCATTTTAAAATCGCCCCTATAACAAAATCCAGTTACAGTATGCTGACCTTTGACCTTAGGTCACATCAATTCCTTCATAGGTGTCATCCTCATTCCTTTTGCATATTGTTCCTGACATCTCACTCTACCTCTGGTATCATTTTGGTGGCATTTTACTGTAGAAATCTGGAGAAAATGATTTTAAAGTCACCCATATAACACAACCCAGTTACAGTATGCTGACCTTTGACCTTAGGTCACATCAATTCCTTCATAGGTGTCATCCTCATTCCTTTTGCATATTGTTCCTGACATCTCACTCTACCTCTGGTATCATTTTGGTGGCATTTTACTGTAGAAATCTGGAGAAAAATCATTTTAAAGTCACCCATAATGACTCAATCCCACTCACTGTATGCTGACCTTTGACCTTAGGTCACATCAATTCCTTCATAGGTGTCATCCTCATTCCTTTTGCATATTGTTCCTGACATCTCACTCTACCTCTGGTATCATTTTGGTGGCATTTTACTGTAGAAATCTGGAGAAAAATCATTTTAAAATCGCCCCTATAACAAAATCCAGTTACAGTATGCTGACCTTTGACCTTAGGTCACATCAATTCCTTCATAGGTGTCATCCTCATTACTTTTGCATTATGTTCCTGACATCTCACTCTACCTCTGGTATCATTTTGGTGGAATTTTACTGTAGAAATCTGGAGAAAAATGACATTAAAGTCACCCATATAACAAAACCCAGTTTCAATATGCTGACCTTTGACCTTAGGTCACATCAATTCCTTCATAGGTGTCATCCTCATTCCTTTTGCATATTGTTCCTGACATCTCACTCTACCTCTGGTATCATTTTGGTGGCATTTTACTGTAGAAATCTGGAGAAAAATCATTTTAAATTAACACAAAATGACTCAACCCAGTTACAGTATGCTGACCTTTGACCTTAGGTCACATCAATTCCTTCATAGGTGTCATCCTCATTCCTTTTGCATATTGTTCCTGACATCTCACTCTACCTCTGGTATCATTTTGGTGGCATTTTACTGTAGAAATCTGGAGAAAAATCATTTTAAAAATCTTACCCATAATGACTCAATCCCACTCACAGTATGCTGACCTTTGACCTTAGGTCACATCAATTCCTTCATAGGTGTCATCCTCATTCCTTTTGCATATTGTTCCTGACATCTCACTCTACCTCTGGTATCATTTTGGTGGCATTTTACTGTAGAAATCTGGAGAAAAATCATTTTAAAATCACCCCTATAACAAAATCCAGTTACAGTATGCTGACCTTTGACCTTAGGTCACATCAATTCCTTCATAGGTGTCATCCTCATTCCTTTTGCATATTGTTCCTGACATCTCACTCTACCTCTGGTATCATTTTGGTGGCATTTTACTGTAGAAATCTGGAGAAAAATGACATTAAAGTCACCAATATAACAAAACCCAGTTACAATATGCTGACCTTTGACCTTAGGTCACATCAATTCCTTCATAGGTGTCATCCTCATTCCTTTTGCATATTGTTCCTGACATCTCACTCTACCTCTGGTATCATTTTGGTGGCATTTTACTGTAGAAATCTGGAGAAAAATCATTTTAAAGTCACCCATAATGACTCAATCCCACTCACTGTATGCTGACCTTTGACCTTAGGTCACATCAATTCCTTCATAGGTGTCATCCTCATTCCTTTTGCATATTGTTCCTGACATCTCACTCTACCTCTGGTATCATTTTGGTGGCATTTTACTGTAGAAATCTGGAGAAAAATCATTTTAAAGTCACCCCTATATCAAAACCCAGTTACAGTATGCTGACCTTTGACCTTAGGTCACATCAATTCCTTCATAGGTGTCATCCTCATTCCTTTTGCATATTGTTCCTGACATCTCACTCTACCTCTGGTATCATTTTGGTGGCATTTTACTGTAGAAATCTGGAGAAAAATCATTTTAAAAATCTCACCCATAATGACTCAATCCCACTCACAGTATGCTGACCTTTGACCTTAGGTCACATCAATTCCTTCATAGGTGTCATCCTCATTCCTTTTGCATATTGTTCCTGACATCTCACTCTACCTCTGGTATCATTTTGGTGGCATTTTACTGTAGAAATCTGGAGAAAAATGATTTTAAAGTCACGCCTGTAACAAAACCCAGTTTCAATATGCTGACCTTTGACCTTAGGTCACATCAATTCCTTCATAGGTGTCATCCTCATTCCTTTTGCATATTGTTCCTGACATCTCACTCTACCTCTGGTATCATTTTGGTGGCATTTTACTGTAGAAATCTGGAGAAAAATCATTTTAAAGTCACCCATAATGACTCAATCCCACTCACTGTATGCTGACCTTTGACCTTAGGTCACATCAATTCCTTCATAGGTGTCATCCTCATTCCTTTTGCATATTGTTCCTGACATCTCACTCTACCTCTGGTATCATTTTGGTGGCATTTTACTGTAGAAATCTGGAGAAAAATCATTTTAAAGTCACCCATAATGACTCAATCCCAGTTACAGTATGCTGACCTTTGACCTTAGGTCACATCAATTCCTTCATAGGTGTCATCCTCATTCCTTTTGCATATTGTTCCTGACATCTCACTCTACCTCTGGTATCATTTTGGTGGAATTTTACTGTAGAAATCTGGAGAAAAATGACATTAAAGTCACCCATATAACAAAACCCAGTTTCAATATGCTGACCTTTGACCTTAGGTCACATCAATTCCTTCATAGGTGTCATCCTCATTCCTTTTGCATATTGTTCCTGACATCTCACTCTACCTCTGGTATCATTTTGGTGGCATTTTACTGTAGAAATCTGGAGAAAAATCATTTTAAAGTCACCCCTATAACAAAACCCAGTTACAGTATGCTGACCTTTGACCTTAGGTCACATCAATTCCTTCATAGGTGTCATCCTCATTCCTTTTGCATATTGTTCCTGACATCTCACTCTACCTCTGGTATCATTTTGGTGGCATTTTACTGTAGAAATCTGGAGAAAAATGACATTAAAGTCACCCATATAACAAAACCCAGTTACAATATGCTGACCTTTGACCTTAGGTCACATCAATTCCTTCATAGGTGTCATCCTCATTCCTTTTGCATATTGTTCCTGACATCTCACTCTACCTCTGGTATCATTTTGGTGGCATTTTACTGTAGAAATCTGGAGAAAAATCATTTTAAAAATCTTACCCATAATGACTCAATCCCACTCACTGTATGCTGACCTTTGACCTTAGGTCACATCAATTCCTTCATAGGTGTCATCCTCATTCCTTTTGCATATTGTTCCTGACATCTCACTCTACCTCTGGTATCATTTTGGTGGCATTTTACTGTAGAAATCTGGAGAAAAATCATTTTAAAGTCACCCATATATCAAAATCCAGTTACAGTATGCTGACCTTTGACCTTAGGTCACATCAATTCCTTCATAGGTGTCATCCTCATTCCTTTTGCATATTGTTCCTGACATCTCACTCTACCTCTGGTATCATTTTGGTGGCATTTTACTGTAGAAATCTGGAGAAAAATCATTTTAAAGTCACCCATAATGACTCAAAATCCCAGTTACAGTATGCTGACCTTTGACCTTAGGTCACATCAATTCCTTCATAGGTGTCATCCTCATTCCTTTTGCATATTGTTCCTGACATCTCACTCTACCTCTGGTATCATTTTGGTGGCATTTTACTGTAGAAATCTGGAGAAAAATCATTTTAAAGTCACCCATATAACAAAATCCAGTTACAGTATGCTGACCTTTGACCTTAGGTCACATCAATTCCTTCATAGGTGTCATCCTCATTCCTTTTGCATATTGTTCCTGACATCTCACTCTACCTCTGGTATCATTTTGGTGGCATTTTACTGTAGAAATCTGGAGAAAATCATTTTAAAGTCACCCATATATCAAAATCCAGTTACAGTATGCTGACCTTTGACCTTAGGTCACATCAATTCCTTCATAGGTGTCATCCTCATTCCTTTTACATATTGTTCCTGACATCTCACTCTACCTCTGGTATCATTTTGGTGGCATTTTACTGTAGAAATCTGGAGAAAAATCATTTTAAAATCACCCATAATGACTCAATCCCACTCACAGTATGCTGACCTTTGACCTTAGGTCACATCAATTCCTTCATAGGTGTCATCCTCATTCGTTTTGCATATTGTTCCTGACATCTCACTCTACCTCTGGTATCATTTTGGTGGCATTTTACTGTAGAAATCTGGAGAAAAATCATTTTAAAAATCTTACCCATAATGACTCAATCCCACTCACTGTATGCTGACCTTTGACCTTAGGTCACACCAATTCCTTCATAGGTGTCATCCTCATTCGTTTTGCATATTGTTCCTGACATCTCACTCTACCTCTGGTATCATTTTGGTGGCATTTTACTGTAGAAATCTGGAGAAAAATGACATTAAAGTCACCCCTATAACAAAACCCAGTTTCAATATGCTGACCTTTGACCTTAGGTCACATCAATTCCTTCATAGGTGTCATCCTCATTCCTTTTGCATATTGTTCCTGACATCTCACTCTACCTCTGGTATCATTTTGGTGGCATTTTACTGTAGAAATCTGGAGAAAAATCATTTTAAAGTCACCCATAATGACTCAATCACACTCACAGTGTGCTGACATTTGACCTTAGGTCACATCAATTCCTTCATAGGTGTCATCCTCATTCCTTTTGCATATTGTTCCTGACATCTCACTCTACCTCTGGTATCATTTTGGTGGCATTTTACTGTAGAAATCTGGAGAAAAATGACATTAAAGTCACCCCTATAACAAAACCCAGTTACAGTATGCTGACCTTTGACCTTAGGTCACATCAATTCCTTCATAGGTGTCATCCTCATTCCTTTTGCATATTGTTCCTGACATCTCACTCTACCTCTGGTATCATTTTGGTGGCATTTTACTGTAGAAATCTGGAGAAAAATCATTTTAAAGTCACCCATAATGACTCAATCCCAGTTACAGTATGCTGACCTTTGACCTTAGGTCACATCAATTCCTTCATAGGTGTCATCCTCATTCCTTTTGCATATTGTTCCTGACATCTCACTCTACCTCTGGTATCATTTTGGTGGCATTTTACTGTAGAAATCTGGAGAAAAATCATTTTAAAGTCACCCATAATGACTCAATCCCACTCACAGTATGCTGACCTTTGACCTTAGGTCACATCAATTCCTTCATAGGTGTCATCCTCATTCCTTTTGCATGTTGTTCCTGACATCTCACTCTACCTCTGGTATCATTTTGGTGGCATTTTACTGTAGAAATCTGGAGAAAAATCATTTTAAAGTCACCCATATATCAAAATCCAGTTACAGTATGCTGACCTTTGACCTTAGGTCACATCAATTCCTTCATAGGTGTCATCCTCATTCCTTTTGCATATTGTTCCTGACATCTCACTCTACCTCTGGTATCATTTTGGTGGCATTTTACTGTAGAAATCTGGAGAAAAATCATTTTAAAATCACCCATAATGACTCAATCCCACTCACAGTATGCTGACCTTTGACCTTAGGTCACATCAATTCCTTCATAGGTGTCATCCTCATTCCTTTTGCATATTGTTCCTGACATCTCACTCTACCTCTGGTATCATTTTGGTGGCATTTTACTGTAGAAATCTGGAGAAAAATGACATTAAAGTCACCCATATAACAAAACCCAGTTTCAATATGCTGACCTTTGACCTTAGGTCACATCAATTCCTTCATAGGTGTCATCCTCATTCCTTTTGCATATTGTTCCTGACATCTCACTCTACCTCTGGTATCATTTTGGTGGCATTTTACTGTAGAAATCTGGAGAAAAATCATTTTAAAGTCACCCATATATCAAAATCCAGTTACAGTATGCTGACCTTTGACCTTAGGTCACATCAATTCCTTCATAGGTGTCATCCTCATTCCTTTTGCATATTGTTCCTGACATCTCACTCTACCTCTGGTATCATTTTGGTGGCATTTTACTGTAGAAATCTGGAGAAAAATGACATTAAAGTCACCCATATAACAAAACCCAGTTTCAATATGCTGACCTTTGACCTTACATAACATCAATTCCTTCATAGGTGTCATCCTCATTCCTTTTGCATATTGTTCCTGACATCTCACTCTACCTCTGGTATCATTTTGGTGGCATTTTACTGTAGAAATCTGGAGAAAATCATTTTAAAGTCACCCCTATAACAAAACCCAGTTACAGTATGCTGACCTTTGACCTTAGGTCACATCAATTCCTTCATAGGTGTCATCCTCATTCCTTTTGCATATTGTTCCTGACATCTCACTCTACCTCTGGTATCATTTTGGTGGCATTTTACTGTAGAAATCTGGAGAAAAATCATTTTAAAGTCACCCATAATGACTCAATCCCACTCACAGTATGCTGACCTTTGACCTTAGGTCACATCAATTCCTTCATAGGTGTCATCCTCATTCCTTTTGCATATTGTTCCTGGTGTCTCACTCTACCTCTGGTATCATTTTGGTGGCATTTTACTGTAGAAATCTGGAGAAAAATCATTTAAAAAATATCACCCATAATGACTCAATCCCACTTACAGTATGCTGACCTTTGACCTTAGGTCACATCAATTCCTTCATAGGTGTCATCCTCATTCCTTTTGCATATTGTTCCTGACATCTCACTCTACCTCTGGTATCATTTTGGTGGCATTTTACTGTAGAAATCTGGAGAAAAATCATTTTAAATTCACCCATAATGACTCAATACCAGTTACAGTATGCTGACCTTTGACCTTAGGTCACATCAATTCCTTCATAGGTGTCATCCTCATTCCTTTTGCATATTGTTCCTGACATCTCACTCTACCTCTGGTATCATTTTGGTGGCATTTTACTGTAGAAATCTGGAGAAAAATCATTTTAAAGTCACCCATAATGACTCAATCCCAGTTACAGTATGCTGACCTTTGACCTTAGGTCACATCAATTCCTTCATAGGTGTCATCCTCATTCCTTTTGCATATTGTTCCTGACATCTCACTCTACCTCTGGTATCATTTTGGTGGCATTTTACTGTAGAAATCTGGAGAAAAATCATTTTAAAGTCACCCATATATCAAAATCCAGTTACAGTATGCTGACCTTTGACCTTAGGTCACATCAATTCCTTCATAGGTGTCATCCTCATTCCTTTTGCATATTGTTCCTGACATCTCACTCTACCTCTGGTATCATTTTGGTGGCATTTTACTGTAGAAATCTGGAGAAAAATCATTTTAAAATCACCCCTATAACAAAACCCAGTTACAGTATGCTGACCTTTGACCTTAGGTCACATCAATTCCTTCATAGGTGTCATCCTCATTCCTTTTGCATATTGTTCCTGACATCTCACTCTACCTCTGGTATCATTTTGGTGGCATTTTACTGTAGAAATCTGGAGAAAAATCATTTTAAAATCTCCCCCATAATACTCAATCCCAGTTCACTGTATGCTGACCTTTGACCTTAGGTCACATCAATTCCTTCATAGGTGTCATCCTCATTCTTTTTGCATATTGTTCCTGACATCTCACTCTACCTCTGGTATCATTTTGGTGGCATTTTACTGTAGAAATCTGAAGAAAAATAACTTTAAAGTCACCCATATATCAAAACCCAGTTACAGTATGCTGACCTTTGACCTTAGGTCACATCAATTCCTTCATAGGTGTCATCCTCATTCTTTTTGCATATTGTTCCTGACATCTCACTTTACCTCTGGTATCATTTTGGTGGCATTTTACTGTAGAAATCTGGAGAAAATGACATTTTAAAGTCACCCATATAACAAAACCCAGTTTCAATATGCTGACCTTTGACCTTAGGTCACATCAATTCCTTCATAGGTGTCATCCTCATTCCTTTTGCATATTGTTCCTGACATCTCACTCTACCTCTGGTATCATTTTGGTGGCATTTTACTGTAGAAATCTGGAGAAAAATCATTTTAAAAATATTACCCATAATGACTCAATCCCACTCACAGTATGCTGACCTTTGACCTTAGGTCACATCAATTCCTTCATAGGTGTCATCCTCATTCCTTTTGCATATTGTTCCTGACATCTCACTCTACCTCTGGTATCATTTTGGTGGCATTTTACTGTAGAAATCTGGAGAAAAATCATTTTAAAGTCACCCATAATGACTCAATCCCACTCACAGTATGCTGACCTTTGACCTTAGGTCACATCAATTCCTTCATAGGTGTCATCCTCATTCCTTTTGCATATTGTTCCTGACATCTCACTCTACCTCTGGTATCATTTTGGTGGCATTTTACTGTAGAAATCTGGAGAAAAATCATTTTAAAGTCACCCCTATAACAAAACCCAGTTACAGTATGCTGACCTTTGACCTTAGGTCACATCAATTCCTTCATAGGTGTCATCCTCATTCCTTTTGCATATTGTTCCTGGTGTCTCACTCTACCTCTGGTATCATTTTGGTGGCATTTTACTGTAGAAATCTGGAGAAAAATCATTTTAAAAATCTCACCCATAATGACTCAATCCCACTCACAGTATGCTGACCTTTGACCTTAGGTCACATCAATTCCTTCATAGGTGTCATCCTCATTCCTTTTGCATATTGTTCCTGACATCTCACTCTACCTCTGGTATCATTTTGGTGGCATTTTACTGTAGAAATCTGGAGAAAAATCATTTTTAAAGTCACCCATAATGACTCAATCCCACTCACTGTATGCTGACCTTTGACCTTAGGTCACATCAATTCCTTCATAGGTGTCATCCTCATTCCTTTTGCATATTGTTCCTGACATCTCACTCTACCTCTGGTATCATTTTGGTGGCATTTTACTGTAGAAATCTGGAGAAAAATCATTTTAAAATCACCCATAATGACTCAATCCCACTCACAGTATGCTGACCTTTGACCTTAGGTCACATCAATTCCTTCATAGGTGTCATCCTCATTCCTTTTGCATATTGTTCCTGACATCTCACTCTACCTCTGGTATCATTTTGGTGGCATTTTACTGTAGAAATCTGGAGAAAAATCATTTTAAAGTCACCCATATATCAAAATCCAGTTACATTATGCTGACCTTTGACCTTAGGTCACATCAATTCCTTCATAGGTGTCATCCTCATTCCTTTTGCATATTGTTCCTGACATCTCACTCTACCTCTGGTATCATTTTGGTGGCATTTTACTGTAGAAATCTGGAGAAAAATCATTTTAAAGTCACCCATAATGACTCAATCCCACTCACAGTATGCTGACCTTTGACCTTAGGTCACATCAATTCCTTCATAGGTGTCATCCTCATTCCTTTTGCATATTGTTCCTGACATCTCACTCTACCTCTGGTATCATTTTGGTGGCATTTTACTGTAGAAATCTGGAGAAAAATGACATTAAAGTCACCCATATAACAAAACCCAGTTACAATATGCTGACCTTTGACCTTAGGTCACATCAATTCCTTCATAGGTGTCATCCTCATTCCTTTTGCATATTGTTCCTGACATCTCACTCTACCTCTGGTATCATTTTGGTGGCATTTTACTGTAGAAATCTGGAGAAAATCATTTTAAAGTCACCCCTATAACAAAACCCAGTTACAGTATGCTGACCTTTGACCTTAGGTCACATCAATTCCTTCATAGGTGTCATCCTCATTCCTTTTGCATATTGTTCCTGACATCTCACTCTACCTCTGGTATCATTTTGGTGGCATTTTACTGTAGAAATCTGGAGAAAAATCATTTTAAAGTCACCCATATATCAAAATCCAGTTACAGTATGCTGACCTTTGACCTTAGGTCACATCAATTCCTTCATAGGTGTCATCCTCATTCCTTTTGCATATTGTTCCTGACATCTCACTCTACCTCTGGTATCATTTTGGTGGCATTTTACTGTAGAAATCTGGAGAAAAATCATTTTAAAAAATCTCACCCATAATGACTCAATCCCACTCACAGTATGCTGACCTTTGACCTTAGGTCACATCAATTCCTTCATAGGTGTCATCCTCATTCCTTTTCCATATTGTTCCTGGTGTCTCACTCTACCTCTGGTATCATTTTGGTGGAATTTTACTGTAGAAATCTGGAGAAAAATGACATTAAAGTCACCCATATAACAAAACCCAGTTTCAATATGCTGACCTTTGACCTTAGGTCACATCAATTCCTTCATAGGTGTCATCCTCATTCCTTTTGCATATTGTTCCTGACATCTCACTCTACCTCTGGTATCATTTTGGTGGCATTTTACTGTAGAAATCTGGAGAAAATCATTTTAAAGTCACCCCTATAACAAAACCCAGTTACAGTATGCTGACCTTTGACCTTAGGTCACATCAATTCCTTCATAGGTGTCATCCTCATTCCTTTTGCATATTGTTCCTGACATCTCACTCTACCTCTGGTATCATTTTGGTGGCATTTTACTGTAGAAATCTGGAGAAAATCATTTTAAAGTCACCAATATAAGAAAACCCAGTTACAGTATGCTGACCTTTGACCTTAGGTCACATCAATTCCTTCATAGGTGTCATCCTCATTCCTTTTGCATATTGTTCCTGACATCTCACTCTACCTCTGGTATCATTTTGGTGGCATTTTACTGTAGAAATCTGGAGAAAAATCATTATAAAGTCACCCATAATGAATCAATCCCAGTTACAGTATGCTGACCTTTGACCTTAGGTCACATCAATTCCTTCATAGGTGTCATCCTCATTCCTTTTGCATATTGTTCCTGACATCTCACTCTACCTCTGGTATCATTTTGGTGGCATTTTACTGTAGAAATCTGGAGAAAAATCATTTTAAAGTCACCCATATAACAAAATCCAGTTACAGTATGCTGACCTTTGACCTTAGGTCACATCAATTCCTTCATAGGTGTCATCCTCATTCCTTTTGCATATTGTTCCTGACATCTCACTCTACCTCTGGTATCATTTTGGTGGCATTTTACTGTAGAAATCTGGAGAAAAATCATTTTAAAGTCACCCATATATCAAAATCCAGTTACAGTATGCTGACCTTTGACCTTAGGTCACATCAATTCCTTCATAGGTGTCATCCTCATTCCTTTTGCATATTGTTCCTGACATCTCACTCTACCTCTGGTATCATTTTGGTGGCATTTTACTGTAGAAATCTGGAGAAAAATCATTTTAAAGTCACCCATAATGACTCAATCCCACTGACAGTATGCTGACCTTTGACCTTAGGTCACATCAATTCCTTCATAGGTGTCATCCTCATTCCTTTTGCATATTGTTCCTGACATCTCACTCTACCTCTGGTATCATTTTGGTGGCATTTTACTGTAGAAATCTGGAGAAAAATCATTTTAAAGTCACCCATATATCAAAATCCAGTTACAGTATGCTGACCTTTGACCTTAGGTCACATCAATTCCTTCATAGGTGTCATCCTCATTCCTTTTGCATATTGTTCCTGACATCTCACTCTACCTCTGGTATCATTTTGGTGGCATTTTACTGTAGAAATCTGGAGAAAAATCATTTTAAAGTCACCCATATAACAAAACCCAGTTACAATATGCTGACCTTTGACCTTAGGTCACATCAATTCCTTCATAGGTGTCATCCTCATTCCTTTTGCATATTGTTCCTGACATCTCACTCTACCTCTGGTATCATTTTGGTGGCATTTTACTGTAGAAATCTGGAGAAAATCATTTTAAAGTCACCCCTATAACAAAACCCAGTTACAGTATGCTGACCTTTGACCTTAGGTCACATCAATTCCTTCATAGGTGTCATCCTCATTCCTTTTGCATATTGTTCCTGACATCTCACTCTACCTCTGGTATCATTTTGGTGGCATTTTACTGTAGAAATCTGGAGAAAAATCATTTTAAAGTCACCCATAATGACTCAATCCCACTCACAGTATGCTGACCTTTGACCTTAGGTCACATCAATTCCTTCATAGGTGTCATCCTCATTCCTTTTGCATATTGTTCCTGGTGTCTCACTCTACCTCTGGTATCATTTTGGTGGCATTTTACTGTAGAAATCTGGAGAAAAATCATTTTAAAGTCACCCCTATAACAAAACCCAGTTACAGTATGCTGACCTTTGACCTTAGGTCACATCAATTCCTTCATAGGTGTCATCCTCATTCCTTTTGCATATTGTTCCTGGTGTCTCACTCTACCTCTGGTATCATTTTGGTGGCATTTTACTGTAGAAATCTGGAGAAAAATCATTTTAAAGTCACCCATATGACAAAATCCCAGTTACATTATGCTGACCTTTGACCTTAGGTCACATCAATTCCTTCATAGGTGTCATCCTCATTCCTTTTGCATATTGTTCCTGACATCTCACTCTACCTCTGGTATCATTTTGGTGGCATTTTACTGTAGAAATCTGGAGAAAAATCATTTTAAAGTCACCCCTATAACAAAACCCAGTTACAGTATGCTGACCTTTGACCTTAGGTCACATCAATTCCTTCATAGGTGTCATCCTCATTCCTTTTGCATATTGTTCCTGACATCTCACTCTACCTCTGGTATCATTTTGGTGGCATTTTACTGTAGAAATCTGGAGAAAAATGACATTTTAAAGTCACCCCTATATAACAAAACCCAGTTACAATATGCTGACCTTTGACCTTAGGTCACATCAATTCCTTCATAGGTGTCATCCTCATTCCTTTTGCATATTGTTCCTGGTGTCTCACTCTACCTCTGGTATCATTTTGGTGGCATTTTACTGTAGAAATCTGGAGAAAAATGACATTAAAGTCACCCATATAACAAAACCCAGTTACAGTATGCTGACCTTTGACCTTAGGTCACATCAATTCCTTCATAGGTGTCATCCTCATTCCTTTTGCATATTGTTCCTGGTGTCTCACTCTACCTCTGGTATCATTTTGGTGGCATTTTACTGTAGAAATCTGGAGAAAAATCATTTTAAAGTCACCCATATAACACAACCCAGTTACAGTATGCTGACCTTTGACCTTAGGTCACATCAATTCCTTCATAGGTGTCATCCTCATTCCTTTTGCATATTGTTCCTGACATCTCACTCTACCTCTGGTATCATTTTGGTGGCATTTTACTGTAGAAATCTGGAGAAAAATCATTTTAAAGTCACCCATAATGACAAAATCCCAGTTACTGTATGCTGACCTTTGACCTTAGGTCACATCAATTCCTTCATAGGTGTCATCCTCATTCCTTTTGCATATTGTTCCTGACATCTCACTCTACCTCTGGTATCATTTTGGTGGCATTTTACTGTAGAAATCTGGAGAAAAATCATTTTAAAGTCACCCATAATGACTCAATCCCAGTTACAGTATGCTGACCTTTGACCTTAGGTCACATCAATTCCTTCATAGGTGTCATCCTCATTCCTTTTGCATATTGTTCCTGACATCTCACTCTACCTCTGGTATCATTTTGGTGGCATTTTACTGTAGAAATCTGGAGAAAAATCATTTTAAAGTCACCCATAATGACTCAATCCCAGTTACAGTATGCTGACCTTTGACCTTAGGTCACATCAATTCCTTCATAGGTGTCATCCTCATTCCTTTTGCATATTGTTCCTGACATCTCACTCTACCTCTGGTATCATTTTGGTGGCATTTTACTGTAGAAATCTGGAGAAAAATGAGTTTAAAGTAACCCATAATAACTCAATCCCAGTTACAGTATGCTGACCTTTGACCTTAGGTCACATCAATTCCTTCATAGGTGTCATCCTCATTCCTTTTGCATATTGTTCCTGACATCTCACTCTACCTCTGGTATCATTTTGGTGGCATTTTACTGTAGAAATCTGGAGAAAAATCATTTTAAAAAACTCACACATAATGACTCAATCCCAGTTACAGTATGCTGACCTTTGACCTTAGGTCACATCAATTCCTTCATAGGTGTCATCCTCATTCCTTTTGCATATTGTTCCTGACATCTCACTCTACCTCTGGTATCATTTTGGTGGCATTTTACTGTAGAAATCTGGAGAAAAATCATTTTAAAGTCACCCATATATCAAAATCCAGTTACATTATGCTGACCTTTGACCTTAGGTCACATCAATTCCTTCATAGGTGTCATCCTCATTCCTTTTGCATATTGTTCCTGACATCTCACTCTACCTCTGGTATCATTTTGGTGGCATTTTACTGTAGAAATCTGGAGAAAAATCATGTTAAAGTCACCCATATATGACTCAATCCCAGTTACAGTATGCTGACCTTTGACCTTAGGTCACATCAATTCCTTCATAGGTGTCATCCTCATTCCTTTTGCATATTGTTCCTGACATCTCACTCTACCTCTGGTATCATTTTGGTGGCATTTTACTGTAGAAATCTGGAGAAAAATGACATTTTAAAGTCACCCATATAACAAAACCCAGTTACAATATGCTGACCTTTGACCTTAGGTCACATCAATTCCTTCATAGGTGTCATCCTCATTCCTTTTGCATATTGTTCCTGACATCTCACTCTACCTCTGGTATCATTTTGGTGGCATTTTACTGTAGAAATCTGGAGAAAATCATTTTAAAGTCACCCCTATAACAAAACCCAGTTACAGTATGCTGACCTTTGACCTTAGGTCACATCAATTCCTTCATAGGTGTCATCCTCATTCCTTTTGCATATTGTTCCTGACATCTCACTCTACCTCTGGTATCATTTTGGTGGCATTTTACTGTAGAAATCTGGAGAAAAATCATTTTAAAGTCACCCCTATAACAAATCCCAGTTACAGTATGCTGACCTTTGACCTTAGGTCACATCAATTCCTTCATAGGTGTCATCCTCATTCCTTTTGCATATTGTTCCTGACATCTCACTCTACCTCTGGTATCATTTTGGTGGCATTTTACTGTAGAAATCTGGAGAAAAATCATTTTAAAATCTCACATATAATGACAAAACCCAGTTACAGTATGCTGACCTTTGACCTTAGGTCACATCAATTCCTTCATAGGTGTCATCCTCATTCCTTTTGCATATTGTTCCTGGTGTCTCACTCTACCTCTGGTATCATTTTGGTGGCATTTTACTGTAGAAATCTGGAGAAAAATGACATTTTAAAGTCACCCATATAACAAAACCCAGTTACAATATGCTGACCTTTGACCTTAGGTCACATCAATTCCTTCATAGGTGTCATCCTCATTCCTTTTGCATATTGTTCCTGACATCTCACTCTACCTCTGGTATCATTTTGGTGGCATTTTACTGTAGAAATCTGGAGAAAATCATTTTAAAGTCACCCCTATAACAAAACCCAGTTACAGTATGCTGACCTTTGACCTTAGGTCACATCAATTCCTTCATAGGTGTCATCCTCATTCCTTTTGCATATTGTTCCTGACATCTCACTCTACCTCTGGTATCATTTTGGTGGCATTTTACTGTAGAAATCTGGAGAAAATCATTTTAAAGTCACCCCTATAACAAAACCCAGTTTCAATATGCTGACCTTTGACCTTAGGTCACATCAATTCCTTCATAGGTGTCATCCTCATTCCTTTTGCATATTGTTCCTGACATCTCACTCTACCTCTGGTATCATTTTGGTGGCATTTTACTGTAGAAATCTGGAGAAAAATCATTTTAAAGTCACCCATATAACAAAACCCAGTTCACTGTATGCTGACCTTTGACCTTAGGTCACATCAATTCCTTCATAGGTGTCATCCTCATTCGTTTTGCATATTGTTCCTGACATCTCACTCTACCTCTGGTATCATTTTGGTGGCATTTTACTGTAGAAATCTGGAGAAAAATCATTTTAAAGTCACCCATATATCAAAATCCAGTTACAGTATGCTGACCTTTGACCTTAGGTCACATCAATTCCTTCATAGGTGTCATCCTCATTCCTTTTGCATATTGTTCCTGACATCTCACTCTACCTCTGGTATCATTTTGGTGGCATTTTACTGTAGAAATTTGGAGAAAAATCATTTTAAAGTCACCCATATAAGAAAATCCAGTTACAGTATGCTGACCTTTGACCTTAGGTCACATCAATTCCTTCATAGGTGTCATCCTCATTCCTTTTGCATATTGTTCCTGACATCTCACTCTACCTCTGGTATCATTTTGGTGGCATTTTACTGTAGAAATCTGGAGAAAAATAACTTTAAAGTCACCCATAATGACTCAATCCCACTCACAGTATGCTGACCTTTGACCTTAGGTCACATCAATTCCTTCATAGGTGTCATCCTCATTCCTTTTGCATATTGTTCCTGACATCTCACTCTACCTCTGGTATCATTTTGGTGGCATTTTACTGTAGAAATCTGGAGAAAAATCATTTTAAAGTCACCCATATATCAAAATCCAGTTACAGTATGCTGACCTTTGACCTTAGGTCACATCAATTCCTTCATAGGTGTCATCCTCATTCCTTTTGCATATTGTTCCTGACATCTCACTCTACCTCTGGTATCATTTTGGTGGCATTTTACTGTAGAAATCTGGAGAAAAATCATTTTAAAGTCACCCCTATAACAAAACCCAGTTACAATATGCTGACCTTTGACCTTAGGTCACATCAATTCCTTCATAGGTGTCATCCTCATTCCTTTTGCATATTGTTCCTGACATCTCACTCTACCTCTGGTATCATTTTGGTGGCATTTTACTGTAGAAATCTGGAGAAAATCATTTTAAAGTCACCCCTATAACAAAACCCAGTTACAGTATGCTGACCTTTGACCTTAGGTCACATCAATTCCTTCATAGGTGTCATCCTCATTCCTTTTGCATATTGTTCCTGACATCTCACTCTACCTCTGGTATCATTTTGGTGGCATTTTACTGTAGAAATCTGGAGAAAAATCATTTTAAAATCACCCATAATGACAAAATCCCAGTTACAGTATGCTGACCTTTGACCTTAGGTCACATCAATTCCTTCATAGGTGTCATCCTCATTCCTTTTGCATATTGTTCCTGGTGTCTCACTCTACCTCTGGTATCATTTTGGTGGCATTTTACTGTAGAAATCTGGAGAAAAATCATTTTAAAGTCACCCCTATAACAAAACCCAGTTACAGTATGCTGACCTTTGACCTTAGGTCACATCAATTCCTTCATAGGTGTCATCCTCATTCCTTTTGCATATTGTTCCTGGTGTCTCACTCTACCTCTGGTATCATTTTGGTGGCATTTTTACTGTAGAAATCTGGAGAAAAATCATTTTAAAATCTCACCCATAATGACTCAATCCCAGTTACAGTATGCTGACCTTTGACCTTAGGTCACATCAATTCCTTCATAGGTGTCATCCTCATTCCTTTTGCATATTGTTCCTGACATCTCACTCTACCTCTGGTATCATTTTGGTGGCATTTTACTGTAGAAATCTGGAGAAAAATCATTTTAAAGTCACCCATAATGACTCAATCCCAGTTACAGTATGCTGACCTTTGACCTTAGGTCACATCAATTCCTTCATAGGTGTCATCCTCATTCCTTTTGCATATTGTTCCTGACATCTCACTCTACCTCTGGTATCATTTTGGTGGCATTTTACTGTAGAAATCTGGAGAAAAATCATTTTAAAGTCACCAATATGACAAAACCCAGTTACAGTATGCTGACCTTTGACCTTAGGTCACATCAATTCCTTCATAGGTGTCATCCTCATTCCTTTTGCATATTGTTCCTGACATCTCACTCTACCTCTGGTATCATTTTGGTGGCATTTTACTGTAGAAATCTGGAGAAAAATCATTTTAAAGTCACCCCTATAACAAAACCCAGTTACAGTATGCTGACCTTTGACCTTAGGTCACATCAATTCCTTCATAGGTGTCATCCTCATTCCTTTTGCATATTGTTCCTGACATCTCACTCTACCTCTGGTATCATTTTGGTGGCATTTTACTGTAGAAATCTGGAGAAAAATGACATTAAAGTCACCCATATAACAAAACCCAGTTTCAATATGCTGACCTTTGACCTTAGGTCACATCAATTCCTTCATAGGTGTCATCCTCATTCCTTTTGCATATTGTTCCTGACATCTCACTCTACCTCTGGTATCATTTTGGTGGCATTTTACTGTAGAAATCTGGAGAAAAATCATTTTAAAGTCACCCATATAACAAAACCCAGTTACAGTATGCTGACCTTTGACCTTAGGTCACATCAATTCCTTCATAGGTGTCATCCTCATTCCTTTTGCATATTGTTCCTGGTGTCTCACTCTACCTCTGGTATCATTTTGGTGGCATTTTACTGTAGAAATCTGGAGAAAAATCATTTTAAAGTCACCCATATAACACAACCCAGTTACAGTATGCTGACCTTTGACCTTAGGTCACATCAATTCCTTCATAGGTGTCATCCTCATTCCTTTTGCATATTGTTCCTGACATCTCACTCTACCTCTGGTATCATTTTGGTGGCATTTTACTGTAGAAATCTGGAGAAAAATCATTTTAAAGTCACCCATATACTCAAAACCCAGTTACTGTATGCTGACCTTTGACCTTAGGTCACATCAATTCCTTCATAGGTGTCATCCTCATTCCTTTTGCATATTGTTCCTGACATCTCACTCTACCTCTGGTATCATTTTGGTGGCATTTTACTGTAGAAATCTGGAGAAAAATCATTTTAAAGTCACCCATATATCAAAATCCAGTTACAGTATGCTGACCTTTGACCTTAGGTCACATCAATTCCTTCATAGGTGTCATCCTCATTCCTTTTGCATATTGTTCCTGACATCTCACTCTACCTCTGGTATCATTTTGGTGGCATTTTACTGTAGAAATCTGGAGAAAAATCATTTTAAAGTCACCCATATATCAAAATCCAGTTACAGTATGCTGACCTTTGACCTTAGGTCACATCAATTCCTTCATAGGTGTCATCCTCATTCCTTTTGCATATTGTTCCTGACATCTCACTCTACCTCTGGTATCATTTTGGTGGCATTTTACTGTAGAAATCTGGAGAAAAATCATTTTAAAGTCACCCATATAACTCAATCCCAGTTACAGTATGCTGTCCTTTGTCCTTAGGTCACATCAATTCCTTCATAGGTGTCATCCTCATTCCTTTTGCATATTGTTCCTGACATCTCACTCTACCTCTGGTATCATTTTGGTGGCATTTTACTGTAGAAATCTGGAGAAAAATCATTTTAAAGTCACACCTATATCAAAATCCAGTTACAGTATGCTGACCTTTGACCTTAGGTCACATCAATTCCTTCATAGGTGTCATCCTCATTCCTTTTGCATATTGTTCCTGACATCTCACTCTACCTCTGGTATCATTTTGGTGGCATTTTACTGTAGAAATCTGGAGAAAAATGACATTTTAAAGTCACCCATATAACAAAACCCAGTTACAATATGCTGACCTTTGACCTTAGGTCACATCAATTCCTTCATAGGTGTCATCCTCATTCCTTTTGCATATTGTTCCTGACATCTCACTCTACCTCTGGTATCATTTTGGTGGCATTTTACTGTAGAAATCTGGAGAAAATCATTTTAAAGTCACCCCTATAACAAAACCCAGTTACAATATGCTGACCTTTGACCTTAGGTCACATCAATTCCTTCATAGGTGTCATCCTCATTCCTTTTGCATATTGTTCCTGACATCTCACTCTACCTCTGGTATCATTTTGGTGGCATTTTACTGTAGAAATCTGGAGAAAAATCATTTTAAAGTCACCCATAATGACTCAATCCCACTCACAGTATGCTGACCTTTGACCTTAGGTCACATCAATTCCTTCATAGGTGTCATCCTCATTCCTTTTGCATATTGTTCCTGGTGTCTCACTCTACCTCTGGTATCATTTTGGTGGCATTTTACTGTAGAAATCTGGAGAAAAATCATTTTAAAGTCACCCCTATAACAAAACCCAGTTACAGTATGCTGACCTTTGACCTTAGGTCACATCAATTCCTTCATAGGTGTCATCCTCATTCCTTTTGCATATTGTTCCTGGTGTCTCACTCTACCTCTGGTATCATTTTGGTGGCATTTTACTGTAGAAATCTGGAGAAAAATCATTTTAAAGTCACCCATAATGACTCAATCCCAGTTACAGTATGCTGACCATTGACCTTAGGTCACATCAATTCCTTCATAGGTGTCATCCTCATTCCTTTTGCATATTGTTCCTGACATCTCACTCTACCTCTGGTATCATTTTGGTGGCATTTTACTGTAGAAATCTGGAGAAAAATCATTTTAAAGTCACCCATATAACAAAACCCAGTTACAGTATGCTGACCTTTGACCTTAGGTCACATCAATTCCTTCATAGGTGTCATCCTCATTCCTTTTGCATATTGTTCCTGACATCTCACTCTACCTCTGGTATCATTTTGGTGGCATTTTACTGTAGAAATCTGGAGAAAAATCATTTTAAAGTCACCCATATAACAAAACCCAGTTACAGTATGCTGACCTTTGACCTTAGGTCACATCAATTCCTTCATAGGTGTCATCCTCATTCCTTTTGCATATTGTTCCTGGTGTCTCACTCTACCTCTGGTATCATTTTGGTGGCATTTTACTGTAGAAATCTGGAGAAAAATCATTTTAAAGTCACCCCTATAACAAAACCCAGTTACAGTATGCTGACCTTTGACCTTAGGTCACATCAATTCCTTCATAGGTGTCATCCTCATTCCTTTTGCATATTGTTCCTGGTGTCTCACTCTACCTCTGGTATCATTTTGGTGGCATTTTACTGTAGAAATCTGGAGAAAATGATTTTAAAGTCACCCATATAACACAACCCAGTTACAGTATGCTGACCTTTGACCTTAGGTCACATCAATTCCTTCATAGGTGTCATCCTCATTCCTTTTGCATATTGTTCCTGACATCTCACTCTACCTCTGGTATCATTTTGGTGGCATTTTACTGTAGAAATCTGGAGAAAAATGACATTAAAGTCACCCATATAACAAAACCCAGTTTCAATATGCTGACCTTTGACCTTAGGTCACATCAATTCCTTCATAGGTGTCATCCTCATTCCTTTTGCATATTGTTCCTGACATCTCACTCTACCTCTGGTATCATTTTGGTGGCATTTTACTGTAGAAATCTGGAGAAAAATGATTTTAAAGTCACCCTATAACAAAACCCAGTTACATTATGCTGACCTTTGACCTTAGGTCACATCAATTCCTTCATAGGTGTCATCCTCATTCCTTTTGCATATTGTTCCTGACATCTCACTCTACCTCTGGTATCATTTTGGTGGCATTTTACTGTAGAAATCTGGAGAAAAATCATTTTAAAATCACCCATAATGACTCAATCCCACTCACAGTATGCTGACCTTTGACCTTAGGTCACATCAATTCCTTCATAGGTGTCATCCTCATTCCTTTTGCATATTGTTCCTGACATCTCACTCTACCTCTGGTATCATTTTGGTGGCATTTTACTGTAGAAATCTGGAGAAAAATCATTTTAAAGTCACCCATAATACTCAAAATCCCAGTTACAGTATGCTGACCTTTGACCTTAGGTCACATCAATTCCTTCATAGGTGTCATCCTCATTCCTTTTGCATATTGTTCCTGACATCTCACTCTACCTCTGGTATCATTTTGGTGGCATTTTACTGTAGAAATCTGGAGAAAAATGACATTAAAGTCACCCATATAACAAAACCCAGTTACAATATGCTGACCTTTGACCTTAGGTCACATCAATTCCTTCATAGGTGTCATCCTCATTCCTTTTGCATATTGTTCCTGACATCTCACTCTACCTCTGGTATCATTTTGGTGGCATTTTACTGTAGAAATCTGGAGAAAAATCATTTTAAAGTCACCCATATAACAAAACCCAGTTACAGTATGCTGACCTTTGACCTTAGGTCACATCAATTCCTTCATAGGTGTCATCCTCATTCCTTTTGCATATTGTTCCTGGTGTCTCACTCTACCTCTGGTATCATTTTGGTGGCATTTTACTGTAGAAATCTGGAGAAAAATCATTTTAAAGTCACCCATATAACACAACCCAGTTACAGTATGCTGACCTTTGACCTTAGGTCACATCAATTCCTTCATAGGTGTCATCCTCATTCCTTTTGCATATTGTTCCTGACATCTCACTCTACCTCTGGTATCATTTTGGTGGCATTTTACTGTAGAAATCTGGAGAAAAATCATTTTAAAGTCACCCCTATATCAAAACCCAGTTACACTATGTTGACCTTTGACCTTAGGTCACATCAATTCCTTCATAGGTGTCATCCTCATTCCTTTTGCATATTGTTCCTGACATCTCACTCTACCTCTGGTATCATTTTGGTGGCATTTTACTGTAGAAATCTGGAGAAAAATCATTTTAAAGTCACCCATAATGACTCAATCCCACTCACAGTATGCTGACCTTTGACCTTAGGTCACATCAATTCCTTCATAGGTGTCATCCTCATTCCTTTTGCATATTGTTCCTGACATCTCACTCTACCTCTGGTATCATTTTGGTGGCATTTTACTGTAGAAATCTGGAGAAAAATCATTTTAAAGTCACCCCTATAACAAAACCCAGTTACAGTATGCTGACCTTTGACCTTAGGTCACATCAATTCCTTCATAGGTGTCATCCTCATTCCTTTTGCATATTGTTCCTGACATCTCACTCTACCTCTGGTATCATTTTGGTGGCATTTTACTGTAGAAATCTGGAGAAAAATGACATTAAAGTCACCCATATAACAAAACCCAGTTTCAATATGCTGACCTTTGACCTTAGGTCACATCAATTCCTTCATAGGTGTCATCCTCATTCCTTTTGCATATTGTTCCTGACATCTCACTCTACCTCTGGTATCATTTTGGTGGCATTTTACTGTAGAAATCTGGAGAAAAATCATTTTAAAGTCACCCATAATGACTCAATCCCACTCACAGTATGCTGACCTTTGACCTTAGGTCACATCAATTCCTTCATAGGTGTCATCCTCATTCCTTTTGCATATTGTTCCTGACATCTCACTCTACCTCTGGTATCATTTTGGTGGCATTTTACTGTAGAAATCTGGAGAAAAATCATTTTAAAGTCACCCATAATACTCAAACCCAGTTACAGTATGCTGACCTTTGACCTTAGGTCACATCAATTCCTTCATAGGTGTCATCCTCATTCCTTTTGCATATTGTTCCTGACATCTCACTCTACCTCTGGTATCATTTTGGTGGCATTTTACTGTAGAAATCTGGAGAAAAATCATTTTAAAGTCACCCATATAACAAAACCCAGTTACAGTATGCTGACCTTTGACCTTAGGTCACATCAATTCCTTCATAGGTGTCATCCTCATTCCTTTTGCATATTGTTCCTGACATCTCACTCTACCTCTGGTATCATTTTGGTGGCATTTTACTGTAGAAATCTGGAGAAAAATCATTTTAAAGTCACCCATATAACAAAACCCAGTTACAGTATGCTGACCTTTGACCTTAGGTCACATCAATTCCTTCATAGGTGTCATCCTCATTCCTTTTGCATATTGTTCCTGACATCTCACTCTACCTCTGGTATCATTTTGGTGGCATTTTACTGTAGAAATCTGGAGAAAAATCATTTTAAAGTCACCCCTATAACAAAACCCAGTTACAGTATGCTGACCTTTGACCTTAGGTCACATCAATTCCTTCATAGGTGTCATCCTCATTCCTTTTGCATATTGTTCCTGACATCTCACTCTACCTCTGGTATCATTTTGGTGGCATTTTACTGTAGAAATCTGGAGAAAAATCATTTTAAAGTCACCCATAATGACTCAATCCCACTCACAGTATGCTGACCTTTGACCTTAGGTCACATCAATTCCTTCATAGGTGTCATCCTCATTCCTTTTGCATATTGTTCCTGACATCTCACTCTACCTCTGGTATCATTTTGGTGGCATTTTACTGTAGAAATCTGGAGAAAAATGACATTAAAGTCACCCATATAACAAAACCCAGTTTCAATATGCTGACCTTTGACCTTAGGTCACATCAATTCCTTCATAGGTGTCATCCTCATTCCTTTTGCATATTGTTCCTGACATCTCACTCTACCTCTGGTATCATTTTGGTGGCATTTTACTGTAGAAATCTGGAGAAAATCATTTTAAAGTCACCCCTATAACAAAATCCAGTTACAGTATGCTGACCTTTGACCTTAGGTCACATCAATTCCTTCATAGGTGTCATCCTCATTCCTTTTGCATATTGTTCCTGACATCTCACTCTACCTCTGGTATCATTTTGGTGGCATTTTACTGTAGAAATCTGGAGAAAAATCATTTTAAAGTCACCCATAATGACTCAATCCCACTCACAGTATGCTGACCTTTGACCTTAGGTCACATCAATTCCTTCATAGGTGTCATCCTCATTCCTTTTGCATATTGTTCCTGACATCTCACTCTACCTCTGGTATCATTTTGGTGGCATTTTACTGTAGAAATCTGGAGAAAAATCATTTTAAAGTCACCCATATAACACAACCCAGTTACAGTATGCTGACCTTTGACCTTAGGTCACATCAATTCCTTCATAGGTGTCATCCTCATTCCTTTTGCATATTGTTCCTGGTGTCTCACTCTACCTCTGGTATCATTTTGGTGGCATTTTACTGTAGAAATCTGGAGAAAAATCATTTTAAAGTCACCCATAATGACTCAATCCCACTCACAGTATGCTGACCTTTGACCTTAGGTCACATCAATTCCTTCATAGGTGTCATCCTCATTCCTTTTGCATATTGTTCCTGACATCTCACTCTACCTCTGGTATCATTTTGGTGGCATTTTACTGTAGAAATCTGGAGAAAAATCATTTTAAAGTCACCCATATAACACAACCCAGTTACAGTATGCTGACCTTTGACCTTAGGTCACATCAATTCCTTCATAGGTGTCATCCTCATTCCTTTTGCATATTGTTCCTGACATCTCACTCTACCTCTGGTATCATTTTGGTGGCATTTTACTGTAGAAATCTGGAGAAAAATCATTTTAAAAAGTCACCCATAAACTCAACCCAGTTACAGTATGCTGACCTTTGACCTTAGGTCACATCAATTCCTTCATAGGTGTCATCCTCATTCCTTTTGCATATTGTTCCTGACATCTCACTCTACCTCTGGTATCATTTTGGTGGCATTTTACTGTAGAAATCTGGAGAAAAATCATTTTAAAGTCACCCATAATGACTCAATCCCACTCACAGTATGCTGACCTTTGACCTTAGGTCACATCAATTCCTTCATAGGTGTCATCCTCATTCCTTTTGCATATTGTTCCTGACATCTCACTCTACCTCTGGTATCATTTTGGTGGCATTTTACTGTAGAAATCTGGAGAAAAATCATTTTAAAGTCACCCATATAACACAATCCAGTTTCAGTATGCTGACCTTTGACCTTAGGTCACATCAATTCCTTCATAGGTGTCATCCTCATTCCTTTTGCATATTGTTCCTGACATCTCACTCTACCTCTGGTATCATTTTGGTGGCATTTTACTGTAGAAATCTGGAGAAAAATCATTTTAAAGTCACCCATATAACAAAACCCAGTTACAATATGCTGACCTTTGACCTTAGGTCACATCAATTCCTTCATAGGTGTCATCCTCATTCCTTTTGCATATTGTTCCTGACATCTCACTCTACCTCTGGTATCATTTTGGTGGCATTTTACTGTAGAAATCTGGAGAAAAAAAATTTTAAAAACACCCATATAAAAAAACCCAGATACAAGTATGCTGACCTTTGACCTTACATAACATCAATTCCTTCATAGGTGTCATCCTCATTCCTTTTGCATATTGTTCCTGACATCTCACTCTACCTCTGGTATCATTTTGGTGGCATTTTACTGTAGAAATCTGGAGAAAATCATTTTAAAGTCACCCCTATAACAAAACCCAGTTACAGTATGCTGACCTTTGACCTTAGGTCACATCAATTCCTTCATAGGTGTCATCCTCATTCCTTTTGCATATTGTTCCTGACATCTCACTCTACCTCTGGTATCATTTTGGTGGCATTTTACTGTAGAAATCTGGAGAAAAATCATTTTAAAGTCACCCATAATGACAAAATCCCAGTTTCACAATATGCTGACCTTTGACCTTAGGTCACATCAATTCCTTCATAGGTGTCATCCTCATTCCTTTTGCATATTGTTCCTGGTGTCTCACTCTACCTCTGGTATCATTTTGGTGGCATTTTACTGTAGAAATCTGGAGAAAATCATTTTAAAAAGTCACCCATAATACTCAAAACCCAGTTTCAAGTATGCTGACCTTTGACCTTAGGTCACATCAATTCCTTCATAGGTGTCATCCTCATTCCTTTTGCATATTGTTCCTGACATCTCACTCTACCTCTGGTATCATTTTGGTGGCATTTTACTGTAGAAATCTGGAGAAAAATCATTTTAAAGTCACCCATAATGACTCAATCCCACTCACAGTATGCTGACCTTTGACCTTAGGTCACATCAATTCCTTCATAGGTGTCATCCTCATTCCTTTTGCATATTGTTCCTGACATCTCACTCTACCTCTGGTATCATTTTGGTGGCATTTTACTGTAGAAATCTGGAGAAAAATCATTTTAAAGTCACCCATAATGACTCAATCCCACTCACAGTATGCTGACCTTTGACCTTAGGTCACATCAATTCCTTCATAGGTGTCATCCTCATTCCTTTTGCATATTGTTCCTGACATCTCACTCTACCTCTGGTATCATTTTGGTGGCATTTTACTGTAGAAATCTGGAGAAAAATCATTTTAAAATCACCCATAATGACTCAATCCCACTCACAGTATGCTGACCTTTGACCTTAGGTCACATCAATTCCTTCATAGGTGTCATCCTCATTCCTTTTGCATATTGTTCCTGACATCTCACTCTACCTCTGGTATCATTTTGGTGGCATTTTACTGTAGAAATCTGGAGAAAAATCATTTTAAAGTCACCCATAATGACTCAATCCCACTCACAGTATGCTGACCTTTGACCTTAGGTCACATCAATTCCTTCATAGGTGTCATCCTCATTCCTTTTGCATATTGTTCCTGACATCTCACTCTACCTCTGGTATCATTTTGGTGGCATTTTACTGTAGAAATCTGGAGAAAATGACATTTTAAAGTCACCCATATAACAAAACCCAGTTTCACTATGCTGACCTTTGACCTTAGGTCACATCAATTCCTTCATAGGTGTCATCCTCATTCCTTTTGCATATTGTTCCTGACATCTCACTCTACCTCTGGTATCATTTTGGTGGCATTTTACTGTAGAAATCTGGAGAAAAATCATTTTAAAGTCACCCATAATAACAAAACCCAGTTTCACAGTATGCTGACCTTTGACCTTAGGTCACATCAATTCCTTCATAGGTGTCATCCTCATTCCTTTTGCATATTGTTCCTGACATCTCACTCTACCTCTGGTATCATTTTGGTGGCATTTTACTGTAGAAATCTGGAGAAAAATCATTTTAAAGTCACCCCTATAACAAAACCCAGTTACAGTATGCTGACCTTTGACCTTAGGTCACATCAATTCCTTCATAGGTGTCATCCTCATTCCTTTTACATATTGTTCCTGGTGTCTCACTCTACCTCTGGTATCATTTTGGTGGCATTTTACTGTAGAAATCTGGAGAAAAATCATTTTAAAGTCACCCATAATGACTCAATCCCACTCACTGTATGCTGACCTTTGACCTTAGGTCACATCAATTCCTTCATAGGTGTCATCCTCATTCCTTTTGCATATTGTTCCTGACATCTCACTCTACCTCTGGTATCATTTTGGTGGCATTTTACTGTAGAAATCTGGAGAAAAATCATTTTAAAGTCACCCATATAACACAACCCAATTACAGTATGCTGACCTTTGACCTTAGGTCACATCAATTCCTTCATAGGTGTCATCCTCATTCCTTTTGCATATTGTTCCTGACATCTCACTCTACCTCTGGTATCATTTTGGTGGCATTTTACTGTAGAAATCTGGAGAAAAATCATTTTAAAGTCACCCATATATCAAAATCCAGTTACAGTATGCTGACCTTTGACCTTAGGTCACATCAATTCCTTCATAGGTGTCATCCTCATTCCTTTTGCATATTGTTCCTGACATCTCACTCTACCTCTGGTATCATTTTGGTGGCATTTTACTGTAGAAATCTGGAGAAAAATCATTTTAAAGTCACCCATAATGACTCAATCCCACTCACAGTATGCTGACCTTTGACCTTAGGTCACATCAATTCCTTCATAGGTGTCATCCTCATTCCTTTTGCATATTGTTCCTGACATCTCACTCTACCTCTGGTATCATTTTGGTGGCATTTTACTGTAGAAATCTGGAGAAAAATCATTTTAAAAATCTCACCCATAATGACTCAATCCCACTCACAGTATGCTGACCTTTGACCTTAGGTCACATCAATTCCTTCATAGGTGTCATCCTCATTCCTTTTGCATATTGTTCCTGGTGTCTCACTCTACCTCTGGTATCATTTTGGTGGCATTTTACTGTAGAAATCTGGAGAAAAATCATTTTAAAGTCACCCATATAACAAAACCCAGTTACAGTATGCTGACCTTTGACCTTAGGTCACATCAATTCCTTCATAGGTGTCATCCTCATTCCTTTTGCATATTGTTCCTGACATCTCACTCTACCTCTGGTATCATTTTGGTGGCATTTTACTGTAGAAATCTGGAGAAAAATCATTTTAAAGTCACCCCTATAACAAAACCCAGTTACAGTATGCTGACCTTTGACCTTAGGTCACATCAATTCCTTCATAGGTGTCATCCTCATTCCTTTTACATATTGTTCCTGGTGTCTCACTCTACCTCTGGTATCATTTTGGTGGCATTTTACTGTAGAAATTTGGAGAAAAATCATTTTAAAGTCACCCATATAACAAAACCAATTTACAATATGCTGACCTTTGACCTTAGGTCACATAAATTCCATCATAGGTGTCATCCTCATTCCTTTTGCATATTGTTCGTGACATCTCACTCTACCTCTGGTATCATTTTGGTGGCATTTTACTGTAGAAACCTGGAGAAAAATCATTTTAAAGTCACCCATATAACAAAACCCAGTTTCAATATGCTGACCTTTGACCTTAGGTCACATCAATTCCTTCATAGGTGTCATCCTCATTCCTTTTGCATATTGTTCCTGACATCTCACTCTACCTCTGGTATCATTTTGGTGGCATTTTACTGTAGAAATCTGGAGAAAAATCATTTTAAAGTCACCCATAATGACTCAATCCCACTCACAGTATGCTGACCTTTGACCTTAGGTCACATCAATTCCTTCATAGGTGTCATCCTCATTCCTTTTGCATATTGTTCCTGACATCTCACTCTACCTCTGGTATCATTTTGGTGGCATTTTACTGTAGAAATCTGGAGAAAAATCATTTTAAAAAGTCACCCATAATGACTCAATCCCACTCACAGTATGCTGACCTTTGACCTTAGGTCACATCAATTCCTTCATAGGTGTCATCCTCATTCCTTTTGCATATTGTTCCTGACATCTCACTCTACCTCTGGTATCATTTTGGTGGCATTTTACTGTAGAAATCTGGAGAAAAATCATTTTAAAAATATTACCCATAATGACTCAATCCCACTCACAGTATGCTGACCTTTGACCTTAGGTCACATCAATTCCTTCATAGGTGTCATCCTCATTCCTTTTGCATATTGTTCCTGACATCTCACTCTACCTCTGGTATCATTTTGGTGGCATTTTACTGTAGAAATCTGGAGAAAAATCATTTTAAAGTCACCCATATATCAAAATCCAGTTACAGTATGCTGACCTTTGACCTTAGGTCACATCAATTCCTTCATAGGTGTCATCCTCATTCCTTTTGCATTATGTTCCTGACATCTCACTCTACCTCTGGTATCATTTTGGTGGAATTTTACTGTAGAAATCTGGAGAAAAATCATTTTAAAGTCACCCATATAACAAAACCCAGTTTCAATATGCTGACCTTTGACCTTAGGTCACATCAATTCCTTCATAGGTGTCATCCTCATTCCTTTTGCATATTGTTCCTGACATCTCACTCTACCTCTGGTATCATTTTGGTGGCATTTTACTGTAGAAATCTGGAGAAAAATGACATTAAAGTCACCCATATAACAAAACCCAGTTTCAATATGCTGACCTTTGACCTTAGGTCACATCAATTCCTTCATAGGTGTCATCCTCATTCCTTTTGCATATTGTTCCTGACATCTCACTCTACCTCTGGTATCATTTTGGTGGCATTTTACTGTAGAAATCTGGAGAAAATCATTTTAAAGTCACCCCTATAACAAAACCCAGTTTCAATATGCTGACCTTTGACCTTAGGTCACATCAATTCCTTCATAGGTGTCATCCTCATTCCTTTTGCATATTGTTCCTGACATCTCACTCTACCTCTGGTATCATTTTGGTGGCATTTTACTGTAGAAATCTGGAGAAAAATCATTTTAAAGTCACCCATAATGACTCAATCCCACTCACAGTATGCTGACCTTTGACCTTAGGTCACATCAATTCCTTCATAGGTGTCATCCTCATTCCTTTTGCATATTGTTCCTGGAATCTCACTCTACCTCTGGTATCATTTTGGTGGCATTTTACTGTAGAAATCTGGAGAAAAATCATTTTAAAAATATTACCCATAATAACTCAATCCCAGTTACAGTATGCTGACCTTTGACCTTAGGTCACATCAATTCCTTCATAGGTGTCATCCTCATTCCTTTTGCATATTGTTCCTGGTGTCTCACTCTACCTCTGGTATCATTTTGGTGGCATTTTACTGTAGAAATCTGGAGAAAAATCATTTTAAAGTCACCCATATAACAAAATCCAGTTACAGTATGCTGACCTTTGACCTTAGGTCACATCAATTCCTTCATAGGTGTCATCCTCATTCCTTTTGCATATTGTTCCTGACATCTCACTCTACCTCTGGTATCATTTTGGTGGCATTTTACTGTAGAAATCTGGAGAAAAATCATTTTAAAGTCACCCATATAACACAACCCAGTTACAGTATGCTGACCTTTGACCTTAGGTCACATCAATTCCTTCATAGGTGTCATCCTCATTCCTTTTGCATATTGTTCCTGACATCTCACTCTACCTCTGGTATCATTTTGGTGGCATTTTACTGTAGAAATCTGGAGAAAAATGATTTTAAAGTCACCCATATAACACAACCCAGTTACAGTATGCTGACCTTTGACCTTAGGTCACATCAATTCCTTCATAGGTGTCATCCTCATTCCTTTTGCATATTGTTCCTGACATCTCACTCTACCTCTGGTATCATTTTGGTGGCATTTTACTGTAGAAATCTGGAGAAAAATCATTTTAAAGTCACCCATATAACAAAATCCAGTTACAGTATGCTGACCTTTGACCTTAGGTCACATCAATTCCTTCATAGGTGTCATCCTCATTCCTTTTGCATATTGTTCCTGGTGTCTCACTCTACCTCTGGTATCATTTTGGTGGCATTTTACTGTAGAAATCTGGAGAAAAATCATTTTAAAATCACCCATATAACAAAATCCAGTTACAGTATGCTGACCTTTGACCTTAGGTCACATCAATTCCTTCATAGGTGTCATCCTCATTCCTTTTGCATATTGTTCCTGGTGTCTCACTCTACCTCTGGTATCATTTTGGTGGCATTTTACTGTAGAAATCTGGAGAAAAATAATTTTAAAGTCACCCTTATAACAAAATCCAGTTACAGTATGCTGACCTTTGACCTTAGGTCACATCAATTCCTTCATAGGTGTCATCCTCATTCCTTTTGCATATTGTTCCTGACATCTCACTCTACCTCTGGTATCATTTTGGTGGCATTTTACTGTAGAAATCTGGAGAAAAATCATTTTAAAGTCACCCATATAACAAAACCCAGTTACAGTATGCTGACCTTTGACCTTAGGTCACATCAATTCCTTCATAGGTGTCATCCTCATTCCTTTTGCATATTGTTCCTGGTGTCTCACTCTACCTCTGGTATCATTTTGGTGGCATTTTACTGTAGAAATCTGGAGAAAAATGACATTAAAGTCACCCCTATAACAAAATACAGTTACAGTATGCTGACCTTTGACCTTAGGTCACATCAATTCCTTCATAGGTGTCATCCTCATTCCTTTTGCATATTGTTCCTGACATCTCACTCTACCTCTGGTATCATTTTGGTGGAATTTTACTGTAGAAATCTGGAGAAAAATCATTTTAAAGTCACCCCTATATCAAAACCCAGTTACACTATGCTGACCTTTGACCTTAGGTCACATCAATTCCTTCATAGGTGTCATCCTCATTCCTTTTGCATATTGTTCCTGACATCTCACTCTACCTCTGGTATCATTTTGGTGGCATTTTACTGTAGAAATCTGGAGAAAAATGACATTAAAGTCACCCATATAACAAAACCCAGTTTCAATATGCTGACCTTTGACCTTAGGTCACATCAATTCCTTCATAGGTGTCATCCTCATTCCTTTTGCATATTGTTCCTGACATCTCACTCTACCTCTGGTATCATTTTGGTGGCATTTTACTGTAGAAATCTGGAGAAAAATCATTTTAAAGTCACCCATATAACAAAACCCAGTTTCAATATGCTGACCTTTGACCTTAGGTCACATCAATTCCTTCATAGGTGTCATCCTCATTCCTTTTGCATATTGTTCCTGACATCTCACTCTACCTCTGGTATCATTTTGGTGGCATTTTACTGTAGAAATCTGGAGAAAAATCATTTTAAAGTCACCCATAATGACTCAATCCCACTCACTGTATGCTGACCTTTGACCTTAGGTCACATCAATTCCTTCATAGGTGTCATCCTCATTCCTTTTGCATATTGTTCCTGACATCTCACTCTACCTCTGGTATCATTTTGGTGGCATTTTACTGTAGAAATCTGGAGAAAAATTATTTTAAAATCGCCCATATAACAAAATCCAGTTACAGTATGCTGACCTTTGACCTTAGGTCACATCAATTCCTTCATAGGTGTCATCCTCATTCCTTTTGCATATTGTTCCTGGTGTCTCACTCTACCTCTGGTATCATTTTGGTGGCATTTTACTGTAGAAATCTGGAGAAAAATCATTTTAAAGTCACCCCTATAACAAAATCCAGTTACAGTATGCTGACCTTTGACCTTAGGTCACATCAATTCCTTCATAGGTGTCATCCTCATTCCTTTTGCATATTGTTCCTGACATCTCACTCTACCTCTGGTATCATTTTGGTGGCATTTTACTGTAGAAATCTGGAGAAAAATCATTTTAAAGTCACATAAAAAACAAAATCCAGTTACAGTATGCTGACCTTTGACCTTAGGTCACATCAATTCCTTCATAGGTGTCATCCTCATTCCTTTTGCATATTGTTCCTGACATCTCACTCTACCTCTGGTATCATTTTGGTGGCATTTTACTGTAGAAATCTGGAGAAAAATCATTTTAAAGTCACCCATATAACACAACCCAGTTACAGGATGCTGACCTTTGACCTTAGGTCACATCAATTCCTTCATAGGTGTCATCCTCATTCCTTTTGCATTATGTTCCTGACATCTCACTCTACCTCTGGTATCATTTTGGTGGCATTTTACTGTAGAAATCTGGAGAAAAATCATTTTAAAGTCACCCCTGTAACAAAACCCAGTTACAGGATGCTGACCTTTGACCTTAGGTCACATCAATTCCTTCATAGGTGTCATCCTCATTCCTTTTACATATTGTTCCTGGTGTCTCACTCTACCTCTGGTATCATTTTGGTGGCATTTTACTGTAGAAATCTGGAGAAAAATCATTTTAAAATCGCCCCTATAACAAAATCCAGTTACAGGATGCTGACCTTTGACCTTAGGTCACATCAATTCCTTCATAGGTGTCATCCTCATTCCTTTTGCATATTGTTCCTGGTGTCTCACTCTACCTCTGGTATCATTTTGGTGGCATTTTACTGTAGAAATCTGGAGAAAAATCATTTTAAAGTCACCCCTATAACAAAATCCAGTTACAGTATGCTGACCTTTGACCTTAGGTCACATCAATTCCTTCATAGGTGTCATCCTCATTCCTTTTGCATATTGTTCCTGACATCTCACTCTACCTCTGGTATCATTTTGGTGGCATTTTACTGTAGAAATCTGGAGAAAAATGACATTAAAGTCACCCCTATAACAAAATCCAGTTACAGTATGCTGACCTTTGACCTTAGGTCACATCAATTCCTTCATAGGTGTCATCCTCATTCCTTTTGCATATTGTTCCTGACATCTCACTCTACCTCTGGTATCATTTTGGTGGCATTTTACTGTAGAAATCTGGAGAAAAATGACATTAAAGTCACCCCTGTAACAAAATCCAGTTACAGTATGCTGACCTTTGACCTTAGGTCACATCCATTCCTTCATAGGTGTCATCCTCATTCCTTTTGCATATTGTTCCTGACATCTCACTCTACCTCTGGTATCATTTTGGTGGAATTTTACTGTAGAAATCTGGAGAAAAATGACATTAAAGTCACCCATATAACAAAACCCAGTTTCAATATGCTGACCTTTGACCTTAGGTCACATCAATTCCTTCATAGGTGTCATCCTCATTCCTTTTGCATTATGTTCCTGACATCTCACTCTACCTCTGGTATCATTTTGGTGGCATTTTACTGTAGAAATCTGGAGAAAAATCATTTTAAAATCACCCATATAACACAACCCAGTTTCAATATGCTGACCTTTGACCTTAGGTCACATCAATTCCTTCATAGGTGTCATCCTCATTCCTTTTGCATATTGTTCCTGACATCTCACTCTACCTCTGGTATCATTTTGGTGGAATTTTACTGTAGAAATCTGGAGAAAAATGATTTTAAAGTCACCCCTGTAACAAAACCCAGTTACAGGATGCTGACCTTTGACCTTAGGTCACATCAATTCCTTCATAGGTGTCATCCTCATTCCTTTTGCATATTGTTCCTGACATCTCACTCTACCTCTGGTATCATTTTGGTGGCATTTTACTGTAGAAATCTGGAGAAAAATGATTTTAAAGTCACCCCTGTAACAAAACCCAGTTTCAATATGCTGACCTTTGACCTTAGGTCACATCAATTCCTTCATAGGTGTCATCCTCATTCCTTTTGCATGTTGTTCCTGACATCTCACTCTACCTCTGGTATCATTTTGGTGGCATTTTACTGTAGAAATCTGGAGAAAAATGACATTAAAGTCACCCATATAACAAAACCCAGTTTCAATATGCTGACCTTTGACCTTAGGTCACATCAATTCCTTCATAGGTGTCATCCTCATTCCTTTTGCATGTTGTTCCTGACATCTCACTCTACCTCTGGTATCATTTTGGTGGAATTTTACTGTAGAAATCTGGAGAAAAATGACATTAAAGTCACCCATATAACAAAACCCAGTTTCAATATGCTGACCTTTGACCTTAGGTCACATCAATTCCTTCATAGGTGTCATCCTCATTCCTTTTGCATATTGTTCCTGACATCTCACTCTACCTCTGGTATCATTTTGGTGGCATTTTACTGTAGAAATCTGGAGAAAAATCATTTTAAAAATCTCACCCATAATGACTCAATCCCACTCACTGTATGCTGACCTTTGACCTTAGGTCACATCAATTCCTTCATAGGTGTCATCCTCATTCCTTTTGCATATTGTTCCTGGTGTCTCACTCTACCTCTGGTATCATTTTGGTGGCATTTTACTGTAGAAATCTGGAGAAAAATTATTTTAAAATCGCCCATATAACAAAATCCAGTTACAGTATGCTGACCTTTGACCTTAGGTCACATCAATTCCTTCATAGGTGTCATCCTCATTCCTTTTGCATTATGTTCCTGACATCTCACTCTACCTCTGGTATCATTTTGGTGGCATTTTACTGTAGAAATCTGGAGAAAAATCATTTTAAAATCGCCCCTATAACAAAATCCAGTTACAGGATGCTGACCTTTGACCTTAGGTCACATCAATTCCTTCATAGGTGTCATCCTCATTCCTTTTGCATATTGTTCCTGGTGTCTCACTCTACCTCTGGTATCATTTTGGTGGCATTTTACTGTAGAAATCTGGAGAAAAATGACATTAAAGTCACCCCTGTAACAAAATCCAGTTACAGTATGCTGACCTTTGACCTTAGGTCACATCAATTCCTTCATAGGTGTCATCCTCATTCCTTTTGCATATTGTTCCTGATATCTCACTCTACCTCTGGTATCATTTTGGTGGCATTTTACTGTAGAAATCTGGAGAAAATGATTTTAAAGTCACCCATATAACACAACCCAGTTACAGGATGCTGACCTTTGACCTTAGGTCACATCAATTCCTTCATAGGTGTCATCCTCATTCCTTTTACATATTGTTCCTGGTGTCTCACTCTACCTCTGGTATCATTTTGGTGGCATTTTACTGTAGAAATCTGGAGAAAAATCATTTTAAAATCGCCCCTATAACAAAATCCAGTTACAGGATGCTGACCTTTGACCTTAGGTCACATCAATTCCTTCATAGGTGTCATCCTCATTCCTTTTGCATATTGTTCCTGGTGTCTCACTCTACCTCTGGTATCATTTTGGTGGCATTTTACTGTAGAAATCTGGAGAAAAATGACATTAAAGTCACCCCTGTAACAAAATCCAGTTACAGTATGCTGACCTTTGACCTTAGGTCACATCAATTCCTTCATAGGTGTCATCCTCATTCCTTTTGCATATTGTTCCTGACATCTCACTCTACCTCTGGTATCATTTTGGTGGCATTTTACTGTAGAAATCTGGAGAAAAATGACATTAAAGTCACCCCTGTAACAAAATCCAGTTACAGTATGCTGACCTTTGACCTTAGGTCACATCAATTCCTTCATAGGTGTCATCCTCATTCCTTTTGCATATTGTTCCTGACATCTCACTCTACCTCTGGTATCATTTTGGTGGCATTTTACTGTAGAAATCTGGAGAAAAATCATTTTAAAAATCTTACCCATAATGACTCAATCCCACTCACAGTATGCTGACCTTTGACCTTATGTCACATCAATTCCTTCATAGGTGTCATCCTCATTCCTTTTACATATTGTTCCTGGTGTCTCACTCTACCTCTGGTATCATTTTGGTGGCATTTTACTGTAGAAATCTGGAGAAAAATCATTTTAAAAATCTTACCCATAATGACTCAATCCCACTCACAGTATGCTGACCTTTGACCTTATGTCACATCAATTCCTTCATAGGTGTCATCCTCATTCCTTTTACATATTGTTCCTGGTGTCTCACTCTACCTCTGGTATCATTTTGGTGGCATTTTACTGTAGAAATCTGGAGAAAAATCATTTTAAAGTCACCCATATAACACAACCCAGTTACAGGATGCTGACCTTTGACCTTAGGTCACATCAATTCCTTCATAGGTGTCATCCTCATTCCTTTTGCATATTGTTCCTGACATCTCACTCTACCTCTGGTATCATTTTGGTGGCATTTTACTGTAGAAATCTGGAGAAAAATGACATTAAAGTCACCCCTATAACAAAATCCAGTTACAGTATGCTGACTTTTGACCTTAGGTCACATCAATTCCTTCATAGGTGTCATCCTCATTCCTTTTGCATATTGTTCCTGACATCTCACTCTACCTCTGGTATCATTTTGGTGGCATTTTACTGTAGAAATCTGGAGAAAAATGATTTTAAAGTCACCCCTGTAACAAAACCCAGTTACAGTATGCTGACCTTTGACCTTAGGTCACATCAATTCCTTCATAGGTGTCATCCTCATTCGTTTTGCATATTGTTCCTGACATCTCACTCTACCTCTGGTATCATTTTGGTGGCATTTTACTGTAGAAATCTGGAGAAAAATGATTTTAAAGTCACCCCTGTAACAAAACCCAGTTACAGGATGCTGACCTTTGACCTTAGGTCACATCAATTCCTTCATAGGTGTCATCCTCATTCCTTTTGCATATTGTTCCTGGTGTCTCACTCTACCTCTGGTATCATTTTGGTGGCATTTTACTGTAGAAATCTGGAGAAAAATGATTTTAAAGTCACCCCTGTAACAAAACCCAGTTACAGGATGCTGACCTTTGACCTTAGGTCACATCAATTCCTTCATAGGTGTCATCCTCATTCCTTTTGCATATTGTTCCTGACATCTCACTCTACCTCTGGTATCATTTTGGTGGCATTTTACTGTAGAAATCTGGAGAAAAATCATTTTAAAGTCACCCCTATAAAAAAACCCAGTTACAGTATGCTGACCTTTGACCTTAGGTCACATCAATTCCTTCATAGGTGTCATCCTCATTCGTTTTGCATATTGTTCCTGACATCTCACTCTACCTCTGGTATCATTTTGGTGGCATTTTACTGTAGAAATCTGGAGAAAAATCATTTTAAAGTCACCCCTATAAAAAAACCCAGTTACAGTATGCTGACCTTTGACCTTAGGTCACATCAATTCCTTCATAGGTGTCATCCTCATTCCTTTTGCATATTGTTCCTGACATCTCACTCTACCTCTGGTATCATTTTGGTGGCATTTTACTGTAGAAATCTGGAGAAAAATCATTTTAAAAATCTCACCCATAATGACTCAATCCCACTCACTGTATGCTGACCTTTGTCCTTAGGTCACATCAATTCCTTCATAGGTGTCATCCTCATTCGTTTTGCATATTGTTCCTGACATCTCACTCTACCTCTGGTATCATTTTGGTGGCATTTTACTGTAGAAATCTGGAGAAAAATGACATTAAAGTCACCCATATATCAAAATCCAGTTACAGTATGCTGACCTTTGACCTTAGGTCACATCAATTCCTTCATAGGTGTCATCCTCATTCCTTTTGTATATTGTTCCTGACATCTCACTCTACCTCTGGTATCATTTTGGTGGCATTTTACTGTAGAAATCTGGAGAAAAATCATTTTAAAGTCACCCCTATATCAAAACCCAGTTACAGTACATAGCATAACATAACATAGCCTACTTTCGGGTCCTGAAACGTTTGTAATTTCTCTGGAAAAGGTCGCTAGATTTGTCGCTGCTCGCTTTTTACAAACAAAGTCGCCAAGAATGTTTGGAAAGTCGCTAGTTGGCAACACTGCGCTCTGCTTCTCTCTCTCTCCACGCTCTGCGCCGGTGGGGTTCGTTTACATTCAGCACCAGCTTTGACCGGAGCGGAGCTCCACTGAGCCCCGCCCCCGCGGGCGCACGAGCAACATGGGAGTAGAAATCAAACGCACTCCTCCTGCTGCGGTCGAGTTGAAAACAGTGACACTGAGCTTCCAAACCGTACATTGAGTTTCAACCAAGATTCCAGCGCAGCGGCGGCGGCCGCCTCTAAATTCATGCAGAATAAAACCTGTTTTTAGACAAGATTGATCCCCCCCTCAGATTTTGCTTTTGAGTCTTTCAGGGGGGTCGAGGGGTTAATCGGGGGGGTCCGACCCCCCAAAACCCCCCCATATTTCGCACACTGGTTACTGAGGAACTACTGATTAATTAACTATTAGTTAATGGTCAGTTCTTCAGGAACCCCTGATCAAATTTCAGAGGAGTAGTTACTGAGAAACTATTAATGAACAGTTTTTCATTAACTCGTGATCAAATTTCATAGATAGTATACTGATACTATACTGTCAGATTTTTTTGCCAGATTTTTTTTGACAGTTTTTTTTTGCCGGATGGTTTTTTTTGCCGGATTTTTTTTGACAGTTTTTTTTTGCCGGATGTTTTTTTTGCCGGATTTTTTTTTTGACAGTTTTTGTTTTTTGCCGGATTTTTTTTTGCCGGATTTTTTTTTGTCAGATTTTTTTTGGCCAGATTTTTTTTGTCAGATTTTTTTTTGCCGGATTTTTTTTTTTGCCAAATTTTTTTTTTGTCAGATTTTTTTTTTTGCCAGATTTTTTTTTGTCAGATTTTTTTTTTTTGCCGGATTTTTTTTTTGACAGTTTTTTTTTTGCCAGATTTTTTTTTTTGCCGGATTTTTTTTTGTCAGATTTTTTTTGTCAGATTTTTTTTTGCCGGATTTGTTTTTTTTGCCAATTTTTTTTTTTGCCAGATTTTTATTTTTTGTCAGATTTTGTTTTTTTTGCCAGATTTTGTTTTTTTGACAGTTTTTTTTTGCCTGACTTTTTTTTTTTGCCGGATTTTTTTTTGTCAGATTTTTTTGGGCCAGATTTTTTTTGTCAGATTTTTTTTTGCCAGATTTTTTTTTGCCGGATTTTTTTTTTTTTTGCCAATTTTTTTTTTTGTCAGATTTTTTTTTTTTTGCCAGATTTTTTTTTTTTGAGTTTTTTTTTGCCGGATTTTTTTTTTTTGCCAATTTTTTTTTTGTCAGATTTTTTTTTTTTTGCCAAATTTTTTTTTTTGTCAGATTTTTTTTTTTGCCAAATTTTTTTTTTTGTCAGATTTTTTTTTTTGCCAGATTTTTTGATAGTAAAGTAATATTTAGTTCCTCAGTAATTTGAGTTACTGAAGAACTCGCCATTAAATAATATTGAATTCCTCATTCATTCATATAATATTAATTATATTCCGTCATAATAAAGCGTACGTGGTCTGAAATTAATGAATAAAACCTTCTCAAGAATCCTGCTGTCTGTGATTTTTTAAAGGAACTACTAATTGTAAAGATGAAGAAATGAAAACCCATTCATTATGTGTCACTTTAGGTCATAAAGGTTCACTACTGGACCGGTTATTGAGTAATGATTCTGTACTGATGAAGTAACAAGTTCACTTATCATCAAGTTGTGATTAACTATCTATGAAATTTGATCATGACCATTAACTAATAGTTAATTAATCAGTAGTTCCTCAGTAACTACTCTAATTTTGTGTATTTCAGTTACTAACTAACTAACTACTTATTAGTTCCTCAGCAACTACTCCTCTGAATTTTTATCAGGGGTTCCTGAAGAACTGACCATTAACTAATAGTTAACTAATCAGTAGCTCCTCAGTAACTACTGTAATTTTGTGTACCTCAATTCCTCAATAACTACTCGTTAGTTCCTCATTAGTTCTTCATTAGTTCCTCATTAAGTACTCTAATTTTGTGTACCTTATTGTAAAGTGTTACTGTACCGGATTAATAGAGTTAGAGTCCAGTCACAGGACCGCATTAAGAGGAGTAACACTGAATTTGAGCATCGATGAGACGACATATAGAACTGGATAAACCAGCTGGATGAATTTCAGATTATAGTACAATTACCAGATATATAAGAGTATAAATTCTGGATAAGAGAACAGTTATTTAACAGATGAATAATAGTTATAGTAGTAGTGATAATAGTGACATGATGTGGTTAATATTACTTTTACTGTATATTATGTAGTTCATATTTTAATATGTTGATATTTGACAATTTATTGACACCTTTGAATGTTCTTTGCTGCTGCAGGAGAGAGACTGTCAAACGAAATTTAATTGTATACAGTACGTCTATGCAATGACAATAAAATAAACTTAAAAAGGAGTATAAAGTGCCTGATCAATAGTAGAACAATTACAGTACCAGACTGATAAAAGTGCCGTTACTTTACCGGATTAATAAGAGTCCGGATCAAGAGGAGTACCATTAAACCCGAGCATCAATGAGACCACAGTCACAGAACCGGATCTATACAGTACATTTCAGATTAAGAATAGTACAATTACAACAACTGCAACATACAGTATATAAGAGTAGCAAAATAATCAATTGGAGAACAGTTACCATGTCAGATCAATAATAGTACCATTCAAGTTAGAGATCTGTAAGTATTTTACAGTCACAGTGCCAGATCAAGAGGATTAACATTAAATTTGAGCATCAATCGGGGCACATTGACCGAACCGGATCAGTAAGTATAACCTTAAAATATCAGATCAATAAAATGACCCTCAAAATATTGTTACAATGAAGGGACCATTAAAGTACTGGATTTAAAACAGCGCATAAAGCACTGGGTGAATAAGAGTACTAGATCTCAGTACAAAGGTAACTCTATATCTGTGCTGCTCTGTTCTCACATGAACACAGTCCAGAGGCCTTCCACGTGCACCTGAACACATCATGTAACATTAGGTTAAAGAACAAAGAGAGAGGGTTTCAGAATCTCTACAGGACGTTGGCATCACAAGATCCAGGCTGCAGGATCTGAAGAGTCACAATGAGTCTCACAGCTTTTCTGAACCAGGGGTAGAACAGGGCGTAGAGGAGTGGGTTCAGGCAGGAGTTAAAATACATCACAAAGCTTATGAAGGCCTCGGTGGAAGAACCCACCAGGATGTTTCCACCCGACATGGACAGACAGTAGTATGGAGAGTAACAGATCAGAAACACAGCTACCAGAACTCCCAGAGTCCGGGCCGCCTTCAGCTCAGACCTCCTCACCGTCACCGTCATTGAGGTGACAATGCGAACGGCTCGAGCCTGAGACACGGCCACTGCAAACACTCTGACATACAGAACTGTGATGATGGCGATGGGGATGACGAAGGCCACAGCGAGGTCCACGTCTCCCGCCACGCTCACCACACACTCTCCTTGACAGGGATTATACCTGCCCGGTTGTTTCAGGTGATCATACATGATTCCAACGCTGTAGACGACAGAGCAGAGCCAGCACAGACACACAGCAGCAGTCACCACTCTCACAGTGATCCTGGTGGGGTAACGCAGGGGGTCACAGATCGCCACGTAGCGGTCCACTGATATCAGCACCATACTCCCCACAGAGGCAGATATGAGGGTGTAAGGCAGGAGAAAGTACAGAGCACACATGAGGTCTCCCAGGACCCAGCAGGTCCCCGTCATGAGAATTTCAACCGGGATCACCAGGAGGCCCACGAAGAAGTCTGAGACCGCCAGAGAGAGGAGGATGAAGTTGGTGGGGGAGTGCAGCTGCCTGAAAACACAGAACAGCGACAAGGTCATAACAAAACCAGCAGCTGAGAATAAACTAAACACAGTTCAAAAGAGTAAAAGGCCACTGAATCAGGTTCATCACACTGAGGCAGAATCAACCTGAACCCTGTGGTTTTCCTTCAGCCTCACTGAACCTGTGTCAAAACAAATGTCTGGATGATACACAAGAGAAAACAGGAAGTTCCTCAGACAACATGGGAGCATGAATGCAAAGAAGAAAACGGTGAAACTCAAAGTTCCCACACTGTGACAGACCCTAAAGTTACAGAACAGAAGCTGTAAAAACAGGGAGACAATTGACAAGTTCAATGTTTTGTTCTCTCGCTCTCTGTGGGAACAAACCAGTGACATTTGAGCATTTTCAACAATAATGTCAGAAACTAAAAAACTCAAGCTGTAGATTTAGACAACATGGTTCAACAGTGATTGAGCACAGAATGCACCTGAAATGGGAGATGGAGATGATGAGCAGCAGGTTGAGAGCAGCAGTGAGCACAGAGATAAAGAAGAGCAGGACGTAAACCAGCAGAGCCTCAGAGTGAGGAGGTGGTGGCCTCCTGCAGGAGGTGTTGAGGAGCTGTGGGAAGCAGAGCTCAGCCTCTTCCATCATGAGAGGAGCTGAGTGACCACAGCTCTGTCTGACTGCTCCTTTATCTCCTCTCCCTCCTCCTTCACTCTGTGAATCAAACTTTTCATTCGTCCAAAGTTTGATCCTCTCATGTATTCACCCCCACCATCCTGAATGAGACTTCCACATCAAATCACTGTCTCATCCAGCCAGACAACTGTCCCTATCAAAGTTATCCAGTATATTCGGGAAAACTCAATTTCCTTCCACACTTCACCGCTGGTATATAATCCTGGAAGTATTCAGTTGGAAGCATACCATGCTGGACTTCTGTGTTGGTCACAGTTTATCCATAACAAACACCATGTTCAAGCATAAGGGTGTCCATCAGTGCACATGGCACCAGGACACTGCAAGCCAGAGGCCAATGATTTGTGGTCATGTCATCTCACCTTTGGCTGCATGACTTAAACACTCAGGTGAAGGGAGGGGCTGTGCTGTCAACTGATCACCACCTGGTGGTGAGTTGGAGCCACTGGAAGTGTAGAAAGCTGGACAGACTTGGAAGACCCAAACGTATCATGAGGGTCTGTTAGGAATGTCTGGCAGAACCCTCTGTCAGGGAAGTCTTCAACTCCCACCTCAAGGAGAGCTTCAACCAGATCCCAAAGGAGGCTGGGGACATTGAGTCCAAGTGGACCATGTTCTCCACTGTAGCTGTAAGGTCTCAGGTGCCTGCCATGGCGGCAACCCCCGAACCTGGTGGTGGACACCAAAAGTAAGGGATGCGGTCAAGCTGAAGAAGGAGTCCTATTGAGTCTGGTTGACCAGTGGGACTCCTGAGGCAGCTGATGGGCACCGTCAGGCCAATTGTACTGCAGCTCAGGTGGTTGTGGAAGCAAAGACTCAGGTCTGGAAGAAGTTCGGGGAGGCCATGGAGGAAGACTTCTGGTGAGCTTAAAAGAAATTCTAGCAAACCATCTAGCGTCAGGCCTCAGAGGGGGCAAGGTAATTCAATTTTATTTGTATGGCCCGTTTTTTACAAACAATTTGTCACAAAGGGCTTTACACAGCATCATAACAACATCCTCTGCCCTTAAACCCCCACATCGACTTCCAAATAAACCTTGCCTTTTGACAGGGAAAAAAAAATGGAGAAGTAACCGAGGATCCCTCACCCAGAACAGGCAGACATGCAATAGATGATTTTTACAGACAAGAAAACATTTTACAAAAGAGAATATGGGAAGACATGGAAATGGTTAGCAAGAGCTGATGAAGGCAGCTTCTGGTGGGTAGGAAAGGCAGGAGAGCAGGCCAGCTTAATGGGAGTAATGGATGGAGGACTGGATCATGCAAGCTGTTTTCTGCCAACACTATTTATAGCAGAGTCGGGGAGCTGTTGACTTCGACTGGGGATATTGTTGGGCAGTGGTAGGAATACTTCATGGATCTCCTCAGCCACACTGACACACCTTCAATAGAGGAAGCAGAGGCTGAGGACCCAGAGGTTGATTCATCCATCACAGGCTCAAGTCACTGAGGTAGCTCAGAAGCTCATCAGTGGCAAGGCACCGTGGGTGGATGAGATCTGCCCTGAGTACCTCAAGTCTCATGTTGTGTGGCTGTCTTGACTGACACGCCTCACTGTCATGTCCCACTGTGTAAAGACCTTATATCATTGAAATCTGCCCTGAGGGTGAAATTCTGTGCTGGAAATATTGCTGGCATTTTAAATATTCAAGTATCTCATGGGATTTTTCTAATTAATGGCCCCAGAGAGATAAATAATCTACCAGGTTTGGTGCATGTAACCACAGGTGAAAGATTATCATTACTTTGGTGTAGTATAAACATCATGTCACCTGTGTTGGGGCTGAATGATATGCAAACTGTGTACAAATATAGAAATTCTTGTTGTAATGTTGGTGTTTTCTGACATGAGTCAGGACTGTAATCTGACTGTAATTATTCATTTTGACTGTAACATCTGGAGAAAATGTTTCATAGGCCGGTGTCTTCATGTACGTTATGACTCATCTCCAGTGATTTCAATATTACATGTGGCCATATTGAGACTTTAACATTAATTGTTCAGCCTAATTCATATAGGTCCATGTGGGATGTAGACTCATGTATTTTGGGGGGGGTTATTAGTTTAGTTGGGTCTTATAATGTTTGACTGTTTACTCTTTTCTCTGGTCTCACAGTTCAACCTTAGTGGAGGCCTCAGTTACTGTTTCAACATGTGACACATAAACAACATTTATTTCAAAGAAACATCTTTCATGTACATAAATGTTATGTGAAAGAGACACAGCTGCTGACGTCTGAGCTCAGTTCACACAAGCAGCAGGATCTTAAACAAACTTCAGACACTCTGAAAGGCTACGATTTAGAAAACACCCGATGACCTCGGAGCATCAAACTTTCTGTTTCTTCTGTGGATTTTTCAGTCATGAATCTTCCTCCAAGTACAGAAACCATAGTCTCACATGTGCAGTGGATTCAGGTTGAATTATTGCAAGTTTCCGATGTTTAAGAGAACAGTTACAGGACCAGACTGATAAATGTGTAGTAACAGAACTAGACTGATAACAAATCATTACATTTCTGGATCGATTACAGTGCAGTTACAGTAGTGGGTCAATAAGACTACCAGATTCAGCTGCAGATGGACACAGTCCAGAGGCCTTCCACCTGCACCTGAACACATTATGTAATATTAAGTTTAGTCCTAGAACAGAGAGAGGGTCTCAGAGTCTCTACAGGACGTTGGCATCACAGGATCCAGGCTGCAGGATCTGAAGAGTCACAATGAGTCTCACAGCTTTTCTGAACCAGGGGTAGAACAGGGCGTAGAGGAGTGGGTTCAGGCAGGAGTTAAAATACAACACAAAGCTCATGAAGGTCTCAGTTGAAGAACCCACCAGGATGTTTCCACCCGACATAGTCAGACAATAGTACGAAGAGTAACAGATCAGAAACACAGCTACCAGAACTCCCAGAGTCCGGGCCGCCTTCAGCTCAGACCTCTTTGCTGTCACGGTCATCGAGTACCTGATGGTGACGGTGCGCATGGCTCGAGCCTGAGACACGGCCACTGCAAACACTCTGACATACAGGACTGTGATGATGGCGATGGGGATGACGAAGGCGACAACAAGGTCCACGTCTCCCGCCACGCTCACCACACACTCTCCCTGACAGGGATTTGACCTGCCTGGTTGTTTCAATTCATCATACATGATTCCAACGCTGTAGATGACAGAGCAGAGCCAGCACAGACACACAGCAGCAGTCACCACCCTCACAGTGACCCTGGTGGGGTAACGCAGGGGGTCACAGATCGCCACGTAGCGGTCCACTGATATCAGCACCATACTCCCCACAGAGGCAGATATGACGGTGTAAGGCAGGAGAAAGTACAGAGCACACATGAGGTCTCCAAGAACCCAGCAGGTCCCTATCATGAGGGTCTCAACCGGGATCACCAGGAGGCCCACGAAGAAGTCTGAGACCGCCAGAGAGAGGAGGATGAGGTTGGTGGGGGAGTGCAGCTGCCTGAAAACACAGAACAGCGACAAAGTCATAACAAAACCAGCAGTTTAGAATGATCACAAGAGAAAACAGGAAGTTCCTCAGACAACATGGGAGCATGAATGCAAAGAAGAAAACGGTGAAACTCAAAGTTCCCACACTGTGACAGACCCTAAAGTTACAGAACAGAAGCTGTAAAAACAGGGAGACAGTTGACAAGTTCAATGTTTTGTTCTCTCGCTCTCTGTGGGAACAAACCAGTGACATTTGAGCATTTTCAACAATAATGTCAGAAACTAAAAAACTCAAGCTGTAGATTTAGACAACATGGTTCAACAGTGATTGAGCACAGAATGCACCTGAAATGGGAGATGGAGATGATGAGCAGCAGGTTGAGAGCAGCAGTGAGCACAGAGATAAAGAAGAGCAGGACGTAAACCAGCAGAGCCTCGGAGTGAGGAGGTGGTGGCCTCCTGCAGGAGGTGTTGAGGAGCTGTGGGAAGCAGAGCTCAGCCTCTTCCATCATGAGAGGAGCTGAGTGACCACAGCTCTGTCTGACTGCTCCTTTATCTCCTCTCCCTCCTCCTTCACTCTGTGAATCAAACTTTTCATTCGTCCAAAGTTTGATCCTCTCATGTATTCACCCGCACTATCCTGACTGAGACTTCCACATCAAATCACTCAGTCTCTTCTTTTTCTCTGAATGTCCATTATCCAGCCAGACAACTGTCCCTATCAAAGTTATCCAGTATATTCAGGAAAACTCAATTTCCTTCCACACTTTACTGCTGGTCTCTAGTCCTGGAAGTATCCAGTTGGATTCATACCATGCTGGACTTCTGTGTTGGTCACAGTTTATCCATAAGAAACACCATGCTAAATCATAATGTGCAAGGTGAAGAGGGCCCGGGTGGGGATTGAACCCACACCTCCCGGGAAAGAGTCACGCGCACTTGCCAGTCAGCCAAAGGGACATTCCTTTGGCCAAGTAGCCAGGACGCATGATCAATTGGAGGCATAGTGACAGGAACCTCAACTGTCACAATAAGGGTGTCCATCAGTGCATGTGGCACCAAGACACTGCAAGCCAGAAGTCAATGATTTGTGGTCATGTCATCTGACCTTTGGCCACATGACTTAAACACTCAGATGAAGGGAGGGGCTGTGCTGTCAACTGATCACCACCTGGTGGTGAGTTGGGGCCGAGATAAATAATCTACCAGGTTTGGTGCATGTAACCACAGGTGAAACATTATATCATTCTTTTGTGCACCATAAACATCATGTCACCTCAGCGATAATCACTAGATTTGTATTGGGACTGAATGATATGCAAAATGTGTACAAATATAGAAATCCTTGTTGTAATGTTGGTGTTTTCTGACATGAGTCAGGACTGTAATTATTCATTTTGACTGTAACATGTGGAGAAAATGTTTTATAGGCCGGTGTCTTCATGTACGTTATGACTCATCTCCAGTGATTTCAATATTACATGTGGCCATATTGAGACTTTAACATTAATTGTTCAGCCTAATTCATATAGATCCATGTGGGATGTAGACTTATGTATTTTGTGGGGGGGTGATTTGTTTAGGTGAGTCTTATAATGTTTGACTGTTTACTCTTTTCTCTGGTCTCACAGTGACTGAGGCCTCCACTAAGGTTGAACTGTTTCAACATGTGACACATAAACTACATTTATTTCAAAGAAACATCTTTCATGTACATAAATGTTATGTGAAAGAGACACAGCTGCTGACGTCTGAGCTCAGTTCACACAAGCAGCAGGATCTTAAACAGACTTCAGACACTCTGAAAGGCTACGATTTAGAAAACACCCGATGACCTCGGAGCATCAAACTTTCTGTTTCTTCTGTGGATTTTTCAGTCATGAATCTTCCTCCAAGTACAGAAACCATAGTCTCACATGTGCAGTGGATTCAGGTTGAATTATTGCAAGTTTCCGATGTTTAAGAGAACAGTTACAGGACCAGACTGATAAATGTGTAGTAACAGTACTAGACTGATAACAAACCATTACATTTCTGGATCAATTACAGTGCAGTTACAGTACTGGGTCAATAAGACTACCAGATTCAGCTGCAGATGGACACAGTCCAGAGGCCTTCCACCTGCACATGAACACATCATGTAATATTAAGTTTAGTCCTAGAACAGAGAGAGGGTCTCAGAGTCTCTACAGGACGTTGGCATCACAAGATCCAGGCTGCAGGATCTGAAGAGTCACAATGAGTCTCACAGCTTTTCTGAACCAGGGGTAGAACAGGGCGTAGAGGAGTGGGTTCAGGCAGGAGTTAAAATACAACACAAAGCTCATGAAGGTCTCAGTTGAAGAACCCACCAGGATGTTTCCACCCGACATAGTCAGACAATAGTACGGAGAGTAACAGATCAGAAACACAGCTACCAGAACTCCCAGAGTCCGGGCCGCCTTCAGCTCAGACCTCTTTGCTGTCACGGTCATCGAGTACCCGACGGTGACGGTGCGCATGGCTCGAGCCTGAGACACGGCCACTGCAAACACTCTGACATACAGAACTGTGATGATGGCGATGGGGATGACGAAGGCGACAACAAGGTCCACATCTCCTGCCACGTTTGCCACACACTCTCCCTGACAGGGATTTGACCTGCCCGGTTGTTTCAGTTCATCATACATGATTCCAACGCTGTAGACGACAGAGCAGAGCCAGCACAGACACACAGCAGCAGTCACCACCCTCACAGTGATCCTGGTGGGGTAACGCAGGGGGTCACAGATTGCCACGTAGCGGTCCACTGATATCAGCACCATACTCCCCACAGAGGCAGAGAGAATGGTATAGGCTAGGAGAAAGTACAGAGCACACATGAGGTCTCCCAGAACCCAGCAGGTCCCCGTCATGAGGGTCTCAACCGGGATCCCCAGGAGGCCCACGAAGAAGTCTGAGACCGCCAGAGAGAGGAGGATGAAGTTGGTGGGCGAGTGCAGCTGCCTGAAAACACAGAACAGCGACAAGGTCATAACAAAACCAGCAGCTGAGAATAAACTAAACACAGTTCAAAAGAGTAAAAGGCCACTGAATCAGGTTCATCACACTGAGGCAGAATCAACCTGAACCCTGTGGTTTTCCTTCAGCCTCACTGAACCTGTGTCAAAACAAATGTCTGGATGATACGCAAGAGAAAACAGGAAGTTCCTCAGACAACATGGGAGCATGAATGCGAAGAAGAAAACGGTGAAACTCAAAGTACCCACACTGTCACAGACCCTAAAGTTACAGAACAGAAGCTGTAAAAACAGGGAGACAGTTGACAAGTTCAATGTTTTGTTCTCTCGCTCTCTGTGGGAACAAACCAGTGACATTTGAACATTTTCAACAATAATGTCAGAAACTAAAAAACTCAAGCTGTAGATTTAGACAACATGGTTCAACAGTGATTGAGCACAGAATGCACCTGAAATGGGAGATGGAGATGATGAGCAGCAGGTTGAGAGCAGCAGTGAGCACAGAGATAAAGAAGAGCAGGACGTAAACCAGCAGAGCCTCGGAGTGAGGAGGTGGTGGCCTCCTGCAGGAGGTGTTGAGGAGCTGTGGGAAGCAGAGCTCAGCCTCTTCCATCATGAGAGGAGCTGAGTGACCACAGGTCTGTCTGACTGCTCCTTTATCTCCTCTCCCTCCTCCTTCACTCTGTGAATCAAACTTTTAATTCGTTCAAAGTTTGATCCTCTCATGTATTCACCCGCGCCATCCTGACTGAGACTTCCACATCAAATCACTCAGTCTCTTCTTTTTCTCTGAATGTCCATCATCCAGCCAGACAACTGTCCCTATCAAAGTTATCCAGTATATTCAGGAAAACTCAATTTCCTTCCACCCTTCACTGCTGGTCTCTAGTCCTGGAAGTATCCAGTTGGATTCATACCATGCTGGACTTCTGTGTTGGTCACAGTTTATCCATAACAAACACCATGCTAAATCATAATGTGCAAGGTGAAGAGGGCCCGGGTGGGGATTGAACCCACACCTCACGGGAAAGAGTCACGCACGCTTGCCAGTCCACCAAAGGAACATTCCTTTGGCCAAGTAGCCAGGGCGCTTGATCAATTGGAGGCATAGCGACAGGAACCTCAACTGTCACAATAAGGGTGTCCATCAGTGCACGTGGCACCAGGACACTGCAAGCCAGAAGTCAATGATTTGCGGTTGTGTCATCTGACCTTTGGCTGCATGACTTAAACACTCAGGTGAAGGGAGGGGCTGAGCTGTCAACTGATCACCACCTGGTGGTGAGTTGGAGCCACTGGAAGTGTAGAAAGCTGGACAGACTTGGAACACCCAAACGTATCATGAGGGTCTGTTAGGAATGTCTGACAGAACCCTCTATCAGGGAAGTCTTCAACTCCCACCTCAAGGAGAGCTTCAACCAGATCCCAAAGGAGGCTGGGGACATTGAGTCCGAATGGACCATGTTCTCCACTGTAGCCGTAAGGTCTCAGGTGCCTGCCATGGCGGCAACTCCCAAATCTGGTGGTGGACACCAGAAGTAAGGGATGCCATCAAGCTGAAGAAGGAGTCCTATTGAGTCTGGTTGACCAGTGGGACTCCTGAGGCAGCTGATGGGCACCGTCAGGCCAATTGTACTGCAGCTCAGGTGGTTGTGGAAGCAAAGACTCAGGTCTGGAAGAAGTTCGGGGAGGCCATGGAGTATGACTTCTGGTGAGCTTAAAAGAAATTCTAGCTAACCATCTGGCGTCAGGCCTCAGAGGGGGCAAGGCAAGGCAATTCAATTTTATATTTGTATGGCCCGTTTTTACAAACAATTTGTCACAAAGGGCTATACACAGCATCATAACAACATCCTCTGCCCTTCGACCCCCACATTGACTTCCAAATAAGCCTTGCCTTTTGACAGGAAAAAAAATGGAGAAGTAACCGAGGATCCCTCACCCAGAACAGGCAGACGTGCAATAGATGTTGTATACAGACAAGAAAACAGTTTACAAAACAGAATGTGGCAAAGTGCAGAGGTCCCAGGTGGGGATTGAACCCACACCTCCCTGGTAAGTGTCATGTGCGCTAACCACTTGGCCAAAGAAACATTCCCTTGACCGAGTAGCCAGGGCACATAATCAATTGGAGGCACAGTGACAGGACCACCACTGTCACAAGAAAATGGGAAGACATGAATGAAGGCAGCTTCTGGTGGGTAGTAAAGGCAGGAGAGCAGGCCAGCTTAATGGAAGTAATGGATGTAGGACTGGATCATGCAAGCTGTTTTCTGCCAACACTATTTATAGCAGAGCTGTTGACTTCGACTGGGGATATTGTTGGGCAGTGGTAGGAATACTTCATGGATCTCCTCAGCCACACTGACACACCTTCAATAGAGTAAGCAGAGGCTTAGGACCCAGAGGTTGATTCATCCATCACAGGCTCAAGTCACTGAGGTAGCTCAGAAGCTCATCAGTGGCAAGGCACCGTGGGTGGATGAGATCTGCCCTGAGTACCTCAAGTCTCATGTTGTGTGGCTGTCTTGACTGACACGCCTCACTGGCATGTCCCACTGTGTAAAGACCTTATATCATTGAAATCTGCCCTGAGGGTGAAATTTTTCAAATTAATGGCCCCAGAGAGATAAATAATCTACCAGGTTTGGTGCATGTAACCACAGGTGAAAGATTATTATTACTTTGGTGTAGTATAAACATCATGTAACCTCAGCGATAATCACTAGATTTGTATTGGGGCTGAATGATATGCAAAATGTGTACAAATATAGAAATTCTTGTTGTAATTTTGGTGTTTTGTGACATGAGTCGGGACTGTAGTCTGATTGTAATTATTCATTTTGACTGTAACATCTGGAGAAAATGTTTTATAGGCCGGTGTCTTCATGTACGTTATGACTCATCTCCAGTGATTTCAATATTACACGTGGCCATATTGAGACTTTAACATTAATTGTTCAGCCTAATTCATATAGATCCATGTGGGATGTAGACTCGTGTATTTTGGGGGGGTTGATTTGTTTAGTTGGGTCTTATAATGTTTGACTGTTTACTCTTTTCTCTGGTCTCACAGTGACTGAGGCCTCCACTAAGGTTGAACTGTTTCAACATGTGACACATAAACAACATTTATTTCAAAGAAACATCTTTCATGTGCATAAATGTTATGTGAAAGAGACACAGCTGCTGACGTCTGAGCTCAGTTCACACAAGCAGCAGGATCTTAAACAGACTTCAGACACTCTGAAAGGTTATGATTTAGAAAACACCCGATGACCTCGGAGCATCAAACTTTCTGTTTCTTCTGTGGATTTTTCAGTCATGAATCTTCCTCCAAGTACAGAAACCATAGTCTCACATGTGCAGTGGATTCAGGTTGAATTATTGCAAGTTTCCGATGTTTAAGAGAACAGTTACAGGACCAGACTGATAAATGTGTAGTAACAGAACTAGACTGATAACAAATCATTACATTTCTGGATCGATTACAGTGCAGTTACAGTACTGGGTCAATAAGACTACCAGATTCAGCTGCAGATGGACACAGTCCAGAGGCCTTCCACCTGCACCTGAACACATCATGTAATATTAAGTTTAGTCCTAGAACAGAGAGAGGGTCTCAGAGTCTCTACAGGACGTTGGCATCACAAGATCCAGGCTGCAGGATCTGAAGAGTCACAATGAGTCTCACAGCTTTTCTGAACCAGGGGTAGAACAGGGCGTAGAGGAGTGGGTTCAGGCAGGAGTTAAAATACAACACAAAGCTCATGAAGGTCTCAGTTGAAGAACCCACCAGGATGTTTCCACCTGACATATTCAGACAGTAGTACGGAGAGTAACAGATCAGAAACACAGCTATCAGAACTCCCAGAGTTCGGGCCGCCTTCAGCTCAGACCTCTTTGCTGTCACCGTCATCGAGTACCCGACGGTGACGGTGCGCATGGCTCGAGCCTGAGACACGGCCACTGCAAACACTCTGACATACAGGACTGTGATGATGGCGATGGGGATGACGAAGGCGACAACAAGGTCCACATCTCCTGCCACGTTTGCCACACACTCTCCCTGACAGGGATTTGACCTGCCTGGTTGTTTCAATTCATCATACATGATTCCAACGCTGTAGACGACAGAGCAGAGCCAGCACAGACACACAGCAGCAGTCACCACCCTCACAGTGATCCTGGTGGGGTAACGCAGGGGGTCACAGATCGCCACGTAGCGGTCCACTGATATCAGCACCATACTCCCCACAGAGGCAGAGACAATGGTATAGGCTAGGAGAAAGTACAGAGCACACATGAGGTCTCCAAGAACCCAGCAGGTCCCCGTCATGAGGGTCTCAACTGGGATCCCCAGGAGGCCCACGAAGAAGTCTGAGACCGCCAGAGAGAGGAGGATGAAGTTGGTGGGGGAGTGCAGCTGCCTGAAAACACAGAACAGCGACAAGGTCATAACAAAACCAGCAGCTGAGAATAAACTACACACAGTTCAAAAGAGTAAAAGGCCACTGAATCAGGTTCATCACACTGAGGCAGAATCAACCTGAACCCTGTGGTTTTCCTTCAGCCTCACTGAACCTGTGTCAAAACAAATGTCTGGATGATGCGCAAGAGAAAACAGGAAGTTCCTCAGACAACATGGGAGCATGAATGCAAAGAAGAAAACGGTGAAACTCAAAGTTCCCACACTGTGACAGACCCTAAAGTTACAGAACAGAAGCTGTAAAAACAGGGAGACAGTTGACAAGTTCAATGTTTTGTTCTCTCACTCTCTGTGGGAACAAACCAGTGACATTTGAGCATTTTCAACAATAATGTCAGAAACTAAAAAACTCAAGCTGTAGATTTAGACAACATGGTTGAACAGAGTGAGCACAGAATGCACCTGAAATGGGAGATGGAGATGATGAGCAGCAGGTTGAGAGCAGCAGTGAGCACAGAGATAAAGAAGAGCAGGACGTAAACCAGCAGAGCCTCGGAGTGAGGAGGTGGTGGCCTCCTGCAGGAGGTGTTGAGGAGCTGTGGGAAGCAGAGCTCAGCCTCTTCCATCATGAGAGGAGCTGAGTGACCACAGCTCTGTCTGACTGCTCCTTTATCTCCTCTCCCTCCTCCTTCACTCTGTGAATCAAACTTTTCATTCGTCCAAAGTTTGATCCTCTCATGTATTCACCCGCGCCATCCTGACTGAGACTTCCACATCAAATCACTCAGTCTCTTCTTTTTCTCTGAATGTCCATCATCCAGCCAGACAACTGTCCCTATCAAAGTTTTCCAGTATATTCAGGAAAACTCAATTTCCTTCCACACTTTACTGCTGGTCTCTAGTCCTGGAAGTATCCAGTTGGATTCATACCAGGCTGGACTTCTGTGTTGGTCACAGTTTATCCATAACAAACTGATTGATTGTTTATTTGTCCCCGCGGGGAAAATTGTCTTCACAGACTGCACATACATAGAAAGACATGTTACAAGACAGCAGACAAAATCAACAACATACACAACACCAGTGACGACAGACAGTACATGACAACACAGTGATCAAGAAAGAGGACGGACAGATCAGCGAGGCCTGCTGTTCAGGGCCGCTATGGCTGCAGGGATCAGGCTTTTCCCCAGACGGGCCCTCCTGAATTTGAGGGTTCTGTACCTCCGTCATGAAGGAAGTGGGGTGATGTATTGGTGCAGTGGGTGGGTGGTGTCTGAAACTATGGTGTTGGCTATGCGGTTGACAAGGACATGGACAAACACCATGCTAAATCATAATGTGCAAGGTGAAGAGGGCCCGGGTGGGGATTGAACCCACACCTCACAGGTAAGAGTCATGCGCCCTTGCCAGTCCACCAAAGGAACATTCCATTGGCCAAGTAGCCAGGGCGCTTGATCAATTGGAGGCATAGCGACAGGAACCTCAACTGTCACAATAAGGGTGTCCATCAGTGCACGTGGCACCAGGACACTGCAAGCCATAAGTCAATGATTTGTGGTCATGTTATCTGACCTTTGGCTGCATGACTTAAACACTCAGGTGAAGGGAGGGGCTGTGCTGTCACCTGATCACCACCTGGTGGTGAGTTGGAGCCACTGGAAGTGTAGAAAGCTGAACAGACTTGGAAGACCCAAACGTATCATGAGGGTCTGTTAGGAATGTCTGGCAGAACCCTCTGTCAGGGAAGTCTTCAACTCCCACCTCAAGGAGAGCTTCAACCAGATCCCAAAGGAGGCTGGGGACATTGAGTCCAAGTGGACCATGTTCTCCACTGTAGCCGTAAGGTCTCAGGTGCCAGCCATGGCGGCAACCCCCGAACCTGGTGGTGGACACCAAAAAGTAAGGGATGCGGTCAAGCTGAAGAAGGAGTCCTATTGAGTCTGGTTGACCAGTGGGACTCCTGAGGCAGCTGATGGGCACCGTCAGGCCAATTGTATTGCAGCTCAGGTGGTTGTGGAAGCAAAGACTCAGGTCTGGAAGAAGTTTGGGGAGGCCATGGAGGAAGACTTCTGGTGAGCTTAAAAGAAATTCTAGCTAACCATCTAGCGTCAGGCCTCAGAGGGGGCAAGGCAATTCAATTTTATTTGTATGGCCCGTCTTTACAAACAATTTGTCACAAAGGGCTTTACACAGCATCATAACAACATCCTCTGCCCTTAGACCCCCACATTGACTTCCAAATAAGCCTTGCCTTTTGACAGGAAAAAAAAAGGAAAAGTAACCGAGGATCCCTCACCCAGAACAGGCAGACATGCAATAGATGTTGTATACAGACAAGAAAACAGTTTACAAAACAGAATGTGGCAAAGTGCAGAGGTCCCAGGTGGGGATTGAACCCACACCTCCCTGGTAAGTGTCATGTGCGCTAACCACTTGGCCAAAGAAACATCCCCTTGACCAAGTAGCCAGGGCACATGATCAATTGGAGGCATAGTGACAGGACCACCACTGTCACAAGAAAATGGGAAGACATGAATGAAGGCAGCTTCTGGTGGGTAGGAAAGGCAGGAGAGCAGGCCAGCTTAATGGAAGTAATGGATGGAGGACTGGATCATGCAAGCTGTTTTCTGCCAACAATATTTATAGCAGAGTCGGGGAGCTGTTGACTTCGACTGGGGATATTGTTGGGCAGTGGTAGGAATACTTCATGGATCTCCTCAGCCACACTGACACACCTTCAACAGAGGAAGCAGAGGCTGAGGACCCAGAGGTTGATTCATCCATCACTGAGGTAGCTCAGAAGCTCATCAGTGGCAAGGCACCGTGGGTGGATGAGATCTGCCCTGAGTACCTCAAGTCTCATGTTGTGTGGCTGTCTTGACTGACACGCCTCACTGGCATGTCCCACTGTGTAAAGACCTTATATCATTGAAATCTGCCCTGAGGGTGAAACTCTGTGCTGGAAATATTGCTGGCATTTTAAAAATTCAAGTATCTCATGGGATTTTTCTAATTAATGGCCCCAGAGAGATAAATAATCTACCAGGTTTGGTGCATGTAACCACAGGTGAAAGATTATTATTACTTTGGTGTAGTATAAACATCATGTAACCTCAGCGATAATCACTAGATTTGTATTGGGACGGAATGATATGCAAAATGTGTACAAATATAGAAATTCTTGTTGTAATGTTGGTGTTTTCTGACATTAGTCAGGACTGTAATTATTCATTTTGACTGTAACATCTGGAGAAAATGTTTTATAGGCCGGTGTCTTCATGTACGTTATGACTCATCTCCAGTGATTTGAATATTACATGTGGCCATATTGAGACTTTAACATTAATTGTTCAGCCTAATTCATATAGATCCATGTGGGATGTAGACTCATGTATTTTGGGGGGGTTTATTAGTTTAGTTGGGTCTTATAGTATTGGACTGTTTACTCTTTTCTCTGGTCTCACAGTAACTGCGGCCTCCACTAAGGTTGAACTGTTTCAACATGTGACACATAAACAACATTTATTTCAAAGAAACATCTTTCATGTGTATAAATGTTATGTGAAAGAGACACAGCTGAGTTCACACAAGCAGCAGGATCTTGAACAGACTTCAGACACTCTGAAAGGCTACGATTTAGAAAACACCCGATGACCTCGGAGCATCAAACTTTCTGTTTCTTCTGTGGATTTTTCAGTCATGAATCTTCCTCCAAGTACAGAAACTATATTCTCACATTTGCAGTAGATTCAGGTTGAATTATTGCAAGTTTCCGATGTTTAAGAGAACAGTTACAGGACCAGACTGATAAATGTGTAGTAACAGTACTAGACTGATAACAAATCATTACATTTCTGGATCGATTACAGTGCAGTTACAGTACTGGGTCAATAAGACTACCAGATTCAGCTGCAGATGGACACAGTCCAGAGGCCTTCCACCTGCACCTGAACACATCATGTAATATTAAGTTTAGTCCTAGAACAGAGAGAGGGTCTCAGAGTCTCTACAGGACGTTGGCATCACAGGATCCAGGCTGCAGGATCTGAAGAGTCACAATGAGTCTCACAGCTTTTCTGAACCAGGGGTAGAACAGGGCGTAGAGGAGTGGGTTCAGGCAGGAGTTAAAGTACATAAGGCAGCTCATGAAGACTTCGGTGGAAGAACCAACCAGGATGTTTCCACCTGACATAGTCAGACAATAGTACGGAGAGTAACAGATCAGAAACACAGCTACCAGAACTCCCAGAGTCCGGGCCGCCTTCAGCTCAGACCTCTTTGCTGTCACAGTCATCGAGTACCCGACGGTGACGGTGCGCATGGCTCGAGCCTGAGACACAGCCACTGCAAACACTCTGACATACAGAACTGTGATGATGGCGATGGGGATGACGAAGGCCACAGCGAGGTCCACGTCTCCCGCCACGCTCACCACACACTCCCCCTGACAAGGATTATACCTGCCCGGTTGTTTCAGGTGATCATACATGATTCCAACGCTGTAGACGACAGAGCAGAGCCAGCACAGACACACAGCAGCAGTCACCACCCTCACAGTGATCCTGGTGGGGTAACGCAGGGGGTCACAGATCGCCACGTAGCGGTCCACTGATATCAGCACCATACTCCCCACAGAGGCAGAGATGAGGGTGTAAGGCAGGAGAAAGTACAGAGCACACATGAGGTCTCCCAGGACCCAGCAGGTCCCCGTCATCAGGGTCTCAACCGGGATCACCAGGAGGCCCACGAAGAAGTCTGAGACCGCCAGAGAGAGGAGGATGAGGTTGGTGGGGGAGTGCAGCTGCCTGAAAACACAGAACAGCGACAAGGTCATAACAAAACCAGCAGCTGAGAATAAACTAAACACAGTTCAAAAGAGTAAAAGGCCACTGAATCAGGTTCATCACACTGAGGCAGAATCAACCTGAATCCTGTGGTTTTCCTTCAGCCTCACTGAACCTGTGTCAAAACAAATGTCTGGATGATGCGCAAGAGAAAACAGGAAGTTCCTCAGACAACATGGGAGCATGAATGCAAAGAAGAAACTATGAAACTCAAAGTTCCCACACTGTGACAGACCCTAAAGTTACAAAAGAAGCTGTAAAAAAAAAAGGGAGACAGTGGATAATTTAAATGTTTTGTTCTCTTGCTCTCTGTGGGAACAAACCAGGGATATTCGAACATTTTCAACAATAATGTCAGAAACTAAAAAACTCAAGCTGTAGATTTAGACAACATGGTTCAACAGTGATTGAGCACAGAATGCACCTGAAATGGGAGATGGAGATGATGAGCAGCAGGTTGAGAGCAGCAGTGAGCACAGAGATAAAGAAGAGCAGGACGTAAACCAGCAGAGCCTCGGAGTGAGGAGGTGGTGGCCTCCTGCAGGAGGTGTTGAGGAGCTGTGGGAAGCAGAGCTCAGCCTCTTCCATCATGAGAGGAGCTGAGTGACCACAGGTCTGTCTGACTGCTCCTTTATCTCCTCTCCCTCCTCCTTCACTCTGTGAATCAAACTTTTCATTCGTCCAAAGTTTGATCCTCTCATGTATTCACCCCCACCATCCTGAATGAGACTTCCACATCAAATCACTCAGTCTCTTCTTTTTCTGTCCATCATGAATGTCCATCATCCAGCCAGACAACTGTCCCTTTCAAAGTTATCCAGTATATTCAGGAAAACTCAATTTCCTTCCACACTTCACTGCTGGTATCTACAGTATACCAATCTGTGAAGAGCATATCATCACAGTGGGACTCCTGAGGCAGCTGATGGGCACCGTCAGGCCAATTGTACTGCAGCTCAGGTGGTTGTGGAAGCAAAGACTCAGGTCTGGAAGAAGTTCGGGGAGGCCATGGAGGAAGACTTCTGGTGAGCTTAAAAGAAATTCTAGCAAACCATCTAGCGTCAGGCCTCAGAGGGGGCGGGGCAAGGCAATTCTATTTGTATGGCCCGTTTTTACAAACAATTTGTCACAAAGGGCTTTACACAGCATCATAACAACATCCTCTGCCCTTAGACCCCCACATCGACTTCCAAATAAGCCTTGCCTTTTGATAGGAAAAAAAAATGGAGAAGTAACCAAGGATCCCTCACCCAGAACAGGCAGACATGCAATAGATGTTGTATACAGACAAGAAAACAGTTTACAAAACAGAATGTGGCAAAGTGCAGAGGTCCCAGGTGGGGGTTGAACCCACACCTCCCTGGTAAGTGTGATGTGCCCTAACCACTTGGCCAAAGAAACATCCCCTTGACCAAGTAGCCAGGGCACATGATCAATTGGAGGCACAGTGACAGGACCACCACTGTCACAAGAAAATGGGAAGACATGAATGAAGGCAGCTTCTGGTGGGACTGCTGGTATCTACAGTATACCAATCTGTGAAGAGCATACCATCACCCAACTCATCCTCTGTCCTCAGCACCTCCAGTGGCTGAGATTGTCTGTAACATCTAGTTCATCCACCCATGCTGAACTTCTGTGTTGGTCATAGTTTGTCCCTAACAAACACCATGCTCGAGCATAAGGGTGTCCATCAGTGCACGTGGCACCAGGACACTGCAGGCCGGAAGTCAATGATTTGTGGTCGTGTCATCTGACCTTTGGCCGCATGACTTAAACACTCAGATGAAGGGCGGGGCTGAACTGTCGACTGATCACCACCTGGTGGTTGAAGACCTCCCCCTGTCAGGGAGGTCTTCAACTCCCACCTCAAGGAGAGCTTCAACCAGATCCCAAGGGAGACTGGGGACATTGAGCCCGAGTGGACCATGTTCTCCACTGTAGCCGTAAGGTCTCAGGTGCCTGCCATGGCGGCAACCCCCGAACCTGGTGGTGGACACCAGAAGTAAGGGATGGTGTCAAGCTGAAGAAGGAGTCCTATTGAACCTGGTTGACCGTGGGACTCCTGAGGCAGCTGATGGGCACTGACATACCAATTGTACTGCAGCTCAGGCGGTTGTGGAAGCAAAGACTCAGGTCTGGAAGAAGTTCGGGGAGGCCATGAAGGAAGACTTCTGGTGAGCTTAAAAGAAATTCTGGCAAACCATCTAGCGTCAGGCCTCAGAGGGGGCAAGGCAATTCAATTCTATTTGTATGGCCCATTTTTCCAAGCAATTTGTCTCAAGGGGTTGCATCAACCACGTCACACCTTACTTCTTCCAGAATTCATAGAATAGTTAGATCTGTGCTATTTGCTGACACTGTTTGGATTGTTTGATTGATGATTGACGATCCTTTCAATCTCTTGATTGGGAAACACCGCCAACAGCAACACAACCAGGACTGGACACCGACAACAAAACCACTGGACCAAGTGCAGAGTAAGTTACTGCTGGAGAGGTCAGAGGTCCAAGGGACTGCAACTGTAAAGTTCAGACAGCAGCTGCAGTATGACGACAACATTAAACCAAGCATCTGAACGGCTTTCACAGAGGGAATATGTTGAATATTATGACAACAAAGAGAACAACACAGAGTTCTTGTTAATGAATGACTCGTATCTAACAACCTGGTTGCATCATGTTGTTTATGCTGAGGCCTGTTCACACCTCTGATTGCAGTCACAGGCTCATGTGACTCAGGTGTGAAAGGCTCAGAGGCAGCAGCAGCAGCTAACGGGCCGATTCAGCTCCCAGGGGAACACCACGTGTGAAACAACAAATTGAGGGGGTGCGTATGTGTGTATGACAACTTTATTGTGTTGTTACAACACACAGGAGAGACTCAGAGCAGATTCACAAGTTACCGAGAAAACAAAGCCAAAAAGACATCAACAAAATCTTTTTGACAGGGCGACAAAACAACACTTTGTGATCCAGTCTGAGGCCTCAGCTCTGGACCAGTGTCACTGAAAAGCCACTCAACAACAGACTCCACAGGTTTATAGGAGTACTACAGTACCCATAAGGCAGAATCCGAGGAAGTAACTTTGCGGAGTTTTTCGGGCTTAAAACATGTTTCCAGACTCATTGCAGTGGTAGAAAAATGGTTAATAGGATGAATGGTGCTGCTGCCACGGTCTGAGCGGGGTCGCGTCGGCTGAAACCGCACTACGTAACTTCCCTGCACGGGTACGAAACACTGCCCCCCCTCCCCTCTGCGACGAGGTGGGTAAAAGCGAAACTTGCGGTTCTCCTCCGGTTGTTTTTCCTCTTTAAAGCATTGGGTCAGATACTAAAACCACAATCATCGCTTGAGTAAAAGCAGAGTCTCAACCAGACTTCGGTTCTGGCTCCACGTTCGATTAAATAAAACAGTCTCAGTTAGAAGTCGGGTCTGTTTCTATATTTCCTGCAAGTTCTTGTGAATGTACAAAACGTCTTGTTGCAACCAATAACATAATTTTGGCCATTTTAAATGTAATAAATCCAATAATGTAAAAAAAATCTTTTGAGCCAATAACGTAATAATTTTTTACTGATTATTATGTTATTGGCCTGGTGTTAAAAAACCTTTTGAAAATGTAATAACTGGTGCCAATCATACATAATAATACGTTTGTTTATGTTTGTTTATTTTTTTCACATATCAAAAGTTAAAAATAATAAACACATAAAATCCAAAACAACATGAAGGGAAATACCAAAAAAACCCTCCAGGGGCTTGTAGGGTGGCATTCCCAAATTAAGTACTATTCTAGGCTAATGAAAATGCATTTATGAGCTACAACAAAAAACAAAACAAAAACAACAACAAAAAAACATTCATATAATAAATACCAACATGGTTTAACATAATACAATACAGAAACTTGATAAGTATATAATAAAAATTATAAAATTATCCAAGCTTAGATAGGCAGACCATGTGGGAAATATTCACTGGTTAACAGAAGTGACTTTAGTGCTCTCTTAAATTGATGTGTTGATAATTCCAAGAAATGTACAGGTAGTAAATTCCAAATTCTAGGCCCGCGATAAAGTAAACAGAACTGTGATTGGGAGGTGGAGCAGTACTGGGTCCTGAGGTGATACGAATTACGTGTGGAATAATTGTGAAATTGATAGTTGTGTGAGTACATATAATGAAAAGATGATGGAAGGATTTTTTTTAGAGAACCGTGAACAAATAAACCAATCTGAAAATGATTCACTTGATAAACACTGAGGATACCAAACTGAGAAAATAGAGGCTGTGAGGAGTGTCTTTGATGAGCACAGCTAATTATTCTTACTACTCTTTTCTGAAGCTGGTATATGGGCTTGAGCTTAGTTTGGTAAGTGCTGGCCCAGGAAATATTACAATAATTTATATATGGATAAACCATTGCATAATATAACATAATGGCAACCTCAGTGTTGATCATGTGTCGAATTTTACCAAGAATTCCGATACCTTTGGCCATCTTTGTGGTTATGGCAAGGATTCATCGAGCAGTATGCCAAGAAAACGTGTACAATGTACATTAGTTAAAGGCACTGTATCAATTTCAATTTTAAGAGAAGAATTAGACATCCCTGGTTTTAACCCAAAGCATATGAAACAAGACTTTTTTATATTAAGTGATAGTTTGTTGGATTTAAACCAAGTAGATATTTTACCAAGTTCTTCATTTAACACATCTGTGATGGTGTTGATGTCTTTATGAGAGTAAAATAAACTTGTATCATCTGCAAATAAAATTTTGGACAATTTATCTGAAACATTCAGATAAATTGTCATACATTTTCAAGGTTTTTTTTTAGGCCAATAACGTGATAACTTATTATATTATCGTTATTGGCCCAAAAGTTTTATTACATTATTGGCACGTTATTACATTATCATATTGGCTTTATTACATTTAAAATGGCCAATATTATTACGTTATAGGCAGTTATCAAGTTTTTGGTTGTTACAGGGCTATATAGATTAAATTATTTTATCTATCCACATATACAAAAACAACATAACTGGGTTTTTAAAAAAAAAAAAAAATCCCAGTTATGATGTTTTTGTATTTTGTATCACATCGTTTTATTGTAGTGGCACATTTCAAACAGAGGTTGCCGACCCCGATATATACGGTCTGTGGGCGTTGAAAAATGATGACTGTATTTCATAACGCAACTTTATTCTTGCTGCAGACGGCATTACAATAACATGAAAAACAACCTCATTATGGTATAAAAAAACTTTATTTAACGTCACACAAACACACAGTTGACCTCTGACCTTCCCCTGAGCCAGACTGAGCTCAGACTGAGGCATCATGGGTAATGTAGTGCATCATGGCTCAGGGGTCAGACTCACACAAGAAAGCAAAGTACAACAGAATAAATAACTGATCAGTAACTGTCACATGACCTTGTCTGCTGCAATCAGCCAATCAGATGGCAGCTTTTTAAAACATTCGCTAAAACATGGCTCTGAACAATCAAGCCGTTTCCATAGCGACAGTTCAGGTGATTGTCTTAAAGCCCGCTGAGGTTTAAAGTCTTTGGTCCGGAGAGTTTTCCTCTATCGGCTGTTATGATTGGCTGAGGGACATCCTAAGCTCCTCCTCCCTCAGGCTCTGGTCCAATCGCTGCGTCTCAGACTCCAGGACGGACGGGATTGGACGGCGTGTGACGGCGGCCAGGGAGTCGCTGAGGTCGTGTCTCAGAGAAAGCAGCCATTGGCTGTTCCTGGACGACTGCTCGATAAACTCCGCCCTCTGCTGCTGATCCACAGCCAATGAGATCTGGAGCTGGGTCACCTGAGAGAGAGGAGAGTGACATCACAGTGACATCACAGTGACATCATCAGTGGCCACCTGACACCTGGGACTCGTCTGCTCCACCTCCTCACCTGCTCCTCCAGCTCCTTCACCCTGAGCCGCAGCCGCTCTTCTTCTGTGGTGTCTGTGGACTGCACACGCACGCACGCACGCACACGCACACGTCAGTGTAGCTGCAAACACTACAGGACGTCCTGAGAACCTAAATGTTAATATGTGTGTGTGTGTGTGTGTCACCTGAGCTGTGCTGTCACTCAGCTGTCTGAGCTGTGAACGCTTCTCTTCCACCTGAAACGACACAAACACATTCACAACCAGGACAGATCTGTGTGTGTGTGTTAGTGATGGAGCCGTTCAGGGTCGGTTGGCGTGCGGCGTCTCGTTGGGTCAGTCTTCAACGTTGTGGACAGTGGACTGACACACTCAGGTTGTTTTTGTTTTGTTTTTTGCACAAAACCCTTATACCCCCCCCCCAAAAAAAAGGGAGAGAAAAAAAACAAAAAGCATATGTGATATCACGAGTGTACGTTCGCTTATAACTACAGTTGCACACATACCAGGGTTTCTGCAGGTACCAGCAAATCTAATTTAACGCTTTTTAATGCCCTTTTTAATGCCATTTCAAACATATTTAATGCTATACAGTACGTGTGCATACATACACTTACAAAAACCCAATTACTTGGTTCTGCATGTTTATCACACCAACAGGCACCGATTGCAATTTTCTTGCCACCTCCTTTTAAAAAGGCTGACCTGCCGATTTTAAAAAAGTCAACCGTATCCTGCCACCACCTAAAAATATTTATTTACTAAATTCTCCATTTCTTCAGCCACGTTTTATTTTACTGTATAATCCCCCTATTTTTCTGCTCTTTGTGCTCTATAGCATGTAATGGTATCAAAATTGATCAATTGTTTAATGCCTTTGAGAATCGAATTTAATGCCTTTTAATGTCATTTAAGGCCTTAATTCTAGCAAAATATATTTAATGGCTTTTAATGCTTTTTAATGGCCTGCAGAAACCCTGACATACGTATGAACAACCTCTTCTTGTAACATAGGTGCTCCATTTTCCTCAGAGGGCATCACATTTGTCCCTCTGTAATCTGAGACTAAACGCTAGTAGTAGGTTGTTTTGGTTTTGGTTTTTCCAGTAGAACTCCAGCACGACGTCCGGCACGAGAATCAAACCCGCTTGTTTTAAAAAGACAGCGGCAGCAGCGACCACTGATCTGAACTGAGACTGTCGTTGTTCCGTCACCTGAGTTAAAACTCGCTGTGGCCCATCGTCGAGGTGCAAAGAGTAGGTGCTGAGCAAGACGGTTATCTGTGGTTGTCCTTAGTACTGAACAGTCCCCGCTGCAGTGCAGGTGGAGACATGCAGCCATACGCATTTAAGACTATAAAAGAAAGAAAGAAATCTGAAGGAGCGGCGGCTAGGATCTAGGAATGGCGGCCCGACGCTCCTAAATGAATGTAGAGGAAATTCTGCATGTTGAACTAGTGACATCTCCAGAATCTCACCTACTTTAAAGGGATAGTTCAACATTTAGTCAGATTGTCCCATCACCATAACCCCTATACAGCAGTAGGTTTGTTACCTTTAATTGTCGGTGCAAGCTATTTTTAGAACGGCGGAGCAGAGCCGTGAGCTGCTTAGTGTGTGTGTGTGTGTGTGTGTGTGTGTGTGTGTGTGTGTGTGTGTGTGTGTGTGTGTGTGTGTGTGTGTGTGTACCTGTCTCAGTGTGTCTCTCAGTGAGTTTCTGTCTCTCTTCAGTTTGTCCTTCTGGTTTTCCAGGCGAGAGTTTTTCTTTCCGAGTCGTTTCTGTTCCAGCTCCAGTTCAGCAACGAGACGTTGCAGGTTCACCAGCCGCTCCTGCAGAGCCTGCACACACACACACACACACACACACACACACACACACACACACACACACACACAGTCTGAGCACGCCCCTCTACTCCGACAGATGCATCGACCAATCAGAGACTCCCTGACCTCGTCCGGGTTTGGCTCCGCCCCCGAACTCTGTTCCTGTTGGTGGGCTCTCTCCCTGTAGCCAATCAGAGACGACTCCGTCTGCTCCAGAGCCAATCGCACCCGGTCCCGGTCCTTCTCCAGCTCCAGGTTCCTCTGAGTCAGAGAGTAGACCTGGACCACCACAGACCACATTAGACCAGGTCAGACCGGTACGGACGAGAGCTGTCAATCTTTCCTAATGAGTTGTAATTTCTTTTTTTTCCCCCAAATCTTTTTATTGTTAATGAGTGTAATTTCAATTTAGAGTGAACTATCCCTTTAAATAATGTGAGTTCTGTCCGTGTTGACCAGACGGTCGTTGTGTCTGTACCTCAGCCTCTCTCTGCCTCAGCTGCCTCCTCATCTCCTGTTTCTCCTTCAGCAGGGAAACCAGCTGCTGCTCCTTCTTCTCCTCCTCCGCTTCCTTCTCCTTCTTCTTCTCCTCCTTTTCATCTTCCTCTCCTTTCTCCTCCTCCTCCTCCTCAGTAAATCATAAAACACCACCTGTTAGTTTAGAAGCGTTATGTTTTCTCGACAGCGTCTCCTCCTCCTTCCTGTCTCATACTCACCTCGCCTCCTCCTCCTCCTCCTCCTCCTTCTCTCTTCTGCTCCTCCATCTCTTCATCTCTCCTCCTCCTCCTCCTCTTCTCTCCATCCACCTCCTCAGCGGTCAGCGAGGAGGAGATCTGTGTTTTCGTCTCCTCCAACATGGCCACCGTGGCTCTGACCCTGCTCAGCTCAGCGCGGCTCTCCTCCGCCTCCCTCTGCGCCTCCTCCACCTCCCTCTCTCTCTGCTCCACCCTGGACCTCCACTCCTTCCTCTCCTCCTCCTGTCTCTCCTTCAGGCCCTGAATCTCCTTCTCCCTCTCCTCCACTCTGCTCCTCCACTGCTCCTCGGCCTCCTTCCTCTCCTCCTTCACTCTCTCCTTCACCCGTCGAGTCTCCTCCATCTCCTCCATCACCTCCTTCCTCCTCCTCTCCAGGGCCTTTGCTTCCTCTCTCAGCTCCTCCACCTCCCCTTTGTGTCTCTGCACCTCCTCCCTCATCGTCCTCAGTTTCTCCCCTCTGATGTTCTCCACCTCCTCCTTCTTCTCCTTCAGAGCGCTCCTCAGACGCTCCCCGTCTGCATGGCTCTCCTGAAGAACACAAGGAGGCAACAGTTAGCCTAGCTTAGCATAAAGACTGGAAACAGAGGGAATAGTTAGCCTAGCTTAGCATAAAGACTGGAAACAGAGGGAATAGTTAGCCTAGCTTAGCATAAAGACTGGAAACAGAGGGAATAGTTAGCCTAGCTTAGCATAAAGACTGGAAACAGAGGGAATAGTTAGCCTAGCTTAGCATAAAGACTGGAAACAGAGGGAATGGTTAGCCTAGCTTAGCATAAAGACTGGGAACAGAGGGAACAGTTAGCCTAGCTTAGCATAAAGACTGGAAATAGCGGGAATAGTTAGCCTAGCTTAGCTTAAAGACTGGAAATAGAGGGAATAGTTAGCCTAGCTTAGCATAACGACTGGAAACAGAGGGAATAGTTAGCCTAGCTTAGCATAATGACTGGAAACAGTACAAATCAAACGATATAGTGTAGCTTAGCATCAGTGCTGGAGTTAGCTTAGCATGAATGTGCTCAGGAGCAGCAGGAGGAGGAGGTGAATAGTTAGCCTGCAGCAGCTGCTTCAGGTGGGTCATCTCCTCCAGCGCCTCCTTCAGTCCCTCCTTCATCTGCTGCTTCTCCTCCTCCTTCAGCTTCACCTCCCGTCTGGTAGTCAGCCTAGCTTAGCATAAAGACTCCGTCAGAGAACGCACCTGGAACCAGGAGGAGGAGCGCTGTGACATCATCACTGACATCATCATCACTGACCTCATCATCACAAATGGTCAGTTTTGAGAAAACACATTGATCACTTCCCTTTAACATCTCCTACCTGAGTCTGCACCTCCTCCCTTCTCCTCCTCTGCTGCTGCACCTCCTCCTGCACCTGCACCAGCTTCTCCTCTGTGATGGCTGTCGCCTCCTTCGTCCTCCTCAGCTCCTGCTGCACCTCCTCTTTCTGCTTCCACTCTTTCTGCACCTCCTCCCTGAGAGCAGTCACCTGCTCCATCCTCATTTTGAGCTCCTGCTGCACCTCCTCTTTCTGCCTCCACTCCTTCTGCACCTCCTCTCTGAGAGCAGCCACCTCCTTTGTCCTCATTGTGAGCTCCTGCTGCACCTCCTCCTTCTGCTTCCACTCTCTCTGTACCTCCTCCCTCATCGTCCTCAGTTTCTCCCCTCTGATGTTCTCCACCTCCTCCTTCTTCTCCTTCAGAGCGCTCCTCAGACGCTCCCCGTCTGCATGGCTCTCCTGAAGAACACAAGGAGGCAACAGTTAGCCTAGCTTAGCATAACGACTGGAAACAGAGGGAATAGTTAGCCTAGCTTAGCATAAAGACTGGAAACAGAGGGAATAGTTAGCCTAGCTTAGCATAATGACTGGAAACAGTACAAATCAAACGATATAGTGTAGCTTAGCATCAGTGCTGGAGTTAGCTTAGCATGAATGTGCTCAGGAGCAGCAGGAGGAGGAGGTGTTGTACCTGCAGCAGCTGCTTCAGGTGGGTCATCTCCTCCAGCGCCTCCTTCAGTCCCTCCTTCATCTGCTGCTTCTCCTCCTCCTTCAGCTTCACCTCCCGTCTGGTTCGCTCCTCGCTCTCCGTCAGAGAACGCACCTGGAACCAGGAGGAGGAGGAGCGCTGTGACATCATCACTGACATCATCATCACAAATGGTCAGTTTTGAGAAAACACATTGATCAGTTCCCTTTAACATCTCCTACCTGAGTCTGCACCTCCTCCCTTCTCCTCCTCTGCTGCTGCACCTCCTCCTGCACCTGCACCAGCTTCTCCTCTGTGATGGCTGTCGCCTCCTTCGTCCTCCTCAGCTCCTGCTGCACCTCCTCTTTCTGCTTCCACTCTTTCTGCACCTCCTCCCTGAGAGCAGTCACCTCCTCCATCCTCATTTTGAGCTCCTGCTGCACCTCCTCTTTCTGCCTCCACTCCTTCTGCACCTCCTCTCTGAGAGCAGCCACCTCCTTTGTCCTCATTTTGAGCTCCTGCTGCACCTCCTCTTTCTGCCTCCACTCCTTCTGCACCTCCTCTCTGAGAGCAGCCACCTCCTTTGTCCTCATTGTGAGCTCCTGCTGCACCTCCTCCTTCTGCTTCCACTCTCTCTGTACCTCCTCCCTGAGAGCAGCCACCTCCTTTGTCCTCATTGTGAGCTCCTGCTGCACCTCCTCCTTCTGCTTCCACTCTCTCTGTACCTCCTCCCTGAGAGCAGCCACCTCCTTTGTCCTCATTGTGAACTCCTGCTGCACCTCCTCCTTCTGCCTCCACTCCTTCTGCACCTCCTCTCTGAGAGCAGCCACCTCCTTTGTCCTCATTGTGAGCGCCTGCTGCACCTAATAAAGCAAAAACAAAGTGTATTGTGTTTGGTACAAGACATTCTTTAAAGGGGGATCCTGCTTTTATTACATAAACAATCATGCAAGTTGACTCATTACCTACTCATTTTGGTTTCTCACTTTACCACAAGGTACACAAAAAGGGTAACTAATGATTCAGTACTCATTACCTGCTCATTTTGGTTTCTCACTTTACCACAAGGTACACAAAAAGGGTAACTAATGATTCAGTAATGATTCAGTACTCATTACCTACTCATTTTGGTTTCTGACTTTACCATAAGGTACACAAAAAGGGTAACTAATGATTCAGTACTTATTACCTGCTCATTTTGGTTTCTCACTTTACCACAAGGTACACAAAAAGGGTAACTAATGATTCAGTACTCATTACCTGCTCATTTTGGTTTCTGACTTTACCATAAGGTACACAAAAAGCGTAACTAATGATTCAGTACTCATTACCTACTCACTTTGGTTTCTCACTTTCAAAAAGGGTAACTAATGATTCAGTACTCATTACCTGCTCATTTTGGTTTCTGACTTTACCATAAGGTACACAAAAAGCGTAACTAATGATTCAGTACTCATTACCTACTCATTTTGGTTTCTCACTTTACCACAAGGTACACAAAAAGGGTAACTAATGATTCAGTACTCATTACCTGCTCATTTTGGTTTCTCACTTTACCATAAGGTACACAAAAAGCGTAACTAATGATTCAGTACTCATTACCTACTCATTTTGTTGTCTCACTTTACTATAAGGTACACAAAAAGCGTAACTAATGATTCAGTACTCATTATCTACTCATTTTGGTTTCTCACTTTACCACAAGGTACACAAAAAGGGTAACTAATGATTCAGTACTCATTACCTGCTCATTTTGGTTTTACTTTAAATAAGGTACACAAAAAGGGTAACTAATGATTCAGTACTCATTACCTACTCATTTTGTTGTCTCAACTATAATGAATAAAATCGTAACTAATGATTCAGTACTCATTATCTACTCATTTTGGTTTGAACTTTACTAATCATAAAATGATTGTACTCATTAACTCATTTTGGTTTCTCACTTTACCAAAGGTACAAAAAGGGTAACTAATGATTCAGTACTCATTACCTGCTCATTTTGGTTTCTGACTTTACCATAAGATTAACACAAAAAGTTAACTAATGATTCTGTACTCATTACCTACTCACTTTGGTTTCTCACTTTACCACAAGTTGTGATTAATTATCTAATGATTCAATTTGCTCATTTTGAGTTTCTGAAAACTGTTCACAAAAAGTTAATGATTCAGTACTCATTATCTACTCATTTTGGTTTCTCACTTTACCATAAGGTACACAAAAAGAGTAATTAATGATTCAGTAATGATTCAGTACTCATTACCTACTCATTTTGGTTTCTAACTTCGCCATAAGGTACACAAAAGGGTAACTAATGATTCAGTAACGATTCAGTACTCATTACCTATTCAATTTGATGTCTCACTTTACTATAAGGTACACAAAAAGGGTAACTAATGATTAACTAATATTTAGTTCCTCAGTAATTTGATTAGAAGTTACTGAAGAACTCGCCCTTAACTAATATAGAGTTCCTCACTTTAATAAAATAAATTCAAATCTAACCTCCTTCCTCTGCCTTTGCTCCTCTTGTACCTCCTGCCTGAGGGAGGACAGTCTCCTCTCGCTCCTCCTCAGCTGCTCCTTTATCTCCTCCCCCTGGCTCCGTGTGTGCTGCGTCTCCTCCCCCCTGCCGTGCTCCTTCTTGAGGGCCGTTATCGCCTCCTGCGCCTCCTCCTTCTCCCCTCGTTCTCTCCTCACCGCCTCAGTGAGAGTGGTCACCTCCTTCTCAGTCCTCCTCAGCTTCTCCTGCACCTCCTCCTTCTCCCTTTGTTCCCGGGCCACCTCCTCTCTCCTCCTCCTCAGCTCCTCCTGTACCTTGTCTCTGTCCTTATGCGCCTCCTCTCGTAGAACCGTCACCTCCCCCTCTTTCCTCCTCAGCTCCACTGCCAGCTCCTCCTTCTCCTGCTCCAGCTGCCTCACCCTGCACCTCCCTCTCTCCTCCACCAGGAGGAGCTGAGCCTTCTCGGCCTCCATCAGTCTCCCTCTCTCCTCTTTCACCTCCCTCAGCTCCTCCTCCAGCCTGCTCCTCTTCTCCTCCTCTTTACTCCTCAGACTCTCCATTTCCTTCTCCCTCAGCTCCTCCTCCAGCCTGCTCCTCTTCTCCTCCTCTTTACTCCTCAGACTCTCCATTTCCTTCTCCTTCTCCCTCAGCTCCTCCTCCAGCCTGCTCCTCTTCTCCTCCTCTTTACTCCTCAGACTCTCTGTTTCCTTCTCCTTCTCCCTCAGCTCCTCCTCCAACCTGCTCCTCTTCTCCTCCTCTTTACTCCTCAGACTCTCCATTTCCTTCTCCCTCAGCTCCTCCTCCAGCCTGCTCCTCTTCTCCTCCTCTTTACTCCTCAGACTCTCCATTTCCTTCTCCTTCAGCTTCTCCTCCAGCCTGCTCCTCTTCTCCTCCTCTTTACTCCTCAAACTCTCCATTTCCTTCTCCTTCTCCCTCAGCTCCTCCTCCAGCCTCCTCAGCACCTCCTCCTCTCTCTCTCTGCCCTCCTTCATCACCTTCAGTCTCTCCTCCAGCCTCCTGCTCTCCTCTCTGGATCTCCTCAACGCCTCCCGCTCCTCCTCCCTCTCCTCCTCCACCTCCTTCCCTCTCTCCTCCGTCCTCCTCAGCTCCTCTCTTTGCTCCTTTACTTGGTGTTTCGTCTCCTCCCATCTCTCCTCCAGCCTCCTGTTCTCCTCCTTGGTTCTCCTAACTATCTCCGTCTCCTCCTCCTTCTCCTCCTCCAGCGCCCTCACCTTCTCCTCCAGTTGTCTCTTCTCCTCCACCACCTCCATCAGTTTCTTGTCCAGCCTCCTCCTCCTCTCCTCCTCTGTTCTCCTCAGTGTTTCTCTCCCTCTCTCCTCCTCCTCCTGCTCCTCCAGCTGGACCTTCAGCTGCTGCGCCTCCTCCTCTCGTTCCTTCAGGAGGTGGCTGAGCTTCTCTGACTCCCTCCTGCTCCTCTCTGCCTTCTCCTGCCACTCCTTCACCTCCCCCTCCAGTCTGTCTCTGACCTCCTCCCTCTCCCTGGCGCTCCTCCTCACCCCCTCGCTCTCTGCCTGCGCCTCCTGCAGCTCCCTGGCCTGAGAGGAGATCCTGTCATCTTTTTCTCCTCCCTCCCTCCTCTCTCTCTCCAGGAGAACCCGGGTTTCTCTCAGCAGCTCCTCCAGTTTCTCCTCCTGCACCTCCTTCTCCTTCAGTCTGTCAGTCACCTCCTGCTGCTCCCTCGCTGCCTCCTCCCCCTGCTCCTCCACCAGCCTCAGCTGCTGCCTCAGCTCCTCCACCTCCTCCTCCCTCTCCCTCACGGCGCTCATCTGACGCTCCAAGCTGCGCTCCCTCCTCTGCACCTCCTCCTTCGCCTCCTCACACTCCTCCTTGGCCACGTTCAGCTTCACTCGGAGCAGCTCCACCTCCCCCACTGCCTCCTCTTTCTTTTTCTTCTCCTCCTCTTTCTCCCCCTCCACTTCCTCCACCCTTCCTCTCAACCTCTTCACCTCCTCCTCTGCCGCCCTCACTTCACTCCTTATTCTCTCCGTCTCCTCCTCCTCCTCTCTCCTCCTCCTCCTCTCCTCTCCTTCATCCTGCAGTTTCTCCTCCCTTCTCCTCTCCTCCAGTCTCTTGTTCTCCTCCTCCACCTCCTCCAATCTTGTCCTCCATCTCTCCAACTCCTCCTCCTTCTCTTCCTTCTGTCTTTCTAACCTCTCCAGCCGGTCGCAGAGCGCCTCCACCTCTCTGTCCCTCTGCACCTCCTCCTCCCTCCTCCGCTCCTCCCACTTCACCTCCTCCTCCCTCCTCTGCTCCTCCTCCTCCCTCCTCCGCTCCTCCCACTTCACCTCCTCCTCTCTCAACCTCCCGCTCGTCTTCTTCACCTCCTCCTCCAGTTTCTCCCTCTCTCCCTCTGCCTGCAGCACTCTCTCCATCATGTGGCTCATTTCCACCTCCCTCTCCGTCACCTCCACCCTCAGCCTCTCCACCTCCCTCTGTCGCTCCTCCCTCTCCTCCGTCAGCCCGTCTGTGCGCCTCCTCAGCGCCTCCACCTCTCCGTCCCTGGTCCCGAGCTCCTCACTCAGAGCCTCCCTCTCTCTCTGCCAGGCCTCCTTCTCCCTCCTGCTCTGCTCCTCGTCCTCCCTCCTCCTCGTCCTCCTCAGCTCTTCCACCTCCTCTTTCAGCGCCTCCTTCTCCTCCTCGCTCCTCTCTCTCCGGGCCGTCACCTGCTCCACCTCCGCCCTCAGACACTCGATCTCTCCCTGTAAGGTTTGTTTGTGCTGCGTCACCGTCTGGATGTGTGTGTTGAGTTGACACCTGTCAACCTCGGCCTGAGACAACTGGTGCTGCTGCTGCGAGAGCTGCTGCTGCAGAGACACCGACAGACACCTGAGGCAGAGACAGACAGGGGAGCTGGTAAAAATGAAACGAGGGAACAGTCACGATAAAGTGAGGGAACAGTCGCGATAAAGTGAGGGAACTGTCACGATAAAATGAGAGACCAGTCCTGATAAAGTGAGGGAACGGTCACGATAAAGTGAGGGAACGGTCACGATAAAGTGAGGGAACGGTCACGATAAAATGAGGGAACAGTCGCGATAAAGTGAGGGAACAGTCACGATAAAGTGAGGGAACAGTCACGATAAAGTGAGGGAACAGTCATGTTAAAGTGAGGGAACAGTCACGATAAAGTGAGGGAACAGTCACGATAAAATGAGGGAACAGTCGGGATAAAGTGAGGGAACAGTCATGATAAAATGAGGGAACAGTTGGGATAAAGTGAGGGAACAGTCATGATAAAATGAGGGAACAGTTGGGATAAAGTGAGGGAACAGTCACAATAAAGTGAGGGAGCAGTCACGATAAAGTGAGAGACCAGTCCTGATAAAGTGAGGGAACGGTCACGATAAAGTGAGGGAACGGTCACAATAAAGTGAGGGAACTGTCACGATAAAGTGAGGGAACAGTCACAATAAAGTGAGGGAACTGTCACGATAAAGTGAAGGAACTGTCACGATAAAACGAGGGAACAGTCACGATACAGTGAGGGAACAGTTGCGATAAAGTGAGGGAACAGTCGCGATAAAGTGAGGGAACAGTCACGATAAAGTGAGGGAACTGTCACGATAAAGTGAGGGAACAGTCATGTTAAAGTGAGGGAACAGTCACGATAAAATGAGGGAACAGTCGCGATAAAGTGAGGGAACAGTCACGATAAAGTGAGGGAACAGTCATGTTAAAGTGAGGGAACAGTCACGATAAAATGAGGGAACAGTCGCGATAAAGTGAGGGAACAGTCACGACAAAGTGAGGGAACTGTCACGATAAAGTGAGGGAACAGTCATGTTAAAGTGAGGGAACAGTCACGATAAAGTGAGGGAACAGTCATATTAAAGTGAGGGAACAGTCACGATAAAGTGAGGGAACAGTCATGTTAAAGTGAGGGAACTGTCACAATAAAGTGAGGGAACAGTCACGATAAAGTGAGGGAACTGTCACGATAAAGTGAGGGAACAGTCACGATAAAACGAGGGAACTGTCACGATAAAGTGAGGGAACTGTCACGATAAAGTGAGGGAACAGTCACGATAAAATGAGGGAACAGTCACGATAAAATGAGGGAACGGTCATGATAAAGTGAGGGAACTGTCACGATAAAATGAGGGAACAGTCACGATAAAACGAGGGAACTGTCATGATAAAGTGAGGGAACTGTCACGATAAAGTGAAGGAACAGTCACGATAAAGTGAGGGAACAGTCACGATAAAGTGAGGGAACAGTCATGTTAAAGTGAGGGAACAGTCACGATAAAGTGAGGGAACAGTCATGTTAAAGTGAGGGAACAGTCACGATAAAATGAGGGAACTGTCGCGATAAAGTGAGGGAACAGTCATGTTAAAGTGAGGGAACAGTCACGATAAAATGAGGGAACAGTCGCGATAAAGTGAGGGAACAGTCACGATAAAGTGAGGGAACAGTCATGTTAAAGTGAGGGAACAGTCATGTTAAAGTGAGGGAACAGTCACGATAAAATGAGGGAACAGTCGCGATAAAGTGAGGGAACAGTCATGTTAAAGTGAGGGAACAGTCACGATAAAATGAGGGAACAGTCGCGATAAAGTGAGGGAACAGTCACGATAAAATGAGGGAACAGTCGCGATAAAGTGAGGGAACAGTCATGTTAAAGTGAGGGAACAGTCACGATAAAGTGAGGGAACTGTCACGATAAAGTGAGGGAACAGTCATGTTAAAGTGAGGGAACAGTCACGATAAAATGAGGGAACTGTCGCGATAAAGTGAGGGAACAGTCATGTTAAAGTGAGGGAACAGTCACGATAAAATGAGGGAACAGTTGCGATAAAGTGAGGGAACGGTCACAATAAAGTGAGGGAACAGTCACGATAAAGTGAGGGAACAGTCACGATAAAATGAGGGAACAGTCACGATAAAGTGAGGGAACAGTCACGATAAAGTGAGGGAACTGTCACGATAAAGTGAGGGAACAGTCATGTTAAAGTGAGGGAACAGTCACGATAAAGTGAGGGAACAGTCATATTAAAGTGAGGGAACAGTCACGATAAAGTGAGGGAACAGTCATGTTAAAGTGAGGGAACAGTCACGATAAAGTGAGGGAACAGTCATGTTAAAGTGAGGGAACAGTCACGATAAAGTGAGGGAACAGTCATGTTAAAGTGAGGGAACAGTCACGATAAAATGACGGAACAGTCACGATAAAGTGAGGGAACAGTCACGATAAAGTGAGGGAACAGTCATGTTAAAGTGAGGGAACAGTCACGATAAAATGAGGGAACAGTTGCGATAAAGTGAGGGAACAGTCACGATAAAGTGAGGGAACAGTCATGTTAAAGTGAGGGAACAGTCACGATAAAGTGAGGGAACAGTCACGATAAAGTGAGGGAACAGTCACGATAAAGTGAGGGAACTGTCACGATAAAGTGAGGGAACAGTCACGATAAAGTGAGGGAACAGTCACGATAAAGTGAGGGAACAGTCGTAATAAAGTGAGAGAACAGAGAGGACAGCTAGGGAAGACTTTCCCCAGGTGAGGGAACAGTCACGATAAAGTGGGGAACAGATGTTAAAGTGAGGGAACAGTCACGATAAACCTGGAACAGTCATTTTGAGGGAACAGTCACCAAACTCCGCCCCCAGGCTTGGGAACAGTCATGTTAAAGTGATTTTGGGGCACCCGAAGGGAACATTGCACAAGTGCCACCTGGTAATTTCCGGGAACTTTGCGAGGGGGAAAAGTGCCCGGAATCAAGCACCTCTTTTCCTTCAGTTTCATGCACTTTTCTAAGGGAAAAAGTGCCCCTTTCCTTTCTGCCCTTGGTGCACCGTGGGTTGAGGAACTTTCTCCCTTCTCTGTAAAGCGCCCCAAAGTGAACGGGGCACTTTTGGGTAAAAGACGGGCACTTTCTTCCGCCGCGGAACCTCGGGGGTAATTTTGGGTCACTTTGCGACACTTTGCCAAAATTTGCCACTTGGGGTGGAAACGGGTTACTTTAGGGTAAAAGTGCCCCTGCCTCGGGTCCAAAACCCTAAGCTGGGCATGATGGGTCAATATGGGTTACTTTACGGTGGGGAAAAGTGCCCCGGCGTCCCCTGGCTCCGAGGCCCTGAGCTGGGCATTCCTCTTAGCCAGAGGTTTTGGTCTTTTGGTCTGAACGTACAGTTGGGCTGTGGGGAGCTCAGGGCTTCGTGGAACTGGGACACCAGTGGGACTTTTTCCCGCCCCTTTTTAACCTGAGACACTTTTCCATTTTCCCAGATGCCCAGCTCAGGGCTTCGGACCCGGGGGACGCAGAGGCACTTTTGACCGCTAGAAAGTTCCCCATTTTGACCTGAGGCACTTTGCAATTTTCCCAAGTGCCCAATATTGACCTGAGCTGAGCCCAGACTTGGGCAGAGAAAGTGGGTAATTTTGGGATACTTTTGCCCAGCTTAGGAAGAGAAGGCGGGTAAATAAACAGGGAAGCCCAGACTTGTGTTGCTGTACCTGAGCTCCTGCAGCTCCTCCTGCAGCTGCTCCCTGTGTGTGTGCAGAGCCTCCCTCTCCTCCTGCAGCCTCCTGCTCTCCCTCTGCTGCTCCTCCTGCTGCTGCCTCTCTCTCCTCCTCGCCTCCTCCTCCGCTCGACGCAGCTGCTCCTGCGCCTCCTTCAGCTTGCTGCACACAGATGCATGCTGGGAGGACAGCTGTGGACGGCACACAGGCATCATCAGACACAGACGTGTCACATGACAACATTCACTCCTCCTCCTCCTCCTCTCTACCTCCTCCAGCTGACGTCCATCATTCTCTCTCTCCTCCAGCAGGGAGATCAGTTCTCTCTTCTCCTCCTCCATCCTCCTCTTCTCCTCCTCCATCTGTCTCTCCTTCTCCTCCATCTTCTTCTTCTCCTCCTCCATCCTCCTTTCGTCCTCCTCCTCTCTGCCTCGGAGCTGAAGGACGACCTCCTCTTCCTCCTCCTCCTCCTCCTCCTCCTCGTCCCTCTGAGCTCTGAACACACAACACACACAGTCAGGTTTAGACGGGGGAATCGAACCTGCAGCAGCGGACCAGTGGACGGTCCAAAGTGAAGCGGACCCACCTGAGCCTCAGGGCGCTGACCTCTGACCTCAGAGCCTGCAGCTGTGATTGGCTGTCGGACAGGTCACACTCCAGCTGCGCACACACACACACACACACAGGACAGGAGTGATTGATGTTCAGGTGTGTGTGTGTGTGTGTGTGTGTGTGTGTGTGTGTGTGTGTGTGTGTGTGTGTGTGTGTGTGTACCTGCAGCAGCTGTCTGTTCAGCTCCCTCTTGTCTGAGGCCAGGGCTGCGTTGAGGGCGGCCATCTTGTCCAGAGCGTCTCGTCCCTCGTCCACGTCCCTCTTCAACACACACTCAGAGGAGGAGAGACGCAGCACACACTCCCTGGACTGGAACACACACACACACACACACACACACACACACACACACACACACACACACACAACACATCACAACACAACAACACAATACTGACTGGTTCATACAGATGTTCCTGTGTGTGTGTGTGTGTGTGTGTGTGTGTGTGTACCTGCTGCAGAGCGTCTCTGACTTCAGCTGCTTCTCCCTCTGCTCTGCATCTGTCCAGCTGCTCCCTCTCCAGCGCCACCTGCAGGAGGAGAGAGGGAGGTGAGACCTGGTTCTGGACCTGACAGACAGACTCCTGCTCCTCCTCCTGCTCCTCCTCCTGCTCCTCCTCACCTTCAGACTCTGGACCTCCAGCTGGTGTCTAGTCTCTCTCTCCGTCTGCTGGACGTTCTCCAGAAGCTCTGCCTCCACCCTGGAACACAGTCACACGCCTGGTTCACGATTCAATTTTTTTCCCCTCCATTAGCAAACTCAGTCAGTCTTTATGAAGATGTTCCCTCTCTGTTATGATAAATATGAAAGGAGGACATGTGTCTGACGCCTCCTCTTCTAATGATACAAGTCAGGTTATTAAATGTGTGTTCCTCTTCTATAACACCGTGTCCTAACTGGATGCGAGGGTCTAAGAGGATGTTGTGATGTCATCTGAAGACAAACTCTGTCCACACAACTAAAATTCCTTGCACCTAAATGTTTATTTGAGTTTTTTTGGACAGTGAGTACATGTTCAAACACCCCACATCACAGTTAAAAACTGAATTTAATGGAACATTGGAGAAAAAAATCAACCTCAGATGGTTAAGGGTGTTGGTGTTAGGGAAGGGTTGGAGGCGGACATGTGCCCAGAGGCCCCTGCAGTTTTGATCACCTGTAAAACGTCTGACCGCTGCTTCTAAAGATAAAAAGTTATTAAAAAAGGTTCCTCTTCTATAACTCCTGCTCCTCAGGGACGAGCTGCACCGCCCCGTTGAGAAACCCTAATGTGTAGTAACATGTCAGCGCCGTAGCCTGACCCCTCCATAGACCCCGTACCGTCGGTGCGTGAGCGCCTCCTGCTGTCGGCTCCTCTCCTCCTGTCGCTCTCTGTCTCTCCTCAGTCGCTCGTTGTCTCTCTTCACCTCCTCCTCCCTCCTCTGCACCTCCTCCTGCTGCAGGCGCAGGGAGGAGCACACCTCCTGCTCCCTACACACACACACAGGTGTTACATCATGGTCAGGTGTGTTCAGGTGTGTTCAGGTGTGTGTGTGTGTGTACCTGTGCAGCAGCTCCAGAGTGTGTGTGAGCTCGTGCTGTGTGTGCTGTGTGTGCGTGTGTGTGTGTGTACCTGTGCAGCAGCTCCAGAGTGTGTGTGAGCTCGTGCTGTGTGTGCTGTGTGTGCGTGTGCAGCTGCTGGTTGTCGTCCTCCAGATGTTTCAGTCTCTGCTCCACAGCTGCTTTCTCCTCAGTCAGACGCCGCACGCTAAGCTCCGCCCCCTGGGACACACACACACACACACACACACACACACACACGGAGTGAGTGACAGCTCTGAGAGGAGGAGGAGGAGGAGGAGGAGGAGGAGGAGAGCTGTGACCCACCTGCAGCTCCTCCTGTCTCCTGAGGAGGAGGCTCTCGGCCTGGGAGAGGACGGACAGCAGGGAGGACAGGTCCAGACTGGAGGGGGGCGGAGCCTGAGTCCTCGCCACACGGCCCTTCACAATAAAACACACAGTCCTTCACAATAAAATACACGGCCCTTCACAATAAAACACACAATGCAAACCTTCACAATAAAATACACAGCCTTTCACAATAAAACACAGAGCCCTTCACAATAAAACACACAGCCCTTCACAATAAAACACACAGCCCTTCACAATAAAACACACAGCCCTTCACAATAAAACACACAGCCCTTCACAATAAAACACACAACCCTTCACAATAAGACACACAGCCCTTCACAATAAAACACACAACCCTTCACAATAAAACACACGGCCCTTCACAATAAAATACACAGCCCTTCACAATAAAACACACAGCCCTTCACAATAAAACACACAGCCCTTCACAATAAAACACAGCCCTTCACAATAAAACACACTGTCCTTCACAATAAAACACACAGCCCTTCACAATAAAACACACAGCCCTTCACAATAAAACACACAGCCCTTCACAATAAAACACAGCCCTTCACAATAAAACACACAGCCCTTCACAATAAAACACAGCCCTTCACAATAAAACACACTGTCCTTCACAATAAAACACAGCCCTTCACAATAAAACACACTGTCCTTCACAATAAAACACACAGCCCTTCACAATAAAATACACGGCCCTTCACAATAAAACACACAGCCCTTCACAATAAAATACACGGCCCTTCACAATAAAATACACGGCCCTTCACAATAAAACACACAGCCCTTCACAATAAAACACACTGTCCTTCACAATAAAACACACTGTCCTTCACAATAAAACACAGCCCTTCACAATAAAACACACTGTCCTTCACAATAAAACACACAGCCCTTCACAATAAAACACACAGCCCTTCACAATAAAACACAACCCTTCACAATAAAACACACGGCCCTTCACAATAAAACACACCACACCCACTAGTGTCAATCACCAATCACTGATAGAGGGTTATTGATCGGAGGTGATCATATTGATGGTATTGATCGGGGACTCACCAGTCTGATCACGGCCTCGCTGACGGACTGAAGCCTCCTCTCTGACTCCCTGTGTCTCTCCACCTCCTTCTCTCTCTCCTCCTTCTCCCTCTGCTCCTCCTGCAGCGAGCGGGACAGCTCCTCTATCCTGAAGGAGGGAGAGAGAGAGAGGTGTCAGCCTGATGCATCACAGGAGGAGAAGAGGAGGAGGAGGAGGAGAAGAGGAGGTGTCGGTCACTCACCGCTCCTTCAGCTGAGAAACCTCGGTGCGATGGAGGAGCTGCTCCTCCTCTCTGTGCTCCAGCTCTGCCAGGGAGAAGGTGCTCAGAGTGGAGGAGAGGGGGGGAGGAGAGGAGGGGGGAGGCAGCTCAGAGAGGAGGACAGGGGGAGGAGCAGGGGAGGAGCAGGAGGAGCAGGGTTTCATGTGACTGAGCCTCAGGGAGGAGGAGACGGAGTCACAGCTGGAGAGGAGCGAGGAGGAGAGACGGGAGAACTCTGCTCTGAGCTGCCACAGGTCCCTGAGGAGGAGGAGGAGGAGGAGGAGGAGGAGGAGGAGGAGGAGGAGGAGGAGGAGGAGAGAGGAGGAGGAGGAGGAGGAGAGAGGAGAGAGGAGGAGGAGGAGGATGAGGAGGAGGAGAAGGAGGAGGAGGAGGCGGAGGAGGAGGAGGAGCTGGAAGAGGGAGGAGGAGGTGAGATGGAGGAGGCTCCTCCTCTCTGTGGAGGAGGAGGAGGTGGAAGAGGAGGAGGAGGAGGAGGAGGAGGAGGAGGAGGAGGAAGAGGGGAGGAGGAGGGGAGGAGCAGGAGGAGCAGGGAGGGAGGAGGAGGAGGAGGAGGACGGAGTCACAGCTGGAGAGGAGGAGGAGGAGGAGGGAGAACTCTGGAGGAGGAGGAGGAGGAGGAGGAGGAAGAGGAGGAGGAGGAGGAGGAGAAGGAGGAGGAGGAGCAGGAGGAGGAGGAGGAGGAGGAGGAGGAGGAGCAGGAGCAGGAGGAGGAGGAGGAGGAGGGAGGAGGAGGAGGAGAGAGGAGGAGGAGGAGGAGGAGGAGGAAGAGGAGGAGGAGAGAGGAGGAGGAGGAGGAGAGAGGAGGAGGAAGAGGAGGAGGGAGGAGGTCAGTGAACGCACCACGGGTCAGTTAGGTAAAGGGACAGTTCAACATTTAGTCAAACTGTCCCATCACCATAACCCCTATAGTCATAGCAGCAAGCTATTTTTAGAACGGTGGAGCAGAGCCGTGAGCTGCTCAGAGCTACGCTACACACATGCTCCACCGCTCTAAAAACAACAACAAAAATGAGATGATTCATCTCAATCCTGAATAAATAAATTCTAATTCAAAGGTAAGGTGAGTGTTGGCTCCGCCCACTCACCTGTCAGCCGCCGTCCTCACAGTGTGACACTCTCTCCTCAGAGCGACGACGCTCCTCCACACCGACAACAACCGAGCCTGTTGCTGCCCCACGTGACCGCACTGACTCTACACACACACACACACACACACACACACACACACACACACACACACACACACACACAAAAACACACACACTGTCACATTTTCAAAATAAAAGTCTCTCAGTCTGAAGTGCAGTGAGTAGAAACCTCCTCACCTCCTTCTCTCTCAGCCAATCAGACTCTCTCTGCTCCGCCTCCTCCACAGCTCTCGTCCAATCAGACGTCAGCTTCTGCAGGTCCTCCCTCAGCGCCTCGTTGGTCTGCTCTGATTGGCCGAGCTGCTCCCGCAGGAGAGAGTTGGTCTCCACCAGACCCACCGACCTGGAGACACACACACACACACAGGTGAGTGTCACACAAACACAAACACAAACACACACACACAGACGGATGGACACACACCTGTGCTGTTCCTCCTCCAGCCTGATGAGGGCGCTCTCCAGAGAGTCGCTGTGTTCATCTCTGATCTTCAGCTGCACAAAACATCAACAACACAAACACATCAACATCTGGAACACTGCACCATGCAGTACTACAGGTACTACTGCAGTAGTACTACACCACAGTACTACAGGTACTACTGCAGTAGTACTACACCACAGTACTACAGGTACTACTGCAGTAGTACTGCACCATGCAGTACTACAGTACTAGTAGCAGGTGTGTGTCTGACCTCTGTGTGCAGCAGCGCTGTGTGTTGGTCCTGCAGCTGCAGCTCCAGATGTTGACATCGCTCTCTGTACTCCACCACCTGCAGGGACAGGACACACACTACTACACACACTACACACAGTACTACACACAGTACTACACGCAGTACTCCCCTCTCTGTCAGTAGTACCACAGTAGTACTGGAATACTCTCTGACCTCAGCTGGCTGCAGGTTCAGGCCTCTAGCTCCACCTGGTGGTGGACGCTAGAACTGCAGCACCAACATCTAAGAGCTGGTGAAGGAACTTTGTAAACAACATATTAAAAACTACTAAAAGACTAAAACTTTATGACATTAAACAACAACGTGATTCACGTTCCTGCTGCCTCCATACGCTGCATATACTTTATCTACTGTATCCAATAGCAACAAGACAGGTGGCACTGGAGCAGAAAACCACGGGGTCTGAATGTGCAGGTCTCCAGGTCTGCAGACACAGGCTCCTCCCTACAGTAGTATTACAGTAGTATTACAGTAGTATTACAGTAGTATTAGAGTAGTAGCAGTACCTTGCTCTGCAGCCGGTGGACGAGCAGTATTACAGTAGTATTACAGTAGTATTACAGTAGTATTACAGTAGTAGCAGTACCTTGCTCTGCAGCCGGTGGACGAGCAGCGCCTGCCGCGCCTCCCTCTCCCTCCCCTCCCTCAGCCTCCTCCTCCACTCCCTCTGCTCCCCCTCCACCCGCAGGGACAGGGCCAGAGACGGACACACGGACTGGACCAGCTGGAGAGAGAGAGAGAGGTGAAGCTTTGATTGACCTGATGATCACATGACCCCCCCCCCCCTCCTCCTCCCCCTCCTCCTCCTCCTCCTCCTCCTCCTCCTCCTCCTCCTCACCCTGTCGTTCAGCGCTCTGCTCCTCGACTCCAGCTCCTCCCTCTCTGCTCGGCTCTCTGCCAGCTCCTCCTGCAGACGGCTCAGCTCCTCTTTAAGCTCCGCCCTCTCCTGCTGCCAGCCAATCAGCAGCTCCGGCTCCATGACCACAGCTCATCAGATATTTATAGTGACCTTTAGAAAGAATCAAACTTTTATTATGTAAAGGTGTACAGAAAAGAAAACTGAATCTGAGCCTCTGAGTCATAAAATTAGTGTAAAAACTCATCTATCAGACGATGTAGTCCAAACTTTGTGCAAAATTCTACTTTTGAGTAAATCCAGGATGAAAGTGTTGTATTTTTTGTTCTCATTGGAGAATGCAGGCGCACGGATTCTACGTCAGCCTGCTCACGATTCAAAAGCCACTGATATTGGATCTGTCGTCTGTCATTCAAACGTCTAAACACACACACGGAGCTCTGACTCGCCCCAAGCTTTGAATATCCCGCCACTCAATAACGACCAATCAAATCCGTTGTCCTTACTCGTCGTGTTGCAGCTCGTGACAAGTCGGCGCAACAAACGGAACAAACGGCCATTTCTGTACAGCTTTAAGACGTGTTTTTATTTTACACTTTTATTGAAGCTCTGAGCAGCTCACGGCTCTGCTCCGCCGTTCTAAAAATAGCTTGCACCGACAATTAAAGGTAACAACCTACTGCTATGACTGTAGGGGTTATGGTGATGGGACAATCTGACAAAATGTGGAACTATCCCTTTAAATCTGTAGATTAACAGGATCAAAAGTTGGGGGGGGCATTTCTGGGCAAAGTTTCCTTTTATATCTATTGGTGAAACTGACGTGAACGCTGACGTCAGAGAGCAGGTGAGTCCTAACAGGTGAGCCACCTGTTGGACTCCGTTACTGCCGTTAACCGTTAACCTGCGGCCACAGCACCGACCGATCCGGTTCCAACCGGCTGCTGCTGGACCCAGTCCGTCGTCCAGACCCGGACTGTAACGTTTTCAACCAACAGTAACGTTTTTAACCAACAGTAACGGTAACGTAACGGTCAGTGCTGTGAGTGTAACTGTAAACACCGGCTAGCCTGTTAGCATGCTAACACAGGAAACAGACGGATGTCGTTGTTTTTACCGGAAGCCGCCGCGGAGCTCCGGTCTCGGTGGGGCCGCTACACACGTCCGGACACGTCCAGGAACCGACCGGCCGCCGGTTCGATTCCCTTCACACCGAAAAACAACACGGAGACCTCCGAAGATTCAAACTGCGACCCGCGACCTCTCACCCCGGAAGTTGTAACCGCAAACATCGCGAGAACTGTTCTTCTGTTTAAGGGCGGTTGGCAGCCAGTTTACAGGTGCATTACCGCCACCCTCTGGACTGGAGTGTGAACAGGAGAATGTCAGGAAGCATTTTGTTGCCCCCCTAGCTGGATCATGAGCTGGACAGCCAGAGAGAGCGTAGTCTGTGGAAAGAATAAAGGAGATACACGTTGTGCTGGTGTTAAGGATTTATTCTTCCTGTTTACATGAAAATCCTAACTTCAGGTATCAAAATCATAAAAGCTAATGACCTGAGCTTCAGTCCCACTGTTACATCAGATGGCCATTTTTATAGCACTTTGTAAACACAACAAACCATTCACATGTTCATCTACTTTACAACACTCTGTTGTTTAACTCAGACACATACACAAATACATTTTTAACTATTAATCAGAGACGTTTTATCATATTCCCCTCATGCACTGTTTTTAAATCAACACAGTTTCCTTGATGAACCTAATGACATTACCCTTTTAACACTTTTATCCATGTGGTCACAAACCAATCATGAATATTAACCTACACCAGTGGTTCCCAACCGGGGGGTCCCGACCCCCCAAGGGGGGCACCAAAGATCCAGGGGGGGGTGCGAAGTCCTCTTGATTTTAAGGGGTTTAAAGGAGTCATCAGCCGGAAATCGCAATTTCTCTTGTTAAAACATGCAGTGATTTTCTTAAAGGGAATGTTTGCTGTGAAATGATTCTTCTTTAAAGTGTGTGTGTGTAGTGGCAAAGTGTGGATAAATTGCTTGTAGTGCCTGTTCCCTGTACTACTCCTCTAGCACCCTTAGCCAAGAGGGGAGGGTGGGGATACAATAGACGTTAAAGGGGGGAGTTAGATTTACCTAATCTTGTCATTGGTCGAGGGTTTGGGAGAAGGCGGCTGGGCAGGTGGGATTGTGTAGTTATTGTTTTAATGAATTGAAAAATTAATAAAGTTGTTATATTCTTGTACCTGACCTCGCCTACTGACTGTGTGATTTGGGGGATCTGAGAACCTGAGTGTGAGTGTTCGTGAGTTGCGCGACATACACACAGACAATTTTTTTTTCTTGCCGTAGCGAGCCTACACAGCAGCGACGTCCACTGTGCTCTGGCTCAGCTGACCGCGGTTCAGGTGGTAGTTAGATCTTCACATGGTGAACTCTTTTAAACAAAGTGCAGGCTAGAGAGAGAACTAGAGGCTCTTCTGACAGCTGCAGGTGAGCCGCCCGCAGGTGAGCTACATGTCAGTTGGCTGTCAGTTTTTTTTTTTTTCCAGCAGCACCATCCGCGGAGGTGATGCACGCTGCCTGTCTGTGTCTGATCTTCCACCATGGACTCCGCTATAGGAACAGGAACCAATGTCAATTTGAGGTTTACAATCGAGCAATTCTAGAGCAGCACAAATCGTAGCGGCATCGCAGGGTAATCCTGGTGGAGAGCAATTGTAGAACGACGTGCAATTAGTGGGGGTCCTGAGATGTAGGACTGAAGAGGGAAGATCGTGCAGTTTGAGATGTGAACAGACGAATAGTCGTACAGTGTAAGTCACCTTAAAGGGCAACTTCGGTATTTTTCAACCTGGGCCCTGTTTTCATATGTTTTCCTGTATATGTGAGTGATGGATAACACTTTAATTGAGGTGGCTCCAGTATTGAGCGGGGCAGGCAGCCTGCAGCCCAGCTAACGCTCCTATATGGGGCAAGTGGCTCCGGTCAAAGTTCGCCGTAAACGAGCATTTGTTTTCAAACTGACAGGCTCAGATAGTTACAATGAGTGTCCGACAACACACTAGAGAGGAGAAATTAACGTAATCAGGGTTTTTTCTGGCCAAAATTTGGGTTGAGGCGGCCGCGGGGATACGTATCTCTCCCTCGGCGTCTCCCTCAAACGCCCCGTCCTGATCCACATCCACTGCAAAGTAGGTGCCGCCAGCTGTAATAGTGAAACAACCGCGCTTTTACAGCCGATTTTAGGATAAAACTCTGAACATGACGTAGACATGGAGATCTAGCCGGGTTAAAATAGCCACCCATAGTTGCCTACAGGAGAGCCCGGCTCGCTACAGCAGCAGCCCTCCGTCTCCGTCTCCTCTTCCTCTCCACGCTCTGTGCCGGTGGGGCAAACAGCGCCGCTGAGCTTCCATACCGTACAGAGTTTCAATCAAGATTCCAGCGCGGTGGCTGACAATTTCAGCGAGGCCGTGCCGACCACAGGGTCTGGTATGTTGTCAGACACTCATTGCAACTATCTGAGCCTGTCAGTTTGAAAAAAAAAGCCTGTTTACGGCGAACTTTGACGGGAGCCACTTGCCCCATGTAAGAGCGTTAGCTGGGCTGCAGGCTGCCTGCCCCGCTCAATACTGGAGCCACCTCAATAAAAGTGCTATCATCACTCACATATACAGAAAAACATAGGAAAACAGGGCCCAGGTTGAAAAAAACCGAAGTTGCCCTTTAAGGTAAGTCCTTGACCAGGAAGGCCCAGGAGAACGTGACCCGTCTAAAGGTCATCATCAATGATTATGAGGCTCTGGAGGATGATCCAGGGTTCATAACAGTGGACTAGTTCAGTCTCAGTGGTGTAGTGATGAGGTTCTCCCACATGGAGAGCCATGTAGGGTTGAAGGTGTTTGGAGGGTCATGAAGTTCAACAACCATCTGCTTTTTCTTTTTTCTTCGTTTATTGATTTTACACAATATTCAAAACACATACATTTATTCACAAAAAAATCTCTTTTAGCTCCATAAGCAACATGAACACAACAATAATCATCAATCTGTCCAATATATTAAAGGTTTATAAGATCACTTTTCTTAGCCATAAATTTCCTCAAATTGACCCAAAAGTCAAGGCTTTGTGTTGTACACTGCCTCAGCTACTGTGTTTCTGTGCAGTCTGTTGGTTTTGCCAGAAAAAATGGTAAACGGTAAATACACTTATACAGCGCTATTCTAGTCACTTGGACCACTCAAAGCGCTTTACAATGTAATGGTTGCATTCACCCTTTCACACACATTCATACACCCGATGGGCACATCGGGGGGCAAGTGTGGGTTCAGTGTCTTTCCCAAGGACACTTAGACATGTTGACTGGAGGAGCCTGGAATCGAACCACCGACCTTCCGGTTATCCCACAATCAGAATGAAAAACCCTCTAAATATGTATCCCACATAGAATCTGTTCTCTAGGTCCCTGACATACCTCTTCACTATTCATGGAAAGATCTGCCTCATCAGTATTACAGCAAAACAGTAGACATATTCAACTCAATATGTTCACGTAAATCTATCTTCATCTAAAGGTTCTCTGTGATTTAACAACAAAACTTAACTCTCTAAATTCAAATATATCATAAAGCCAGAAAAATGATCAAAGTAAATCTCTGATTCCAGACACTTAGTGATTCTAGAACTGTCTGACCCAACTCTCACCAACTGTGTTTGCTGAAACATTTCTTAAGACCGAGTCATGAAGTCGAGCTTGACTGATGCTGTTGTCATGGTATTCATGTCAGTAGCAGTTGCTATCATTTCTGTGAAGCCAAACCTGATCTCCAGTTTGACTGTACGGTTCATGCCACCTGTAACGTTGGGCATGGCAACAGTGACAGAGCCGATTTCCTCCATTCCCCACTCATCCACATACAATGGAACTGGTTTTCTGGCTGTCTGATAAAAACTGAACCTCATACTTGTCTGATCGGCCCCTGTAGAACAGAAGGTGTCCTCCCTGGTTTCATCCCAGCGCACATCCTCATCAATATCTACAAGTTTCATAAAGATATCTTTACACCGAACCTCTCCACTCGTGGTAGTGAATTTCTTCTCTGCCTTGTGCTTGGACTCATCAAACATCCTAGTGGTACCGACCCCGTAAGTGAAGGCACTTTTGCGAGATGCCACCACAGCTGGGTCTGTTGCAAACATCACAGCTCCCTTCACAATCGCCTCCTGGGGCCTAGCAGGACACAGAACTTTACACTTCAGTCTGAATGCACTGTTGATGTGTTGACGGAGGATCTCGCTTTCAGCGTAGCCCCCGACCAACACGATGAACTCAATGCTCAGGTCTTTCCTTAAGATTTCTCTGAGACTCCTGGTGACGCTGGTCAGAGACTCATCAAAGAAGGACCTCATCTTTGCCTGTGTGATTTTGATATACCCATCATCCCAGGAAGCTCCCTGCACTCTTTCAAAGAACTGCTCGATGTTTTTCTTTTCCTCTGCTAATCTTTCCAGTTTACGTGGGCAGGTGATCTGAACATCTTTATCTGTTTTTTTCAGAACTGTGAAATCTTGCATCATTTTCTGGACCTCACTGGGAGACTTTCTCTCAAATTCATCCCAGACGCCATCACAGAAGATTTCTCTGAGGAGCTCTTTGAACTTCCTGTCAACAGTTTGACCTCCCATGTCGTTTCCTGAGGCCTTGTGCAGCTCCTTCAGGACTCCTCCTTCCAGCACTTCATGAACAGTCATGTCAATGGTTCCACCTGCAACACAAAAAGAATCTTATTTGAATTATTCTGCTATATCATAAAAAAGAAAAACAATAAACACACATTACCTCCACAATCAACAACAACGTATTGTGTTCCTGGAGTTTGGTCTAATCTGTGTCCTCCCTGGTTTTGTGCGATGAACCCTTCAGATGGCAGCTTCTTACACCAGACTGAGGCTGCCTCTGGCTCCAGTGCAATGAGCAGCTTGTCTTTAGTTTCTTCAGTCACAATACCAGCCTGGATGTTCAAGAGAAAGACTCATCAGTCCTTTTCAAAACCAGAACTTTTACTGCACATTTCCCAACACTTGATGTTTTCAGCGTTACCTTAGTTGCAGCTTCTCTCATTAACTGTTTAGCTGAAGGATCCCAGATGGCGGGGACAGTCAGCACCCAGGTGAAGTCGGAGGCAAAGAACTTCGTCCCGTGGGTGTTTTTCTGGATAGTTTCCAGGGCGTCATCTTTCATGTGTCGTAAAGCTGCTGTGAAAACCTTCAGGGCGTTCATCGACTTCCCGTTTGCAGCTTTGATCGTCAGATTCCTGTTCAGTTTCTGTCAGAGGGACAAGATGTTCAGATGGGTTTTTAGGGTGACATGTCTTTTTTGGCACATGTTTTAACAATAACTTTGCAACCTCCTCAGCCTGAGCGGAGCCCAATTAGGCTCTACTGACGCGTCGTAAAATAAATAGCATCCAACAGAATATTAATAATGTATAAACATATCCATGCTACACATCAAAACAATCAGGGGAAACTCCGCTAAGTGCATATTTTTACATTCACCAAACATAGCACCAACACCAAGCAATTAATGATCACATATGCAATTTATTAACTTTTAATAAGCGAGAAAGTAACTGTTTAGAGTCACAATGTGCGGGTAGCTTATCCAAATAATGGCAGTTTAGAACTGCTCCGATGTTTTCGGAGAAGTGCACACCTCCACTCTCTCTCCCTCTCGGGCAGTGACAGTCAGCTGTCACCTTTCACGCTCGGTCACAGTTCAGCACTATTTCATGAATGAGACCAACATTTATCCCCTAAAAGTAATTAAACCAGCCAGTGGCATAAACCTACGGGTAGGTAACGATAGTTTCCCCTCCGCTGGCCGGCTGAGCACGTCAGCAGCAGCTGCCTGTGATGTCTCGGTCATTGCTCCACAGGTGGAGGAGGGTGCGCACAATTAGCCTAAACTTTAATATTTTTTCAAGTGAGAAAGTAACTGTTTAGACACCCAATGTGTCGTTAGTTTATCCAAATGAAGGCTGTTTAGAAGTCTGCTCCGATGTTTTCGGAGAAGTGCCCACCCTCCTCCACCTGTGGGGCAATGAAAAAATATTAAAAGTTAATTGTGCATAAGGCTGGTGTTGGTAAATTGAAGAAAACTTTGCGAGATCTCGCAAAAAGTATTGCAGGATCTCGCAATACTTTTGCGAGATCTGGCAAAAAAAATTTTTCCCACCATGTCCCTTTAGGGGCTCCGTAGCTCTGACCGCGATTGGCTCCGAGATCTACCGTTTTTCAAGGGGGGCGGAGGGCTGTGTTGACGGGACGGGCCGCCCGATCCCTAAACCGTTTCTCCCTTCAAATATTTCCAATTGTCATGTTTAAATGACGTGTTTCAAAGGCATCGGCGTATTCTGAACATGAGAGAGAGTAATACAGATTAAAATTGTAATTTTCAACAGTGACAAGCAGTATTTACTTGCATTCCTACATTTACACAAGCGCTACACACAGTCAGGAGCAGGTGTAGATTTTGTGAGTAGCTCCGAACAAATCAGCACTAAAAGATTGATGAATGCGGAAAATCCACGTAAATTCGGGCTGCGCTGCTCACGTTTCATGAATGAGACCCATGTGTTTCTGGTGTTCAAAAAAATTCCATTCAATTCAAAAAAAAAATTCGTTCACCGAATCACCCCCCCCCCCCCGCGGCCAGACCTTATGGTTGTCCTCGTGGAGTGGAAATCAAATGCACTCCTTCTGCTGCGGTCGAGTTGAAAACAGCAACACTGAGCTTCAAACCTACGTTGAGTTTCTTTTTTTTTTTATTTATTTTTTTTTTATTGATGTTTATGACAGACAAATACAAATAAATACACATTTCCTTGTTGCAGATACATGAATGAGATAAAACATCTTATATGCATCTATCAGTATCCGTCCAGACTTTTTTCTTTTTTTTTCTTACAAACAGCCAGAAAAACAGCCAAAAAAAAAAAAAAGATAAAATAAATAAATGCAGTCCAGCAATAATATACGAAACAAGCCAGACCAACAACACAAAACATAGATCACAAAACAAAACAGAACACCCTAGGAAGTCTACACATTATACCAATCCTGTACCTGCCTCCAATAAAATACAGATAAATGGCAACATCCTTACATATCCAGCAATTGAGCTAGGAATGGGCCCCACACTTCATTAAATAAATCTTCCCTCCCAGCCACTCTATAGGTGACCCGCTCGTAGCTGGCCATTGAACTTAAAACCTGTATCCACTCCTTAAAAGTGGACTGAGTGGGAGATTTCCAGTGACGTAAAGTTATCCTGCACCCTGTTGTCATGGCTAGACGACACCACTGTTTCTGGTGTTTCGACATTTGAATGTTATCTGGAAGTAAGCCCAACAAACATAATGCAGGGTTTTTGAGCAGTTGCGTGCCCAGCACCTTATTTAAGAACACAATTATCTCCCTCCACATGTCTTTAGTTTTGTCACACTCATATAGCATATGCACCAGAGTTCCCACCTTTCCATGACATCTCCAACACAGATCACTATTTCTAAGTTTCAATCTTGCCAGTTTTGAGGGGGTCCAATACGATCTATTTAATATCTTATAACACATGAGTTGTGACTGCGCTTCACATGCATAACAGTGCCATGATGAATATAGTTTTTTCCAGTTGTTTTCTGGAATCTCTTGGGCCAGGTCCCTCTCCCAACACGCCTTTAGGCCATCCATTTTTGGCACTTGTGTACTTCTAATAAGTTCAAAGAATTTTGAAGCACCTCTGTTTCCTACGTTGAGTTTCAACCAAGATTCCAGCGACAACAGTTCCAGCGGCGCCGCCTCTACATTTATGCAGAAAAAAACCTGTTTTTTGACCAGATTGAGACCCCCCTCAGATTTAGCTTTTGAGTCTTTCAGGGGGGTCGAGGGGTTAATCGGGGGGGGATGGACCCCCCGTATTTCGCAAACTGCACCTCTGCATATAAACAAATCTTAATTTCAAGATTATTCACATAGACCTCGTGATTGCAGAGATACAGTATAGCTACTCTAATCATTATGGGCATGACATTTTCGAGCATTGAATTGCCATAATTGGTACTCACTGTGTCGTAGAGGGACATCTTGAAGCAACTGAAGAAGAAGTGTTTTCTTGCCTCCTCACTACGCATTTCACAATAAGCCATTTGGGCTTCATAACCAAACTTGAGAAATTCTTCATGTTCGTCGAAAAGGATGCAGGTTGGGGTCTTCGGGGTGTCTCTTGAAACCTCTTCACCCCAGCGCTTTAACTGTGGATCGACTTCTTTTCCTCTGGGTGTTATGCTGAAAGAATATCCACTGAAGGCGGTGCCGAAGTCAACTGCGATGACGTACGAGTCATCCATCTTCAAACTAGGAGAAGGATCAGAGTCAGATCAGATCAGAAATGCAGCAGAGAAGATAAATACAAACTATACATCAGCTCTGCATGGGGAGGGGCAGACTGAGAACACTTCCATCCAAACCTGCTCAGTTTGTGGAGTCTCATAAATACTGGTGTAACTTTCACTTTACAACTAACATTTTAGAGATCCAAACTTCACAGATCATTTTCATAATTCTGATTAAAATTATGAATATTGCACTGACATTAGTGTGTGTATAACTATGTGCATCTGAGCAAGGCTTAGCAACAACCCTTGTGCCCCACCACCTCCAAAAAATCTTGTTCCAGATGTTGAAGGCCAGGTGGTCCAGGTGTTTGGCCTGGTCTATCAGAGCTCCTGAGTCCAGCTGTGGATCCTCCAGCAGGGGGCGCTGCTGGACTCTTTCCACTGCAGCCTTGTAGTTGAGCAGGAATGAGACGTCTTCAGCTCTCAGCTGGTCCTCTGTGGCTCTGACTGTGTGTGAAAGAGCTGCTATCTCTCTGCTCAGAGCCTCCATCTTCTCCTTCATCCTCTGACTCTTCTGCTCCTCTTCCTCCCTCAGTGCAGCCATCCTGGCCTCCTCTTCCTCTTCTAGAAACTGGTGAAGCTTCTTAAACTGCTCCTTAATCTGCCTCTCTGTGTGTCGGGCCTGGACCTTAATGTCTTCTGCTGTTTGATCAAACTTCACCTGAACTTCTTCAAAACCCTTTAACTTCTTCTTTAAGGACTCCAGAGTTTCCTCAAGTTCCTTCTTGAGTTTAGAAGCAGCTTCATCGATGGGTCTGATTCTGTGGTTGATGTGTATTTCTGAATCTCTGCAGACGAGACACACTGGCTGCTGATGGTCCAGACAGAAGAGTTTGAGTTTCTCAGAGTGCAGACTGCAGAGAGCCTCTGAAGATCTCTGCTCTCTCTCTAGTAAGAAGCTCTCACACCGTTTTTGCAACGCCAGGTTAGGAGGTGGATATTCCTTTGAAGATCTTCTCTTACAAACTGGACACAGTCGACCTTGTTTCTCCTTCCACCAGCTCTTCAGACAGTCTTTACAGAAGCTGTGGCTGCAGGACAGAACAACAGGATCTGTGAAGACCTCCGTACAGACCGGACAGCAGAGATCCTCCTCTAGTCTGGAAGCCATTGAGTCTGTGAGTGAAGCTGAAAACACAGCAGACAGGAAGTAGAGTCAGTCATGGCTCCCCTCCCTCCTCTACTGACTAGACTGAAGTTTACTGTGACTCTGAGTTCAGGTTTTAGTCCAACTCACCTTCAGTGTGTGGAGTGTCAGCAGGTTGAAGCAGCAGTGTTGGAGCTGGACTCACTCACAGGAAGTTGTTGGTTTGGTCTGAAGCTGAATCTGAATCTGATCGTCTCTTCTTCAGTCTGCGTCTCTGGGACTGACAGAGTCCAATAAAGTTGTTCCTGGGACTTTGTCCTCTGTGTTAATATCTAAGGTGAGGGGGCGGAGTCTTGTCTACCATGTAAAAGGAGTAGAGTTTTATTCCAGACCTTTGATCCACTGCTGAAAACACACGGTGCAGCAGCTCAGTTTAGTTTGTGATTAATAGTCTCAAGAAACTCAAAAATGATAAGTGTTGTGCAGTTTTCAGTGAATAGTCAAAGTGCAATAAAAAGGAGCAGCAACCGTTCACAAAAACTCACCTAACTACCTTCAGTGTGTGGAGTGTCAGCAGGTTGAAGCAGCAGTGTTGGAGCTGGACTCACTCACAGGAAGTTGTTAGTTTGGTCTGAATCTGATCGTCTCTTCTTCAGTCTGTCGCTCTGGGACTGACAGAGGCCAATAAACTGTTTCCTGGTTTGTTTAAGGTGAGCCAGGTGAGGGGGAGGAGTCTTGTCCAACATGGTTGAGTTTCATTCCAGACCTTTGATCCACTGCTGAAAAAAGCGGGTAATACACCTTAACGTTGGTGCAGCAGCTCAGTAGTTTGTGAATTCTTTAAGCAATATATCACAACAGGCTGTGGTATACGCTGATTATACCACGGCTAAGGGGCTTCTATATGAATATGAAAGAGGAACTAGAAAATTTCCTCTGGGAAATTTTGTTAAGACCATGGGAGGCTACCACCGACCAAACCATCTCTGTCAACATGGGAATCAAACCAACGACCTTAAGGTCAAGACATAGGGCAGACCAGCTTAATGGAGGACTGGATGGCAGACTGGTTCATGGGAAGAGAGGGCAGACCAGCTTATGCATGTGTGTGTTGTACACTGTTGCACTAATAAATCTCTCTTCTGGAAAACAGGATGTGCTCCGAAGAGAAACTGCCAAAGATCTCAAGCTCAGTGCACTGAAGGAGCTGATCATGGATGGCCAGACAACATTAAGGACCTGCCAAAAGACCTCCATGCTCATTGGTCTTTTCGAGATGAACTGGCAATGGAAGCAGGAGTTGTATTCAAAGGCAGACAGGTACTCATCCCACCACTGGCACCATGAAGTATTGGTCAGCAAGGCACAAGAATCACACCGTACCAACCATATACAGGTACAGCGTGTCACATCAATACCTGTCCGGGTTGCTCACTGTGCTACTTACCAGTTCCCACTCATACTATTGCATATCACGACATCCGCCAGAGTCTCATAACTAATAATGATGATCTGTAGACGGGATGAGTTCTCCTGGTCAAGTCCTCAGTTCCCTCACGGTGCTGAGGTCATGGTCAAGAACTTCTTCTGACCCTCTGAGTGATGGTTGTGCTAAATATGAGGAAGTCCCATGAAGACATCAGTGAGACATTGAGTCCGTGTGAGCTGCGTGAATGTGGCTGCTGCAGTAGAGAGTTTGTATATATCTATGATCACAGCGACACCAGGCGGCCGGAGCGAGACTCACAACTACACACACAGACACAGGACTAGTGAAATACCAGATTAGATTGAAAACCATAGTTTAAAACACAGTCAATGTGTTAGAATATGGTTGAGTTAATATGATATAAATAAACCGACAAATTAAACCCACAATGTTGATTAAAATTAAAATTAAAAGATTAAAAGATAGATAATAAAAATGATCAACAAATGCTTATTAGTTTGACTTTATTAATATGTGAACTCACAACACAATACATAAATAAAAATAAACCATTTAAAGCTGCTTGGAGTCTGTTTATCATTCAGATTAAACACAAAGTAAAAGCCCCAAAACTAAAACCTCTACCTCTCCTCTACACATCGTTTATATAGAATATACAACAATATAGAAATGAATAAATATTCCTGACAAAGACTCAACAGGACGACGTGTCTCACTCTTACACACACACACACACACACACACACACACACACACACATACACACACACACACACACAAACACACACACAGCTGTAACAGAGGCAGTCGACCCGTCGCTGCCACTGAGGTTTTATTAAAAAAAAGCTTTTTGTTGGTTTTACAGATAAATGTTGAATTAAATGATAATTTATTCCAATCAGTCTGAAGCTGTTGGACTCGTTTCTCCTCAGAGCTTATTCTCATCTGTAAACATCTGTAAACATCTGTAAACATGTCTTCAGCTGTCCAAGCTGTCGGCTCCACAACCAGAGCGAGCTGTTGTAGGTTCCGGTCCAGCAGACCTGGACCTCCAGTCCGAGGGTTAACGGCCGACCTCCAGGAGAACCTGCCTGCTCGTCCATCGGCCGATGTGGACGTTGTGGTCGGTGACGACGTCCAGGACAACTTCACTTCACCACAGCAGACCTGGAGGACGTCTGGACCGGAGCCTGGATGTGAGACTTGTCCAGGTGAACCAGGATGTTCCTCGGGTTCCTCCGGACCCCGGCAGCTTCCGGCCGGTCTGACGGATCCGCTCCGTCTGCAGCAGAGTCTGGTCTAGTGGGTCCAGGCCGAGGCTCAGTAGGTCTTGAGTTTGAAGACCTTGCTGAGCCTGGAGGTGGCGCTGGAGTAGACGAGGAAGGAGCCGTCGCTGGTGCTGAAGTGTTCCCAGTCTCTGCAGCCGAACGTGGGCAGACTGTGGACGGGGACGAAGCCCTCGTAGCCCTGCCACCTGGACAGAGGGGGGGTCCAGAGACACGTCAGAGCTCAGGACAGGGACAGGAGGGGAACACAACACAATACAATACAATACACAATACCCACCAGGGGCAGGTGGTCTGAGCAGCTGATACATACGATTAAAAGAGAGATTACCATAATAATAACATAGTGAAAATACAGAGGAGTGGAATAAAGATCATTTAAATGATAGAGCCAGAATCCATTGTGAGTGCAAAATCCACAATGATTGAAGTATTCTGCATCTTTGCAGATGTTATGGTCTAACTTTAGCTCAGTGCCATATAACCACATGCTCCCTGGATGCATTTGCATGCAGGTCATGTCCTCATGATATGTACTAATTAGCACAGCTGCACAGAGGAAGGAATCAGGAGAAGCCAAGATACTTGTTGCTTTAAGTCCTTCCTGTGATTTTAGAACATGTTATTATGACCCTGTACAGACTGTTTCTGTCTCAGCATGAGGCTGGAAACCAACAGATAGAAGAGGAACACGGGAGGCTTTCAGTAGAAGACTGGTACAAAGAGCAAGTGGACAGGAAGTGGACAGGAAGTGGACAGGAAGCACCGACCTGTAGATGACGCTGTTCACAGAGTACGAGCTGCCGTCGTACGAGTTGGCGACCACCAGGAACTTCTCCTCTCCGACTGTGAAGAACTCCCAGTCCACCGCACTGAGCAGCAACAACAACAACAACAACAACAACAGTGTTCATCGGGGTCGTTCTGATAGGTAACCTCGTCCTCGTGGCCCCGCCCCCCTCACCTGTGTGTGAGGATGTCCTGGAAGCGCATGAAGGTGTGTGTGAGCGCGCTCAGCTCGTACACGGTGGAGTTGATGCTGTAGGGGCTGGCGCCGCGCTCCGGCACCCGCTGGCTGTTGGCCACCACCAGGAAGAACCGCCCCTCGATCTCAAACGCCTCCCAGTCCGTCGCCCCCACCGTCTGAGGACAGAGGTCACGATTGATTGACTACTTTATTTCATCCCGAGGGGAAATTCATTAATGGCAGCAGCAATTAACACAAGGAAATAAAAGCAAAAAAAAAAAGTAGTACCAGGTGTAGTACAGGTGTAGTACAGGTGTAGTACCAGGTGTAGTACAGGTGTAGTACCAGGTGTAGTACCAGGTGTAGTACCAGGTGTAGTACAGGTGTAGTACAGGTGTAGTACCAGGTGTAGTACAGGTGTAGTACAGGTGTAGTACCAGGTGTAGTACCAGGTGTAGTACAGGTGTAGTACAGGTGTAGTACCAGGTGTAGTACAGGTGTAGTACCAGGTGTAGTACAGGTGTAGTACAGGTGTAGTACCAGGTGTAGTACAGGTGTAGTACCAGGTGTAGTACAGGTGTAGTACCAGGTGTAGTACCAGGTGTAGTACAGGTGTAGTACCAGGTGTAGTACAGGTGTAGTACCAGGTGTAGTACCAGGTGTAGTACAGGTGTAGTACAGGTGTAGTACAGGTGTAGTACCAGGT